>CM053609.1:107481408-107499422 GCA_028646535.1 Procyon lotor
AGCTCAGATCTGATCTCAGGGTTTTGGGATTGAGCCCCATGTCAAGCTTCCCAATCAGCGCAGAGTTTGCTTAACTTTCTCTGTCCTTCTTCCTCTGCTCCTCCCCACTTTGAGTGCTTGCTCTCTTTCTCTCTCTCACTGAAATCAATCAATCAATCCAAAAAAAAAAAGAACTAAGTAGTTTTAAATTACTAGCTTTAAATGATCTTTTACAGTTCCCATTTTTATATAAGATCTTCAATTAATTTATAAAAATAAAATGTGGTATAATTAATCTTTCTTCCCTGTGTCCTCTGCTGAATTTATTTTTTGTTAAATATTTGTCATTCCTCTGTCACTCTTGCCCATTCTGTTCCTTAATATTATATTACATTGTGACTGGACATTGGAAGTGTGGTCATAGTCAAGTTTGCTTCTCACAAGTTAGTTATCTGACACTTTATACCTCACCCATCTCTACCCAAGCCTCTTCTATTTGAGGTAATTCAACAAAGACCTGTACCAATTGCTAAGTATTTGTGGAACATAGAACATCAGTTGTATCTCAACAATTATTGACATTCTTAAGAAGCATATTAAAGGGGTGCCTGGGTGGCTCAGTGGGTTAAAGCCTCTGCCTTGGGTTCAGGTCATGATCTCAGGGTCCTGGGATGGAGCCCCGCATGGGGCTCTCTGCTCAGCGGGGAGCCTGCTTCCCCCACCTCTCTGCCTGCCTCTCTGCCTACTTGTGATCTCTGTCCTCTCTGTCAAATAAATAAATAAAAATAAAATCTTTAAAAAAAAAAGCGTATTAAAACACCCTTCCTCTTCCTTCTCTCTTCCCCACCGACCCCTTTTCTTTCTTTTTCTTCCTTTCTTTCTCTTTCTTTCTTTCTTTCTTTCTTTCTTTCTTTCTTTCTTTCTTTCTTTCTTTCTTTCTTTCTTTCTTTCTTTCTTTCTTCTCTTCTTTCACTAAGTTTAATTTTCACGGATTTAATGCAATTGATTTTTGTACTAAAAAATATCCCTGCCATATATCAAGGAAAAGGAAACAGAAACATGTGGTGCATGTTTTCTGAGTGAATGCACACCTGCTTTGAACAACAGTGTGTCTATAGAATTAACATTGACTAAAATTAAATTTATTTCAAAGGATATTAGGTTATTGGCATTTGCCAAAATGTTAAAAGGAATAGTGGTTTAGGTAGTGGTTGGTGCTGGCATCTTCATGGGAGAAAAATGGGTTGAGGATAAACACTGGAAGTGTCGAAGCTAGAGAAATCAGCTTGAAGATTTAAAGGTGTAAGATAAATTCTGCTTTACTGACTCATTGGTTTTAAAGGCATTATGGAAGAGAAAAAACATGCCTGTGTAGTATGAAGTGTGAAAGAAAACACATATTTGATGTAAAGCACATGTATATATTATATATAAAATTAAGAAGGTCATCAATATAGGTACCCTGCATTTCAGTTTCACATTTTAAGATGAAAGATGAGTATCTAATGCCTATTAATTTTATTTTTAAAGTTTAAACAACTGCTGAGTCATACAACCAAGGATACGTGCCTTAAGTCTTTAAGTAAGGGGTCTCAGGTGTGGATTAGGATGGGGATAGTTTCTGTGTGGGCGATAAGAACTGGCAGTGGTCCTAAGGTTCCCTCTGTTCAGCCAGGGTCAGTGCACAGAGGATGGGGCAAGTAGGGTGCCCAACTGCCACTGGGACTGCTGGGTCCAGTCCTGCAGTCTTATCTTCTCTGGAGTGTCCCTGAGTCAGAGACCAAAGCCTGGGGTCCTTTAAGGCTACCTATCTTTACACGTGATACTAACATTCCCTTTAATGTTGAAAGATAATCAGGCCCTACCATTTCAAATAAGTTTGGGAAGTCATCAGTACTATAGTTCAAATAATTTGTATCTTTGCAGAAAGTTTTCAGAGAATTTTTAAATTACACCACATTCTAGACCCAACTAGAAACTGCAACTGTGTACAGTTAATTCCAAGAAGAAACTCTGTGCCTGAGTCCAGTGCTGGGCTAAACATGTACCTCAAAATAATTATAGTGTTTTGATTAGTTGCTTGAGATTTAAATTCTATGTTACTCCCATTTGTACTGTTGGCCCATAGGTAGCAACAGAAATTGAAAATGAAGCCACTCTCTCAAGTGTCATCACTAATTGAAAGTTTTTCTCATTACTGTTTTTGCTTTATTTTGTGTTTCATCTCTGTACTCCATTAGGAGTTGCCATAAATACACCCCAGTCCACATAGTCATGTTTAAAACTGTAGGGGCCCTCTGGTTGGAATGTAGCCTTATTTCTAAGAGTAGAATGACAATCTCAACTCTATTTGTCTTCTTTGCAGCAAATTAAATTATTGGCACTGATTAACTTTTGCAGAGCAGGTCACTCATCATTAAAATATGTATTTCAGACCACCTTTAATTCGGCTTTGCTCTCCAAATTTGCAAATTTTCTCATCCACCAACCTGAATGCAAAGAGTAATTCTCTGCTATGTTTTCATTTCATGTCATCTAACAAACTATGCTTTTGTTTACTTTATAACTTCGAAGGGAAGCTATTTTTCTTCATCATTTTCATTTGCATTATCATTATATCATCATCATTGGGGGAAAAAAAGTCTTCCCAGCACTGAGTCGTGTCTGGGGCCAATCTCAGATCTATAGGAAATGCACATATAAGGTCATATAATTCTTTCCTTTGCAAAAAGGTCAAGCTTTACATCTAACAAGAATTTTATTTTATTTTTGCCCCCACTGGTTGAAAGTAGATATTTATTACAATAAAACTGTTCCTGCTCTGAAACTCTGCTTTGGTCATTGTCCTCAAAAAATTATTTTAATGTCTTTTATATATTTATATATAAAATATATATCTTTTATATTTTATACATATTATGTATAAAAGATATTTTATATATTTATATAAATATATGTATTTAATATCTTATTTTTAATATCTTCAAAGAGGGTAAATTATCATCTTTAATTTGCATTTCATTATGGATCCCTTGAGGCAATATAGAGATGAAATCAGAGATAGGTCCCTGGCTTCAAATTTCAATTCTTGAGCCCAGCCCCAATTGCTATATATACTAGCTACGTGATCTTGACACTCCTCAGTTCAATTTTCTCATGCACCAAATGAAAACATTTAAACCAGTTAGCTCCATGAAGTAGTAGAGAGTAATAACATAGTAACTGGTGCCTAATCAGAGTAAATACATGTTGGCTATTATGATTCCAAGTCAAGTTAGGTAACACATGGCAGACTCAGCAACAACAAGGTTAAGAACAGGTACTTTTACTTTTTGAATTATCTTATAAATTAGAGGAATTTCTTTTTTTTTTTTAAAGATTTTATTTATTTGTTCGAGAGAGAGAGAGAAAGTGAGAGAGGGCATGAGAGGAGAGAAGGTCAGAGAGAGAAGCAGACCCCCCACAGAGCTGGGAGCCTGATGTGGGACTTGATTCGGGAACTTCAGGATCATGACCTGAACAGAAGGCAGTTGCTTAACCAACTGAGCCACCCAGGTGCCCCCAAATTAGAGGCATTTCTTAAGAGTAATCCCCAAAATGAGTTATATAATTGGAACAAGTATATGAACTTCCAAGATTATTGTCCTTAATAGGATAGCATGGATTATAATTAACCTATAGGTTATGGATAATGAAATATATATATAATTTTTATATCATATATATCTTATATATAATCATATATATTACACATTATATATAATATATAATATAATGAAATATATAATCTTTTATGTGTGTGTGTGTGTGTGTGTGTGTGTGTATAATCTTTTGTTTTATCTTTTAGTTACAACTTTTCATTGCTTGAGAGACTGCTTTGCCCTCTTGGAGTTGCCAGTCTGGAAAGATTTAAACAGATTTGAAATACTTAATGAAAGAGTTGGGTGCTTGCACTGGGTAGGTGATAAGGATATGTGCATCTTTAGAAGCCAGAGAGGAGTCATCTTCACAAGAGAATATTTGACTCTTGAAGGTTTCATAAATTTATTTAATAGCAGTTCTACATGGTGCTTTTACATTCCATTTTATCGTAAATTTTGCTGTAGTGTGTTGTTTCTCTCTGGACACCTTGACAGCTGAGTGGAAAAGTTCTACCCTTTCTAATGGGTATTCATAGGGCAGTTTTCTTTAACACATCCTGGTTCTAACACCGTTGGCATTGTTTCCTGATATTTTAAAAGTTCTTTGGTCAAAGGGGTTGCTTATTATTTGCTTAACTCCCTGGGAACTGTGCACTTAAACCATAAAATCCCTCTCCTCTAAACAGGGCCTCACATTACCACCTTTGCCAGAGGCCAGGGAGGATTTATCGTGGTGCTCCATCATGCATTTGAATACGAACCAACAAAGATCTATAATACGGGTTAGTGGAAGTAGTTGATGTTGTCTGAATGATAACTCTTGACCTGAGAAGCTCGGAAGTAATGAAAGGGGGATAAATTTGCATGATTTGTGCCATAAGCAATATTTATAATGTAAGAGGGCTTTAAAGATTAATACATTCCCAGAGCAACACATGAAAGAGAAAGGAAAGGTTATTTGACGATCATACAAGTGCACTATTTATTTGCAATGCTTTCATCTGAAAGATTTTCTTCATTTTTTCCCCTTTCCCCCATTAATTTAGTATACAAAGAGGCCATTGATAACTCCCTAATTTTAAAATATTCTCTGTAAGTTTAACTCTTTTAATCAAGGAAAGGAGGCACAGTACTGCTTAAAGAAATAGTTGATTGATTGCCTCTCATTAGTTAAATGGCCTACAGTATTTTGTAAGTTCTTATATCATTAACTCCTTATTTTGAGAATCAAATAGCTTGAAGTACTTTTCACAAAATAGTTACATTATTGCTTTATCTAATTATCAGTCTGTAGAAGAAAAATTGATTTTTAAAACCCTTAAGAAAGTACATAATTACAGAGTTTGAGAATTCATCTGAGGTTGACAACACACTTAAAGATAGTCCTCAGCCTAATTTCTTCTGAATTACTTGTCATGAACTTTTAGCTTTCTGTCTCAAAATATGGAAAATCTTCAAAATGGCTTCATTCTCCTTATTTTTCCCACCTTAAAAATTAAATGATTCTTGGTGCAGTGCTAAAATGAAAAGATTGGTGGGAAGAATCACTAAAGAAAATGTTCAAGAAAATTTAAGGGTTAACTCAGTTTTAATATCTACTATCTACATATATTGTGGATTTAATTCCTTTGGTAAATGAGGTTGTGATAGTATAGTTGTGTCTGCACACTTCTAAAACAGTTGAAAACTAATTGCAAAGCAAAGAATTCTGTCAGTCAAACATTAGGTTTTCCTCATAGTGTCAAATTGCTTTCAGTGAAGATACAGAATAGGATGTTTATTCTAGAAGTGTGGACAGAGGTTGAGCAGCCAATAAAAAGATTCCCTGCTGCACGGGCTCACACTCTGGCCCTGCTTCCCATCACAAGCTCTACATAGGAGACTTCTTTTTTCATTCTCTTTTTGGTAGATTAGATCTCAATGAGAAAAGAGTTGTGGATATTATGACTTACTTGGTAATATTCCTCTGAGGGAAAAATAAATTCATTCTCTCTTATCTCATGTCTCATGAAGCATGATCTAATATTGCTCCCATTTACAAATGAGAGAAATTATTTAGGAAATTTAGCCAAGGTAATACAAGAAATAAGTAGGACCAGAACTAGAAATCTCTTGCTTTTCAATTTTTTCTTACATATTTAACAGTAATTTTCTTTGAGATCAGCTGCAAAATTTTGAAGAGTAATTTAGAGAAAATATTTCTATTTTCCTCTTAGAGGACATGAAACAAAAATGGCAGTTGTTTAAGGATGATCACTTGGATCCATTCTAGTGTTTTTAGGAACAGTAAGCTTTGTACAGACAATGTAAACATATATTTAATAATTGTTATTATAGCAAATTAAATGGATCTGGATAAATTATTTCCTAAGTATTATGGTCTTGACTTAAAATCAAAAGACTGTTCTTTCCCAAATGGTCTCTGTTACATCCTAATAGCTTTGAAGGATAAGCCTGTTTACTTCTGCTTTGAAGATCTATTTTCAGTTGAGTACCATAGACTCGCTGGAAAGATCTCTCTGCTTTACTAACCTAAACTTAATAGGAAAATTCATATTCTCTCTACATTGTTTCCCTCACACCTGATAGCCTGATTACAAGCTATGGAATCAGTCGGTTCTAAAGCTATAGACTCCAGCTGTATACTGGGTACACGGCTGCCCTCTTGAACCATAACTCTATACGTCTTCATGAAACAAGTTTAACACTGTTCTTGTGTTACAGAATTATTGCTAGGATTTGAGTAATAAGATTCACATAAAATCTTTGGCACGTTGTGACTGGCAAAATGTTTGATATTACCTTATTACTTGTTTAACATCTTCTTATGTCCTACAAGCAAACATGGAGTGGGTTATACTGCAAGGTGGAAGTGGAAAATACCTCAGAATAATACCCTCTGTAAAGTCTTATCTCACCACCTGTAGCACGAGATTTCTTCCTTTTCAGCATATTCTCTCTTTTTTTAATTTTTTAAAAATGATTTTATGTATTTATTTGACAGAGAGAGAGAACAATCACAAGTAGGCAGAGAGGCAGGCGGGGGGTGGGGGAAGGGGGGGAAGGAGGCTCCCTGCTGAGCAGAGAGCCAGATGCCGGGCTCAATCTCAGGACCCTGAGATCATGACCTGAGCCAAAGGCAGAGGCTTAGCACATTGAGCCACCCAGGCACCCCAAAATATTCTTTTTTAAAAGATTTTATTTATTTTTATGAGAGAGAGAGAGAAAGAGTGTGCATAAGGGGGGTGAGAGGCAGAGGGAGAAGCAGACTCCCCACTGAGCAGGGAGCCAGATACAGGACTCAGTCCCAGAACCCTGGGATCTTAACCTGAGCTGAAGGCAGATGCTTAACCCACTGAGCCACTCAGGCACCCTCAGAATATTCTTGATCTTACTTGCCCATTAATTTACCATTGACTGGTTACTTATTACCATATTTATGTTATGTTTATGTCCAATTACTCCAACTCTGCTGCAAGCATCTTGAGGGACAGTGTCTGGACTTTTAATTCAATCAAAATATACATTCTATGTAATAATATATAATCCATAAAATATATTTTGAATCCAAAAGAACTTTAGGAAGTGTTTCTTTGAAAGAATAGGCCATGTATCAGGGCGCCTGGGTGGCTCAGTGGGTTGAAGCCTCTGCCTTAGGCTCCGGTCATGATCTCAGGGTCCTGGGATGGAGCCCGGGCCTTGGGCTCTCTGCTCAGCGGGGAGGCTGCTTCCCTGTCTTTCTCTGCCTGCCTCTCTGCCTGCTTGTGATCTCTAGCTCTCTGTCAAATAAATAAATAAAATCTTAAAAAAAAAAAAAAAGAATAGCCATGTATCTAAAGTCAGATGATTATATTTCCTTTCCGTTTGTGTTTCTTAGTCTCCACAAGCTACTTTTTCTTAGGAAAATCACTTAATCAACAAAGAGCAACACTATCCTCATTTATACAATTGTGGTAACGCTATCTCCCTACCACTTAGAATGATGTGAATCATACAAGATAATGCAGATGAAAGCACGCTAAACTTTAAGCATGCGCCAAGTTAAGAAGTTAAAGCCCCAAGTTGGAAATGAGAAGGAGATCTGCTCTTATTATGATGTCTCAGTGCATAATACTATAATATTTAGTTGCATTTATGTACTCGAAATGACAATGTGATTTTGAAAATGCCCTCGAATACAGTAATTTGCAGATGGATGTGATCTGCTTATAAACCAGAGACACTGTTACGAGTATTCTGTGTCTCCTAAAATCTGTTGACGTATGAATAAATGTAAACAAGATAATTAAGGAAAAATAATCGCCCACACAAATGTTACATTGCCAGCATCATGGATCCCCCCCACCGTGGATGAGGAGGTCTGCTTGAAGAAGAACTAAAGTGGGATGAGAATAATTTTTATTATTTCTTTTCACGCCCAGACTGAACTTTCACCCTTCTGAAAGAACAGTCTTGAAATTCAACCTCCCTTCTAGGGCTTTAATAAACATAGACAAGGTTTATTTCCATTTCTTTCAGAGACTGGAGTGAGAAATGTTGAAATACCGCATGAAAGGCCTTGCTTATAAGGTTTCCAGCTGAGACTGGAGACTGAAGTGCTGAAAATTCTCACAAGGGATCCAGGCCTTCATGATATTTCCAGACAAGCCTTGTGGCCCCCTGGGGACAGGGGTAAACTTACGGTGAATATCCGGAGGTTCTCACTGGTAGACCCAGTTCCTTTCAAAGTTGTCTCACACAAATGGTGGTAATGGAGAGCTTTAGAAAGTTTTCTTAATGATATTTTGCGTTTTCTACATTACTTACATTATTTACTCTGCTTTAAATAGGAAAGGAATGGCTGTATTTCACTTACTGTCAAATGTTAACTACATTGTGGGAGATCTAGCTTCTTCTTCCTTCTCTCTTTTGTTTTTTTTCTTCCCGATGACCTCTCCTCAACAAGAGGCTGCTGGAAAATGAAGCGTTACCTGGCTTAATAGGTTTCAATCTCTTGCACGGGCTGCTTCAGTGATATTTTGGAGTCTATTAAAAGCGACTCAAAATTGCACATTAGGAAGGCACCACCAAATTCCTTGAAGCTCTGTTTTCTAGATTATCAAAAAGAAAAATAGGAAAAATGCAAAATGTATAACTTTCTTTTGTTGTTGCTCTGTTGATATAAGACATGCTCTTCCATACTAACAAATTACTAGGATCACCAATAGCATATCCAAGTAAATGGCCATAAACGATAAAGAAATGATACTGAAATAAAATCATGACTATTGAAATAATAGGAAAATAAATATAGTTTTTAGTTTAAAAAGTAAGATATCATATTGTAACAATCCTTCAAGTTATTTTGGTACCTTTTTTTTTTTAAGAAATAATCACTACTTCAAATGATTGACATCGTTTTTAAAATAATGTGATGTGGAAAACACAAGCACATGATTCCCTTTCTATTCAAATTTCTTTGGGGATGTACGTATCCTTGCATCATGAATATTCTTATTGATACCTGATGTTATACCCCACCTTCATCTCCCATAGGTTGACTCTATCCAGTGCAAAACTTTGGGGCAAAACAAAGCTTTCCCTTGGGATGTCTATTTTAGAATAAGAAACAGAGAATTTATATAAAAAAAAATGATTTTATTAATTAGTACTTGTCTTTGAGTTGTACTAAAAACAGAGATGTTATAGAAGTATACAAATACTGCATCAGAAACTAATGATGTATTTTATGGTGACTAACATAACACAGTAAAAAAAAGAAGCATACACTGATTTTTATATAGATACTCATTATATAGTTTCTAATTAAATCTTGTCTTTTGAAAGATTGTTCTTTTAGCACCTGGGTAGCTCAGTTGGTTAAGCATTGGCCTTCGGCCCAGGTCAATATCTTAAGGTCCTGAGATCAAGTCCCACATCAGGCTCTCTGCAGGGAGCCTGTTTTTTCCTCTCCCTCTGCCTGCAGTTCCCTCTGCTTGTGCTCTCTCTCACTCTCTCTGTCAAATAAGTAGATGGATGACAGATAAATAGATGATAGATAAAATCTCTTAAAAAAGAAAAGAAAAAAGAAATATTGTTCTCTTCCTATGATATGTTGAGTTTATTTTATTTTAAAACAGGTTCCCAATTTCACTTCTGTAGCACCAAATGCATACTACAATGTTTGAATCACATCCTGCTGTTACTTTGGACAAAAACATGAGTAAAAGGACAGAGAAAGGTGTCACAGTTGTTTATATGTATAATCTTTATTATGATACAAAATTATCTTCTTGTTTTAAACTTTCCTTTTAGTCTTCCCAACATGGCTCATAGCAGGTTTGGCAAATGGATATACAAGACAAGTAGAGTGGTTTATTGAATGTGCTGGTACAGGCAGAAAGCAAATTTATTTTTATGACTTCATGCTTAACCCCATCCTTCATTCACTCTTTGACCCCATATATTCTCACCATTCTCACTCCATATGTTGCAATATTAATTCTAATAACTTTTCCAATTATTTCATTTAACAAAATGTCAGTCCTCCTAGGGTAACCAACAGCCCAAGTTTGCCCAGGACTGAGGAGTTTCCTGAGATGTGGGACTCTCAGTGCTGAAACCCAGAATGACTGACTAGGATGATTTGTCAAACCTAAATGAGCAACCTAGAAATCATGTGACTCCAAACTTTTTCAAGTCTTACTCAAACTTAAAATTCTGCTGTGCAAGAGGCTCTTGTGGTCGGATTTTACACTATTTCTCATCTTGCTTTTCTACTCTTCCTTCTCCACTCACAAAGCTGCACTTAGATGCTCCAGGTTTGATTTTGGAAAGGGACAAGAAAGGTCAGCCAAGATTGGTACAGGTAAAATCTATATCGGTAACCTCTGAGAGGACCCTGCCTTTTCTTACATCTGTGAAATCAATTTCATCAGATGCAAAGGAAAGATCTCTCTCATTTATTCTTCCTAATTCTCCTCTATGGAATGTCAAGGATTTGGGAGGATTTTGCTTCAGTTTGTCCTGCAGTAGTTAATTCTCATGGTCAAGAAATGCCGTACAAATGAACTTTATATTAGCCACAAACTACTCAGCCCTAATGTGAGCCTTCCATAAGACCTCAAAAACAGAGGATGGAAACTGAGATATATTGTTGAAACTATTGGAATTAACCCCTTGACAAGTTTTCAAGAATAATGTGAAGACCTTGTATTTACTGGGGAAGAGGAGAGAGCGGGGGATGACTAGAGGAAATTGTGGGCTCCAGATACAGTTCTTCCATCACCAAACAAGGGATGATTTGAGGTAATGATTGTATATACTGCCTTTCACTGGTTGAAAAAGAAATGTCAGTGACTGATAAATAATAGTAAGCCTTTCCTTCTGGACCCATTATAAATTGCCTGTAGGGTTTGTCAGTTTTCTGGATTTGTAGACAATCCAGGAAACTCACAAACCATGGAAAGATGAATATTTTAAAATATTATCAAAGGCATACAAGCTTTGCTGTCAGGATAAAAGCTCTCTAGAAAGGCAAACGATCAAGTCCCAGATTTCTGAGGGTCTCTTTATTCTTTTCTCCACATTCATTCCCTACTTTTCTAAATTGATTCAGGATTTTATATGTCCTATTAATTGCTTAAATCACTGAACCACTGGGCCTTTACAAATACTTCCAAAAACAGTCTGTGTTCACACTTGGATGTGAATCTTTTTTAGAAATCAGGACACTTCCTATAATGAGTCAGGGAAATCTAAGATAAATCTTAGATCAATCTAAGCTCCCTCTATGAAATGGAAAAACAAGGCTAAATCTCAGCTGATTATATTGACTCTGTGTATGCCTAAATTGATTTCAACCCAAGTTTTGACTAGTTTCTATTCTTATATAAATAATTTGAAATCACTACAAAATGTTTTCTGATATAGGAACTTAAATCACACTTTATAAAAATAGAAAATATTTAGAAATAAGAATGTATACACTCTTAATCTAATAACAATTACTACTTACCATTCAATTTTTATCATTCAGTGTAGAAGTGTTTATCTTTGGTCAACAGAACTGGCCTACCCTCTGGCCTATAGAATATGCCTAAAATAATTGGAGTGATCCTTTACTTTTTTCTCTAAATCAAGGCAGTTTTAAAATGAGTGAGATCACTAAAAATATTTAAAATCAAATAATTTTTGAACATTTGGTGATCAAAAAATTATTTTAATATATTGGTAAATCTATAAATTAGTCTTAATAAAATTTTAATTTCAGAAATAAAACTCATAACATAAATATTTATTTTAAAAAAAGCAAGAAACCTCATTATATTTATATTATATTATTTCACACTATATTATATTATATTTATTATATTATATATAATGATATATACATATATAATATGTTATTTAATTAATAATTACATATTATGTTATATTAATATTATTTATGTATTTCTATTTTTATACTGATTTTCTCAATGTTTAAAAATAAGTAGACTACTTGCTCTTGAGTCTAATTTCTATAATTTAAACAGTATCTTAACCATATCTTAGTTTCTTAGCCATTCCAATATACCTTAATGGCATTTTTTGTAATGAATACATGTTGATATGATTTTATTTTTTAAATATTTTTGAAAATTTTTTATTTGCAATTTTCTTCAAAGTTGTACCTTATGGCTAGTAAAATAAATATTAACACACATATATATACATACATGAATGAATAAACAAATTTTCGATTGATTCTTTTCTATAGATCATATTTTAACTCATAAAATATTCACTCCGTAGGTGCTAGGCTACTTACCAGGCTCACAGCACATTTTGCTCAGTGGGGAATATTCTCCATTCTAAATTTTATTGAAATACAAACATTTTTTGACTGAAATGTTTTTTGTTACTATTTTGCTTCAATTTAGACATTATTAGTTAAATAATTAATTTTACAAGGAAAACTTGCCAAATTAATTGTTGCCATTTATTCTTTAGAACGTTTTGCCAAATACAGATACTGTAATATCACAGTCTTTCTCAATTTCAATCTAAAGACAGGCGAAAGAGCTTCTGGTTTTGGGCTGGGGAGGAGGTCAAGGTGAAACTCTTTTTGGTCCTACTGAATCATGGTTTATCTGACACCACACCATTTAAGTTCAAACCCAACAAGATTGATGTATACCTGAGGGGCACTGGTGAGAAAGTCAGTGCCACCTCTACCCTGGCCCCAAGATGGGACCTCTGGGTCTATCTCCAAAAAAGCCTGGTGAAGACACCACCAAGGCAACCAGTGATTGGAACCAGTGATTGGAAGGGTCTGAGGATTCCAGTGAAACTGACTGTTCAGAACAGATAGGCCCAGACTGAAGTGGTATCTTCTACCTCTGCCATGATTTTCAAAGCCCTCAAGGAACTTCCAAGAGACAGAAAGAAGCAGAAAAACATCAAGGACAGTGTAACTATCATTTTTGATGAGATTGTCAACATTGCCTGACAGATGCAACACCAACCTTTAGCCAGGGAATTCTCTGGAACCGTTAAAGAGATGCCGGGGGTTGTCCAGTCTGTGAGCTACAGTGTTGATGGCCACCATCTGTATGACATCATCGATGACATCAATACTGGTACAATAGAGGGGTGCCTGGGTGGCTCAGTCATTAAGTGCCTGCCTTTGGCTCAGGTCATGATCCCAGGGTCTTGGGATCAAGCCTTACATCAGGCTCCTTCTCTGCGGGAAGCCTGCTTCTCCCTCTCCCACTCCCTTTGCTTGTGTTCCCTCTCTCAGTGTCTCTGTCTTTCTACATCAAATAAATACATAAAATTTTTTTAATAAAATCTTAAAAAAAATAGTGGTACAATAGAAAATCCAACTAGTTGAGAACTCCAAAAGAAAATATTTCAATGAAAGGTCATTTGACAACAAACAAATAAATAAAATATTAAAAGTCAGGCAAAAGAATGTGAAAATATGTATGTATTTTTGAAGTACATTTTGTTGTTCAATGTCCACTTCATCACCAAATTTTCTGGTTTAGTTATTCTATATTTATACATATCAAATAATTGTAAATATGGGTTAGTTATTAGAGCACTCCAGAGTCTCTAGACACAGTTACATTATGTCTACATGCAAAAATCAATTCTTAAGCACATTTCTGCTCCAAAATTTCTTAAGTTTCATATACTCCATCATTATCAGACTAATTTTCTGAATTTTTTTACTTTAAATTGAATTTAAAATGCACATTTCACCTCAAAACCAAATAATTCTATCATCTATTGAACTTTTTGACTGAATTACAACATTCATGATAATGTTTTGTCTTCAGCAAACTGCATTTCCAAAAAATCTAATTCCATTACTAGAATTAAAAAAAATATAACCGTTAAAAATTAATCAATTTTCTACTCAAATCATCTCATAGAGTGGCATAAAACTGGTATATCTGTTTGCAAAGTTCTTCTGTTAATGATCTAACACATTAACAAATATGTGTATTTATATACATAGATTTATTTTCTTGTGCATTCACAGGAAAACTTGAAGTGGAAAATAAGAGAAATTAATTTAGAACAGTCGCTTGATCTAAATGAAATACCAAGCTTCACCGGATGGTATGTAAATGCACTTTCCATAGCTATACATGTTCGATGATTGTGCTTGTCACAGTCTCTTTTAAATAGCCTGTTAGTTTTCTATTGCTGCATAATACATTTTCTCAAAATTTAAGTTCAAACAACTCAGTTTTTGAATGCTGAAAATCTAGGAACAGATCGGCTGGATGGTTCTGGCTCCGATCTCTCATAAGGTTGCAATCAGGCTGTTGGCAGAGTCTGTAGGTACTTCAAGACTCACCTAGGGCTGCAGAATTTGCTACCAACCTCACTTCTATGGTAGCTGGCAGGCAACAGTTCCTGTCTGGCTGTTGGCCAGAGGCTTTAGTCTCTCTCTTGTGGGCCTCTTCATGGCAGCTATTTTCCCCAGAGCAGAGAAAGAGAGAGAGAGAGAGAGAGAGAGAAGGTGCTCAAGATGAAAATCAGTCTTCTCTAATCTCACGTTGACTTTAACATGTGTTTACTTCTGCTATTGGTCATACTGACCAGCCTTTGTGTGGAGAGGACTATATACATGGTAGCAACAGCAGGAGGCAGAGACTGCTGGGCGTCTTCCTGGAGGCGTGACCATTCTGCATTTCAAGTAATAGATATCACCACACCCTCATGGAGTACGGAAAGGTTAACGGACATTTGCATAGAAACCCACTTACCATCAAATTTCTAGAGAAATAGAAATTTAGAGCCTGATTTTTCCTCAAATATTTTTGCTTTCTTGAAGTCGTTGCGATCAAAAGAGTTCTTGTAAAAATAAAACGTGTTAGCACACAATGAAATAAATAGCTTTAGAATGATCTCATGTAAAAAGTGCCAAAATAAGCACCACAGCAACTGTGTTCAGACAGCTCTCCCCGTTTGACAGTCGAACAGCTAAGAGTGTATTTTCACACGTATCTCAGAGAAACCAAATCCGGAATTATCTATATTTACCACTGTCCCATCGAACGGTGACCAAGCAAACTTGCGTACCCTGCAGGCTACGACATGGACAGTGATGTAAGTAGCTGGTGAAGTGGCCAGTCAAGGTGAAGAAAGGATTTCAGCCTCCTCTCTTCTAAGAAAACACGAGTTAACTCTCCCTCACCGCTGGTGTCTGAGCACACTAGTTCTTTTATTCAACTGTTACATATCCTGTCCTTAAAAAGGAATTTAGTTCTTTGGGGAAAGGGCAGAGAGAAAAGGGATGGATGTAGCTAATCATCCCTTCGATAGAAAAGCCCGTTAAAGTGAGAAATGTACTTAATGCACGTGATTCTCCCAAATTATTATTATTATTTTTTAAAGATTTTACTTATTTGACAGAGAGAAACACAGCGAGAGAGGGAACATAAGCAGAGGGAATGGTAGTGGGAGAAACAGGCTTCCTGTCGAGCAAGGAGCCCGATGTGGGGCTCGATCCCAGGTCTCTGGGATCATGACCTGAGCCGAAGGCAGACGCTTAACGACTGAGCCACCCAGGCGCCCCTGATTCTCCCAAATTATTAATGGAGACCATGTGAGACACTGGGAGTATTACCAAACCCATCTTAATTCATTATAGTGTAATAATAACCAAAATACAATAATGTAATAATAATGCCTTATTTAAAAATAATTAAAATCCAGAACAGATGCTAAACTGAATGGTACCCCAGGCCAAAAGAAACAAACCCAGCTTGTCCTGGCAGTCAGTGTACTGTCACTGATCACCTTAATAACTTTATACGTAGGCTTAGGAGTGTGAGTGGAAGGTAAGTCGCCATACATATGATGAGGATAGCATTTCCAAACATTTCATGGTAGTAAAAATCTGTCATCAGTACTGTCCCTGGGAAATGCATTGTCACAAACTGGAAGTTATGGGAAGAGTAGCAAAGATTTGACGCTGGCACTGTCCTAATTTTATTATCAGGTTTTGGGAAAATACAAAGGAATCAGTGTCCTGAGATATCATACGATGTCTCAGAAATAGAGATATTTCCGTACTGTGAGAGGATACTGTTAATGAGGGTGTAAATATTAGGTTAGTGGAAAGATGGTAAACAATTTGAACAAACATCAAGTAATAAGCGACTGTTTAGGCAAATGTTAATTACATACCTATTTCTAATAATTTAAAGAGTGTTTAATAAGCCTAGAGTCATTTTGAGTCATTTACATAAGCATCTTGGTATGTCCTCAAAGAGGAATTAAAATTTAGGGAATAGGATTCCTACTGTATATGCTCTCAAGTCAGGACACATGAGATGAGTACCCCCCCACAATTTTACACCTAATTTAGTACACCTAATTCAGTGAAGAAATTAGTACATTTCCTCAATCTAATGGCTCATGAGTTTCAAAAGTTGGCTGTTTAAAAAGTATCATGAAAAATTTCAGGCACAGAGAAAACCTGTGTACCTACCATTCAAATTTAACAAATGCAGAAATTTTGTTATGGGAATTGGTGTGTTGTTAGCCTTTTCAATATTACTAGATATTAAAAATTGTACTCTAGTTTATATTGTAACAATATAGTCTTATTTAGTCTTTCTAGAATTTGATTTTCTACCAGTTTATTTAATACAGTGTTGTATTAATTTTAATTTACCTAATATTAGAAAAATTGATCACTTATTAATACAGTTAAGGAACTGTAGCATTTTTATTTCTGTTTTAACTGTTCTTATCCTTTTTATGGTTTTAATGATTTATTTATGTATTTCTGTATGTGTAGATCCCTGTATGTGTAGATTCTGTATGTGTTGTATAGTAATTCTTTTACCCGCAAACATTTCAAATATCCTTTCCAAGTCTGTGACTTGTTTTCTAACATAGGTTATAATGTTATCTTTTGTCATCAAGAACTCTGCCTTTTTAATGTGGTTCAATATAGCATTTTTTTTCTTACATGATTTGTGTTTTATGTCTTTTCTTTCTGCAATCCTTCCCTCTACTCTGAGGTCATAAAAATAATCTCTTATGTTATCTTATGTAAATTTATCTTTTTTTCTTTTCACATTTATGTCTTTATTGGACATTTAATATTCATTTGACATGAATAAAAACTGACATTTTATCTAACAGATAAACAATTTCCCATGCATCACATTTTGTTTTCCCAGCTTTCTTGAGATAATATTGACATTTAGCATTATGTAAGTTTAAGGTATACAATATGTTGCTTTCGTGTATGTATATATTGTGAAATGATTACCACCATAAGGTTAGTTAAAAGATTCATTAGTTCACATATTTATCTTTTGTATGTGTGGTGAGAACATTTAAGGTCTACTTTCTTACAACTTTTTTTTTTTAAAGATTTTATTTATTTATTTGACAGAGAGGAGAGAGATCAGAAGTAGGCAGAGAGAGAGAAGGGGAAGCAGGCTCCCCGCTGAGCAGAGAGCATACAGGGCTCCATCCCAGGACCCTGAGATCATGACCTGAGCCGAAGGCAGAGGCTTTAACCCACTGAGCCACCCAGGCGCCCCCTTTCTTAGCAACTTTTAAGTATGCAATATAACCATTAACTATAGTCTCCACTCTGTACACTAGATCCTCAATACCTCTGGATCAGTTATGCTAGGTTGAAGCCAGTGTGCAAGGCTGTTACTGGATCTACAGTGGAGTATGCAGTTGGCAAGCTTGTTACCAGTGGCTTAGGCAGGTGTGGGTCATGTTTAGTCTTTGTGGGGGATGGGACTGTCTCCAGGACTTTGGTAGGTAGGATGGCACTGGGACAAGTGTCTACTTCAAGGTCTAAAAGGAGGTACTCAGACAGTGAACCTATTACCGGGTGTGTGGATGGGCGTTGCTCCCAGCAGGTCCCTGGAAGGAGAC
>CM053609.1:107499922-107519871 GCA_028646535.1 Procyon lotor
CCAGTGCCTCAAAGTTGATTTTAAGTTAGAAATGCTATCAATGGGGTGCCTGGGTGGCTCAGTCATTAAGCCTCTCCCTTCTGCTCAGGTCATGAGCCCAGGGTACTGGGATTGAGTCCCACATCAGGCTCCCCGTTCCCGCTTTTCCCTCTCCCACTCCCCTTGCTGTGTTCCCTCTCTTGCTGTGCCTCTCTCTCTCTCTTTCAAATAAATAAAGTCTTTAAGAAAAAAAAGAAAAGAAGAAGTGCTATAAATGATATTTTCCATATTAGCAAATTAAAGTTGAAAACCTGTATCACCTTTTCAAAAAATGAAATAAAAAAGCACTTGAGAAAATTGACAACCCATTATTGATAAATTACCTTAGCCACCCAGGAATTGATAGATACTATTATATTAACTTGATAAAAGAAAAGCATTTAGTAATAGTAGAACAATTCCCTGTGAAATGGAGAAGGATACTATATTCTCTAGGTCCCTACCTTTATTTAACACTAAACTAGAATCCTTAGCTAGTGCTGTAAAACAAGAAAAAGAAATAAGCGTACTAGAAAAGACTCACATCATTCAAATATTCCCAGATGATATGTTTCGCTATATAAAAAGTCCAATGTAGCTGCGAATATTATTCAAATTAAAAAATTATTTTACAGTAATTTAAGAAATCATTTTTATATTTATGTACCAGCAAATAAAAAGTATAAAAGCTAATATAAAAAGATGTCATTATATTACAGCAAAATATAAGATATCTATAAATAGATCTGGGAGAAACTGGCCAAACATAGTAAGAGAATGATAAAATCTTAATTTCTGCATTAAACCAGACATAAAAAAAAACATGAGCATGTACCATGAACAGGAAAACTCAGTTTGGCAAAGATATAAATGCTAGTAATTTGATCTGTATAGTTAATATAATTGTAATCAAAATTCAAAATAACGGAACTTGATAAGCTATTATAAAATGTAAATAGACGGATAGTTAAAAAGGATAATCAAGGTAGGAAACAAAGGGGAAGGAACAGAGCATGGCAGGGGAAGGTAGAGTTTTTCTAGTTAATTATGAATCCTTATTATAAAGTTCTAGAAGTTGGTTCTATATGAGAGTGGCAGAAGGGTAGAAAAGTAGAACAGTACAACAGAATAAAACTCCGGAAACAGAACCACACATATGTAGAGACTTGATATATGACAGAATACTGTAGTTCAAAGGAAAAGCAGGTGACCTTTTCAATAATTGGTGCTAGTATAATTGGTTATCCAAAAGCAAATGAATGAAATCAGGTGCTTATCATATACCAGACATAAAAATCAATTCCAGATGGTGAGAGGCCTTAAATCTGAAAGGCAAATCTTTAAAAAAAAGGAAAGAAAGAAAGAAAGAAAAGAAAAAAGAAAAATATTCAAAATATTTTCATATATTTAGTGTAGATGTAAAAGTTTTAAACAAGGGACAACCAAAGTAAACTATAAACTGTAAAGGAAAAAATTGATGCAGTTTATTCCATTAAAATAGGATATCACTCATCAAAAAAGAACTTAAAGCAAATTGCAGAATTATGCCTATAGTGTGATATAGTGTGATGTGAATATGAACATCTATGCAATATATTATGTAGGTACAGATCTGTAGAATTATACATTTGTATATGTGCTAAAAATATTTTAAAAGCAAGGGAAATACCAACACATTTCGATATAATGTTCATTTTGTGGGGAAAAGGGTAGATGGCACACTTATAGAACATGTAGAACTTCTGAAAAATGTTACTAATATTCAAAATATGTTTATTAAGTTTGGTGGTTATTATTCTAGGTATTTCATTTCAAAGTTTTTCTTGATAATTTAAATCTATATGCTATATATAGTAATTTATTGTTTTATTGAATTATAAAATATATACACTGAAATACATACATCTTAAGGTTAGATTCCAGTGAATTCTGGTAATTGCTTATACCTGTATAATACACAACTATATTCATACATAAAACATTTGCATCATCTTGGAAATATCATGATTACTCTTCCCAGTACATCACTGACCCCTCCAGGCAACTGCTGCTCTGATTTCTTTCCCCATAAATTAGTTATGCCACTTCTTGAAATTCATATAAATGGAATCTTATGTACTCTTTTTTTATCCTGGCTTTTTAAACTCAGGATAATGTTTTTGAGGTTCATTAATGTTGCATGTATCAATTGTTTCTGCCCCCCCTTTATTTCTGACTAGTATTCTATTGAATGAATATCTAAACTATCTGGTCTCTTGTTAATGGGTACCTGGGTTGTTTCCATTTTGAGACTAATATGGAAAAAGCTAATATAAACATATTTAACTTTATAAAATTGCCAGAGCAACTTCCAAAATGGTTACAGATATGCACTATAAATACCGAGTATGAGGGAAAGAGAAAAATCAAAGATGACCTCAAGGTTTTGGTATGATTAAGTGGAAAGTTGAGTTTGCCATTTATTCATCTGTAGAAGTTTGGAGCAGGAAAGATTTGTAAGGTTACCTTGAAATTTTTAAAAGACATTTGAGTAGAGCTCTCATAGAGGCAATTGGATATATGTATTTGAAGTTCAAAGGAGAGGTCAAGACAGGATTTCCAAAGTCATCATCATACTGATTTACAAATTCATTCTTCACAAAAATATATTTTACTGAATGAGAATATGTATGTGCCAAGTTCTTGTACATACACATGGACCATATCAGTAATAAATAAATAAAAAAATAAAATAAACCCCTGCACTTATGGAGTATGTATTTTCTGATTATTTGTGGCCTCAGAAACTAGATGAGAAAACTATATAGAAAAAGGAAGGGATTCAAGAACTTAGCCCAATGGCAATCCATTGACTAGGGATTTAGGAGATGAGAAAGAATAATCAAGAATCTGAGGGAAAAAATTGTCCTGACATACAACAGAAAATGCAGGAATGCTTTGTGTCCTGAAATCAAGTACGGTCAATTGCATTATTGGCCTGTTTCAACAAATCTTGTATTCATAGACCTTTTTTTGGAAATTTGAAGTTACTCTACTAAAGGGGTGGGTATATTTTTCCTATGTCTTGAGTTTATTTGGGCTAGTAGAATCAAGCAGGAAATTCAGTTGGTCTGTTCCATCTGTAGCCTTTGAGAGGATTTAAATATTTCTGTGTACACTCTTGTACATCTACCTTTTACGGAGGAACATGTTTGGACTGGCCTGCTTGCCTCTAGATAAGAAAGATGTGAAGTATGGCTTCCCAGGCTCCATATTTGCATGGCTTTTTCTCTCTGTGTGTCTCCCCTTCTTATAAAGACATCAGTCCTTGGATTGATCCAAGTCCTTGGATTCAGGACACACTCTAAGTCCAGAGATATCATCTTGAGATCATTAAATTGGTTACAGCTGTAGACCTTATTTCCAAATATAATCACATACACTAAAACTTGGATATATATCTACTACAATGTGTTAAGGGGATTGTGTTTCTTCCCACTTAAATATATTTTTCTCAAGGAAAAGGACCGTTTATCCATGATTCAGCATCAAGTACCCAGCAAAATTCCTGGGAATTAATAAATATTTGCTGAAACAATGTTCTAAAGTGTTTCATTCAAGGACATAGTAACTATTCCTTTTATGAGTCATAGCTTATATTTTAATAATCAAGAATGTTATTATCATGAATTTACTACTTAAATATTTTGTCTTAAAATTACTTTGATAGTATCTTCTGCCATCTTGTTCTGAAGCAGTTTTTTTCCACCTCTCCCTCAATCTTTTGAAGCACACACATAAAAAAAAAAATCTCATCAAAGTCAGATATGGTCTTCAATATGAAAGGAAATTATAAATCAAAGTAATTACCTAAAATTTCTGATAATGATTTGGCCTTTTATCCCAACTATAATCATCAGTCCATTTAACAAAAAAACCAACCATCATGGTGTCTCTTTCATTAAAGTCCCTTTGTCCTAAAGCATATTGCTTCTTATGCTCTGTTGATTTATTTCCTCTCTCTTCTGAAAAGTTCTGTTTCTTTTCAGAAAAGATAATAGTGAGTTTTCTGTAACACGCTGTTCCTGTTGTTAGGTAATTATTCTGTCTGGAAAAAATATATATCATAATAGATTTTTACAAAAGAGTTATTCAACACAATGCATTTTACTGTGGAAATCAACTGTCTCAGGAAAATGGGAGAACTTAAGGCAGAAATGAACTCTTCTCTATCTACCTAGTTCTTTCTCTGCTATTTATTGGGAAATCTAGTCCATAAAACCAGTTAAGAAAAAATGGAACAAAGATGTACGAGGGAAATTTTTCAGTCTACCACAAGTAAAGCAAAATGAGTAATATTCAAATTAATAAATTATATACACTATTATAACATATGATTATCTTTTGTCTAAGATGAACCCATATGACAAGAGTTAGCTAGAAATGTGCTTTGTCAGCATAAAGTAAGGCAAATGTAAAATAATAATTTAAAAATTGTTTTTCCATTCCAGACATAATTTTCTTTCAGTTCAGTTCAAATACCCACTACATTCCAAACTTAAAAGTCCTTCTTAAAGTGAGAATGTTTATAGAATTCATATATATATATTCATATTTATATATGTGTGTATATATTCATATTGACTTTAAAGATTGTGTATTATGTGTATTACTTAAGTTTTTTAAAGATTTTTTTCACGGAGGAAAAAATAAACATTAAAGACAACCCTGACCATGTCTTCCCTCTTTTAAAAACTATTATTGTAGTTAATAGGTTATAATTTGTAACTTGAAATGCATAGTGCATGGGTGAATAGTAAATAAATATCCTGATTTTATTTAAAAATATTTTAAAATAGGAGCACCTGGGTGGTTCAGTGGGTTAAAGCCTCTGTCTTCGGCTCAGGTCATGATCTCAGGGTCCTGGGATCGAGCCCCACATCGGGCTCTCTGGAGCCTGCTTCCTCCTCTTTCTCTGCTTGCCTCTCTGCCTACCTGTGATCCCTCTCTGTCAAATAAATAAAATCTTAAAAAGAATATTTTAAAATAATTGTAGACTCACAAGAAATTCCAAAAATAGTACAATCAGTTTGTATGTACCCTTCATCTAGTTTCTCCCAACGATAATTCTCAAAACCACAGTACATTGCCAAAACTAAGAGACTGGCGTTTGTGTAATATTATTGATTATACTACAGACCTAATTTTGATTTTACCAATTTTCAAATGAAAACTCATTTTGGTTATAAATTAGAAATGTATCACATGTGTGGATTTGTGTAACCACTACTTAATCAGTATATGAACCTGCCAGGCTTCATCACCTTCCATGGACCTTCCAAGGTCCTTGAAGCATCTTCATTCCATCCTTGTATATGCCTGTAGAACATCCTCCTTTAACAAACCCATGTTTACCACTGATCTATTCTCTACCACTAAAATTTTAATTAAAAACTGTTATATAAATGACATCATGTAGTAAATCACCTTCTTTGAGTGTCCGCTTCACTCTGAAATTTCTTGAGATCCAACCAGGCTGTGAGTACCAAAGGTTTGTTCTTTTTATTGCTGAGTTCTGTTCCACTGTATGTATACATGATGGCTTGTTTCACCCATTGAAAAACATTTGGTTTGCTTCCAGTTTGGGGCTATTGCAAATAAAACTACAAAAAACATTCATGTCCAGGTTTTGTGTGAACATAAATTTTCATTTCTCTAGAGTAAATACTCAGTTCTGTTGCTGGGTTCCATGTTAGCTTTCTAAGAAAACGTCAAGCATTTTCCTGTTCAATTGCATGTTTAGCTTTTTAGGAAACTGCCGTATAACTGTACCATTTTACACACCCACCAGCAATGTATGAGATCACATGACCATACCAGCAGTCATTATTGTCTATATTTTTTATTTTAGCCAAATAATATACACTTTATGGTATCTCATCATGTTTTTAATTTGTATCTCAAGAATGGTTAATGATGCTGAAATATTTTCATGTGCTTAGTTTTCAACCATATATCCTCTAAAGGGTCTTTTTAGGTCTTCTTTTCTTTCTTTTTTTCCCCCATTTTCTTACTATTGACCCTCTTTATGTATTTTGGATTGAAGTACTTTGTCATGTATGTGATTTACAAATCTTTCCTCCCACTTTTTAGCTTGTATTTTATTACTCTTAAAAGTTGTTTGCAGAGCAAAATATTGTTAATTCTCAGTTATCTCTACCAAATACATAGAATTTTAATATAGATGCTTGACTTAGAAAATGTGTGCACAAATCACTGGATTTGTGTGCATATGTTTGTGTGTGTATGTAACTCATTTTTAGAAATATAATAAGGAAATACAGATAGCCTAAAAATTAAAGAAATTCTTAGGATTTTTTAAATGTTTTAAAAAATTATTGACTTTTTTTTAACAGCATGTTTTCAAGGGAACTTAAGCATATTGGCTTATACTTTGTAGCAGTGTCTTTGATGTATGCATGTGGCATTTAGCCCTTTAATTACTGACTTTTTCAGCTAGCTGATTTTAAGTATTAAAAACACTTAAACTAATTTTTCTCTAAAAGAAAAGGCAATTTTCTTTTGAGAAATTATTTTAAGATACTTCACCATATAACTAATTATAACATAAATCAGTACTGTTTAATTTATGCTGTGTCACCCAACAGAGAAATGTTTTTGAGGACTGAATGAGCAATACAGAAGGCTACCCTTAAAGGGAAATTATCAAACACATTTCACCTTGAGTCAAGCTTCTCTAACAGAATATTTAAACTATGCTTTACCTGAAAAACTTCAAATTTTTTGAGGCATTATTATATTGAAAGGGGGACAGCTGAAAAATAAAGCCAAAAAATGTTATTAAAGGAAAGATTTAGGATGTGGTTGATTATAGCATGTCCTAATTACAGAAGCAGGACATTTCAAGAGCAATCAATAGCTTCAGAATAATGAAATCATTGTGCCTATATTCACAGTAAGGATTAAATGAGAACAAAATTCTCTCATTTTGTATGCAATCATTTAATTTTTTAAAGTAAAAAAAAACCGTAAGAGCTACATAAAAATAACACATAATTACATTGTTGACAGTTAATGGGAATTATTTGAATGTGGTTTACAGCTTTACAGATGTTTTCTTCTCCAACACTATGTAATTTTAGGCATAGAAAGGACCCCAAAATCTTCTAAATAAAACCAAGAGCAGAAATATTTCATTTACATGAGGACTGAAGACTTATGTTATAGTAAAATGATTAGTGAATCTCTAATAAAGAAGTGGTACAACATTAGGGTTATTAGCAAATTACCTGGGCAAATTAGTTAATTTCCCAGTGTCTCAGTTTAATCATCTGTAAAATGGAGAGAGTAGGAATAATATATTCTTTTAGATATATTTTGAGGCTTACATGTTAGCATTTAGAAATGCTATATATACACTATAGAAATGTTATATAAACAAGAATTAATGGCTATAAGTATTCTTTCAAATCACTGTATTAATGTGGCACAGTTATTTGGAAGAATATTTCGTGGTCCTGACCTGTCTTCCATGTCATTTCTATCAAAAGGATTCATAGCATTATTGGAACTTACTGCATTACATTGCTTTCACAGAGAATGAGTTTAAGGGTAGAAAAAGTATTTTACCAGGGTTGCAGTAAAAAAGAAGAAGAAGAAGAAGAAGAAGAAGAAGAAGAAGAAGAAGGAGGAGGAGGAGGAGGAGGAGGAGGAGGAGGAGGAGGAGGAGGAGGAGGAGGAGGAGGAGAAGAAGAAGAAGAAGAAGAAGAAGAAGAAGAAGAAGAAGAAGAAGAAGAAGAAGGAGAAGAAGAATTTTAAGAGCAGCCTTTCATATATAATTTTGCATCTAGCTGTTACTCAATATTCTTGTACTACACTAACAAGAGTTAGAATAGACAAGCAAGGTTGGGGATGGAAGACCACAGAACTGATGGTCAGAGACAATGGACTTATACTGACACCTGCTTTCAGGCACAGTGGGACCTTGCTAAGTGACTTACTAGTATTGTGCGTCTGTGTCCATATCTTTACACTTGAAGTAATAATGGAGTAAGGCAGCAAAGAGTATCGGAATAAGAATTGAGATCCAGCTGGATCCATATCTCTCCAAAGTTGTCTATATCTTTATAATAAATAATAATAAGTGGATCCAAGTTTGTGGTGCAATAAATTGATGTAATTTGGGGGGCTCTCTTTATAGACATGCAACACAAAGACCAATAAATATACAGATGGTGCCTGATGCACAGGACTAGGAGAGGGAGAAAGCTAAACAAGAATGGAGCAGGACTAGGTATCCCAACTGAAAGGCACCTCAAACATTATTGACAATTCCTAATACCAGAAGGAAGTTTACCGGCACATAGAATCACCCAAAGTGGTCTGAGTGACTGACTACTCAGAAATTTTAGTCTTAGAAGATTTGGTCAAACATAGAAGCTTTGGGCATAAAGAGGGTTGCTTAATGTCCAGAGCAGCAACACCCTTGCTTACAGTCTGCGTTGCCTCTTTCAACAATCCGTCTCACTGGGCTGCCTACCAAGACAGGGCAGACTTCATGGACATGGCACTTGTGCAGCTACAGGGAAACTCCCTGCTCAGAAAGCTCCCACACTTGGTTTCATGCTCTGCTGCCACTGTCTTAAAATTCTTAATAGTTTTCAAAAAGAAAAACTACATTTTCATTTTGTACTGGTCTCTGCAAACTATATAGCTCAGTCCATCTCTAGGAATATGAGCTGCTAGACAGGGTTGACCACTTTCAGTCGTTTTGATAGAGATCCATTGGACCAACTGATGCAAATATAGGAATGGAAAAAAATCTTTTTTTTTTAAAGCTAGCCTATTGTTTTTAATTTGGATACTCTGAGTAATTATACTGACTTTGCAATCAGCATAGTGGCTTTGTGCTAATATTTTAGGCAACTTCAAATGCAAAACATTAAGTATGACGACAAAATTGCATTTTTTTTTTGCATCTAAGCCATGCAAGTTCCCTATAAGCAACCTCAACTGAAATCCCTTAAGATGTCCCATCTACTAATAACTTACTTGTAAAACATGAAGTATGGGGCTGGGTGCATGGTGGGCTGCTGGGATTTCTCTTCCAGGTCACTCATAAGATCTCAAGAAACACATGTGGGAAGTTGTGTATCCTTCAGTTTAATTTAGCCCAGATTTTTTTTTTTTTTTTTTTTTTTTTGGCAGGGGGAGGAAAGTATCCACAGTGAGACTAAAATTTTCACCAATAAATCTTTCAGATTTTAAATCCCAGCTACAAACCTTCAGCAATATGGGGCAAGTGGAAAAAAATAAAATAAAACAAGGCACATTGTTTGTCACATTGTAGCCTTGAAGAAGTCACTGAGAGTCCCTGCATCTTGGTTTTGCCATCTGTACATCGAAAATGTCTCTAACCTTTGACAGGATTGTCATAAAAATTAAGGATAAATCAATAAAATGCTTGGTCCTCTGGGGCAGATCAATAAAACATTTTTTTTTCTTATTTGTTTTATTTTTTTTAATGTCATATCAAAATCAGCTGGATTAGGTGTTCACTAATACTTCCAGTTTATTTCATGATCTCAGATCATTCTATGTTCCCAAATGCCTAGTAGATGGGACAGAAAGAGTGTTGAGAAGGTGCTTGACACAAATAGGTATAGAAACAGTTTCACAGGACGCCTGGGCGGCTCAGTCAGTTAAGCACCTGCCTTCGGCTCAGGTCATGATTCCAGGGTCCTTGGATCAAGTTCTATATCAGGCTCCTTGCTCAGCGGGGAGCCTGCTTCTCCCTCTGCCTGCTGCCTCTCCCTGCTTGTGCTCCTGCTCTCTCTCTCTCTCTCTTTCTGACGAATAAATAAATAAAATCTTTAAAAAAAAGTTTCACACAAATGACACTTTTTAAGTACAGAAAGGAAAATACACACACATTAGATAAGTGTGACAAACACACTTTAGAAAGATACTTTTCAAAGTGTGAAAGTTACTTTTCAAATAACCTTTTTGGTCTTTCTCTACCTATAATATTCATTTTATCTTCAAAATAGACTATTTCCCTTAGTTCATAAATACATTGTTTTTAAATAATTGTCCATTTTTCCAAGTTTTTCCTCCCTAGTATCCAGTTTAACAACAAAACAATCAGATCCCATTACCATTTTCCTTCTTTTGTAGGTAAATTATCTTAAGACAATTTTACTATAGATTTCACTATACCTAGTCTCAGTTTATAGAACTCTCTCTATGGGTAGGTCTGTTAGCATTCATTCTGTTTGTTCTTCACTGGGTCCTTTGGATCTGAATATGTTTTGCCTTATTTCAGCACTGTAAGATTTTCTTTTAATATTTCCTTGATTATTTTCTTCTTTTTATTTTCTCCTCCTTCACTGATTTTGGAATTTCCTTAACTAGGGTTTTAACTACCCCATGACTCCTTTTACTTTCCAGAGAGTTCCACAATTTCACGTTCAGCACATCTATCTTCTTCCTGTACCTTTACCCATCAGAAGACTTTTTAATCTCTAATTGCTGCTCTTTCTTATCTTTCAAGTATTGTTTTGTTGTTTGACTATATTCCTCTGAAGATATCAATCAGAACATATGTAGATTTTCTAGCTTATATTTGCCCTGTTTTCCTCTGTGTTTGTGGTCCTCTGTGCTAGTCTTGATTTTTTCTTTTGTGTGGATTTTCTTCAAATGGATGTTGCTCCTTGGATGTACTTTTGTATTTATCCGTGACAGCCCTGGCTGATTAGACTGATGTTGGGCATTTTCTAAATTTTTTTTTTATTTGATAGAGGGGAGAGAGATGACAAGTAGGCAGAGAGGCAGGCAGAGAAAGGGGGCAGCAGGCTCCCTGCTAACCGGAGAGCCCAACGCGGGGCTCGATCCCAGGACCCTGGGATCATGACCTGAGCCAAAGGCAGAGGCTTTAACCCACTGAGCCACCCAGGTGCCCCGGATGTTGGGTATTTTCTGCTGCTATAGAGTCAAGATCATTTCCACAGCCGGCTCCTCTCTAATGGGAGGGCTGGCTACAAGCGGGACTGGTTCTGGGCAGAAGGTTAAATATCACTATAGATTGTGAGGCCTGGGAAGAGCTAGGGCCTCTTGAAAGTGTTAGAAGGAGGCAAAGCAACTGGAGAAATCCTAGCTATTTCTGGAAACATCAAATATTTTGATATTTTTATTATCGTTCAGTCCCTTTCTCAGGCCCCAGGGGTTAAATGTCAGGTGCGCAAGACTCTCAGTGTGGAGTAAAGACAAACTCAGGATGAAGGAGTGGTGTGAGAACTGAACCACAGGCAGCAGACATTGTCCCTGGGCTGTGTTCAAACACCCAACCCCACTCTTCACAGCAGCCAGTGTTGCCACTGAGGTCTCTGTAAATCAATACTACAAAAACACTGCCAACTCCACCACAGGGATCTTTCCCCTTCTATGGGGCTTCCTTGGCTCTCTTTTATTGATGAATATTCTCTCTCACTCTTCTTATTTTGCAGAAACCTGGTAAATGCCTCTGACTACCAATGGCCCCTTTCCCATACCTGCTTAAAGCAAGCAAGGTCATCTCACTGTTGCAAGTTAGTACATAGCTAGACATCTCACTGCAAACTTGTGGTTGAAGTGTGACAATACATGGGCTTATTTTCCCTGTTTAACCAGAAGTCTGCAAATATTTTTTTCCTGGTATTCACTACATTCAAGCCCTGTAGGTAGACATCATGTCACTATTATTTGACATTTGTTGATCTACTATAAAATAGGCACACAAGTTAATAATTTAACTGTGATATATAAGATGATAATCGTTGAGTGGTTGAGAAAATAATGCTCAAGGTAGATTTCTTGAAACGAGTAGATGCTTCAACTACATCTGGAAAGATAAACTTATCAGACAGATCAGGTAATGGAAAGGTAAAGGAAGGGAGAGGAAACAATATTTGTCAAAGTGGTAAGGTGTGAAGTATTATGAAATATTATGGAGGTGGTAATAATATACCAAAGTGTTAATGAGCTTCACCTTTAGTATTTGGCAAAAATCCACTGTGTAATATTGGCTTCAGGCTCTGGACCAAGAGACTGTCAAATATTCACATCAATGTCATTTCTTCCATACTTGAACTTGTACCTGATCAATAATGCTATGATTGCATTTTTAAAAATAATCAGTCCAAAGTTAATATCTAGAATCACATTCAAATATATATTAGTATTATAGATATAATTAGGCATATACTTTCTTTAGAAATATTTTTACTGAAGCAACATCAGTTGAAATATATGTGTTTATCATTACAAAAATTAAGTGCTCCAACAATTGAAAATCATTGATTAACTACACAAGTAGTATAGATACATAGATTGGTGAATACTATACCAGAGTTACTTCCAATGCAATAAATTTTGGAATAAAAACATATCCTTTTGGAGTTAAATATATTTAAATAATTTTAATTAAAGCAAAGATTGATGGAGATTATACTATATTGAAATTCTTGTGTCCATGCAAGGGTTTATTATTCTAGCATTTGTAACAGTAAACATAACTTTTAAATGTTTGGTCATTTAATACCAGTGACACCAAGAATTTTTAGGGAAATATTCCATTTGAAAATTGAGAATTCTTTCTTTCTTGAAAGCATGAATCAACACTGCATCAACATTGTCACCTAAAAGTTTCACGAGAAGAACTCCAATATCCAAGATAAATCATAGTTTATCCTGTTGTAAAGTATACAGAACACAAAAGTTATGAGAAAGCATTGGAAATGGACATATTAGAGAATGAGAGAAAAATAAAGAAGTGGTTAGCATAAGAGTTACAAAATAACCCAAAATGTGTGGTAACACTCCAATTGCAATTAAAGTTTATTTCCTGCTCCTGGACTGATTCACAGAGGGTGTTCTTAGCAGATGACTCGCCTCCATATGATGGTTCAGCTGCCCAGATTTTCCATATTTTGGCTTCCCTGTTCCCCTAGAGGCATATCATTACCTGCCTTTAGTGAGGGAAAGGAGAAGGAGCACATGGTTAAAGGTGAGGCGACACACTTATTTCTTAAATTCTTGACCTGAAATGATACACATCACTCCTGATACATTTTCCCTATTGCTCATAAAATATTGGTATTTTGGGGCACCAGGGTGGTTCAGTGGGTTAAGCCTCTGCCTTCGGCTCAGGTCATGATCTCAGGGTCCTGGGATAGAGCCCCGCATCGGGCTCTCTGCTCATCGGGGAGCCTGCTTCCCCCTCTCTCTCTGCCTGCCTCTCTGCCTACTTGTGATCTCTCTCTCTCTGTGTCAAATAAATAAATAAAATCTTTTTTTTTAAAAAAGTGGTATTTTAAAATACCTTACCTCTTTATAGTATATATCAAATATTTGTACATGTTTAGGAAATAAGACTTTTTTAGCATCACAGTTTGGTGGTCTAATGATGGTTTGGACTGCTTGTTTGTGTACCCCCCAGATTATATATGCTGAAATCCTAACCCCCAATGGGGAGATATTAGGAAGTGGGTCTTTAAGGGAGAATTAGGTTTAAATGAGTCGTGGGGTGGGGCCCCATGATGGACTTAATATTCTTAAAAGAAGAGAAATAAACTAGAACTTGCTGTCTCGTGAGGATACAATGAAAAGACAGAAGTCTGCACACCAGGAACCAGGGCTTTCACCAGGAACACAATTGGCTAGCACCCTGATAATGCACTTTTCAGCCTCCAGAACTGTGAGAAATGAATTTCTGTTGTTTAAACCACCTAGCCTATTGTGTTTTGTTACAGCAGCCAGACCTAAGACAGACATTGGCCCTGAGAAGTGAACTGTTGCCACAGCAGGCACCCATCTCTGTGGAAGCAAACCTTCTTAGGGAATATATAATATAAATAACCACATACAGGATATTGGTAGAAATAAGATGGTAAAGGTCATTCTGATGAGGAATAGAATTGAGGAACATATTTTTGGACAATGGAATAAAGGTGATCTCTGGTCTAAAGTGGCAGGAAGTGGGCTGAGTTGTGTTTGTGTTGTAGTATTTTGTGAAAAGTAGAACATATGAGCCAAGGAACTGGATACCTTTATTTGTTTGTTTTATTGCACTTTGCTTTATTGCATTTTATTCAAATTGAAGGTTGTGGCAATCTTGTATGTACTGGGCAGATCTATGGGCACTGCTTTTCTAACAGCATTTTGTCACTTCATGGCTCTGGGTCACATTTTGGTAATTCTGACAATATTTCAAACATTTTCCATTATTATTGTATTTATTATGGTGATCTGTGATCAGTGACCTTTGATGTTTCTATTGTTAATTGTTTTGGGTCATTGGGAACCACGCCCACATAAAACAGTGAACGTAATGGAAAAAGGTTGTGTTGTTTGTGTTCTGACTTCTCCATCGATGGCCATTTCCCTGTCTCCCCCCTTCTTCTCAGCCTCCCAATTCTCTGAAACACAGCAATATTGATTAGGCCAATTAATAACCTAACAATGGCCTCTAAGTGTACAGGTGAAAGGAAGCATTGCCTATCTTTTATTTTATTTCAAAAGCCAGAAAAGATTGATTTTAGTGACAAGGCATGTTGAAAGCTGAGATAGGCCAAAGGTAGACTTCTTACACCAAATGGTCATAGCCAAGTTGTGAATGCAAAGAAAAAGTTCTTGAAGAAAATTTTAAGTGCTACTCCAATAAGCACATGAATGATCATAAAAGAAACAATCCTATTGCTAACATGGAGGAAGTTCTAGTAGTCTGGATAGGAGATCAAAAAAGCCACAACATTCCTTTAAACTAAAGTCGAATCCAGAGCAAGACCCTAAACTCTCTTCAATTCTGTGAGACTGAGAGAGGTAAGGAAGTTGAAGAAGAAAAGTTTGAAACCAGCAGAATTTGATTTATGAGGTTTAAAGAAAGAAGCCATCTTTGTAACAGAAAAGTATACGGTGAAGCAGGAAATGTAGAAGCTGCAGCAAGTTATTCAGAAGATCTAACTAAGATCATTCCTGAAAGGGGCTACTCTAAATGGCAGATTTTCACTGTAGATGAAACAGTCTTATATTGGAAAAAATGTCCAGCTAGATTTTCACATTTAGAGAGGAGAAATCAATCCCTGGCTTCAAAGCTTCAAAGGACAATATGACTCTCTTGTTAGGAGAGAATGTTGTTGGTGACTTTAAGTTGAAGCCATTGTTCCTTGACCCTTCTGAAAATACTACACTCCCTAAATATTGTGCTTAATCTACTCTGCCTGTGCTCTATAAATGGAAAATAAAGCTGGGATGATTTTACTTCTATTTACAACACATTTTACAGAATATATTAAGCCCATTGTTAAGACCTACTGTTCAGAGGATTAAAAAAAAAATTTCTTTCATATCACTGCTCATCGGCAATGCACCTGGTCATCCAAGAGCTCTCATGGAGATGCACAATGAAACCAATATTGTTTTTATGCTTGCTAACACGATATTTATTTTGTAGCCTGTACATCGAAGAGTTATTTTGCCTTTCAAGTCTTATTATTGAAGAAATGCATTTCATAGTGTTATAGCTGGGGACATTGGAGGTAATTAGGTTTAGATATGGTCAAGAAGATGGAGTCCCCATGATAGAATTAATGTCCTTATAAGAAGAGAAAAGACTTACAGTCTCTGCCATGTGAGAATAAAATAGGAACACAGCTGTCTTCAAACCAGGAAGAGGGTTCTCATCAGGAACTGAACCAGCAGGCACCTTGATCTTAGACTTCCAACATCCAGAACTGTGAGAAATAAATTCTGTGGTTAAGCCACCCCATCTGTCATTTGTTACGTCAATCCAAACTGACTAAGGTAAATGATGAATTCAACTTCCTTTCTACTTTATTTCCTTGCTGAGAGATAACTGCCTATTGAATTTGCCAGAGCCAACAAGAGAATGAATCAATGCAAGGAGTATTTAAATAATAGAAAGTCAATATAAAAAGTGTCATGTCATTATTGGCTATGAATGATTCACTGACCACTAGCATGTAAAGTTATGTGCATATCTTTTGTTGACTTTTTATGACGTAATTACAGAACAACTTATATGTAACAGAATTAATAACCATAAGTAAAAAGATGGGTGGCTACTCTCAATTTTTTTCTTTCTTTTTCTATAGCCAAAGAAGAACTGTGTGACATTCAGAAAAATTCTATCACCCTTGTTCTATTATAAGATTTATTTTTAAAAAAAAGAAGGAAGAGCATATTTTGTTTGTTTTTGAAGAGGATTCTTGAACAAAGGAAAGGATTAAGGTATACATTGTAAATCTACTTCCCACTCTTGATATTGTTCAGTAATAATGGTAACTGAAGATAAAGCAGCTTCCTTTAAATAACCAGAACTAATGGGACCCAGAGTGTATGTTTTCCTTGATTTCTCTCTAAGGGTGCTGCTTTCAATTTGTTACAAAGATATTGCAGTCAGTGTACCTAGTATGAATGCTGAGGCAGGTGAACATGAATACATTGTTTTGTTACCTTTATTTTTGTTTGTTTGTTTCTGTTTTGTTTTGTTTTTTGGTTTGTTTTCTTTTGTTACCTTTAAACCAACTCTTTCTGAGCCTATGTATCAGGGCCATTTTTCCTTCAACTTTTGTATCAATTAGTGGGATTCATAAAAAAATAAAAGAAATAAAACAAGATAGAACAAGATGCTGAATGGAGACAATCATATTAGGAATGTACTGGAAAAATATTAAAAAGCATTTTGGCACATGATGTGTAAAGCTTCATTTTGGGGATCACATCAATAAAAGGTCTGAACATCATGAATCATATTTTCCAGTCTGGCAGATGAGTGAGTGATAAATCTATACCTCAGTTAGTCATCTCAGAGAGAAAGATGAAATAATGAGTTAGCCACGGCCATCCATCGTACCCACAGTGGGGAAGCAAAAAAATAAAAAAAGTTACTCTTGCTCCAAACTCAAAGGAAAACAAATATATATAAAGAATTGCAAGTGTGTAGTCCAGTAACTACCAGAATAATTCAGCAGCTGAAAGTGTTAAATTATTGTTGTATGATAATGTGAAATTTTAAAAATTTGTAAACTTACTTTTTGATAAAATTGCTGTAATTAATTTTGGTACAATTTCTGGTTTATTTTGGTAAACTAGAAATTAATTCTATCCATTATAGTAGTATCTGGCTTCTTCCTTGGTTCTGCCTGAATATGGATCTTAATTCCTAAGCTTTCATATTTAGTCAAAATGCATGTTGATTGCATCTCTGTTTACTAAGGATAGTCTGGTTACAGGAAGAAAGAAAAAAAGAGATATTAAAAAAGTAGACTAAGGCCAACATATAGAAGGCCTTATAGTTCATATGAAGAGTTTGGAATTCATCTTCTTCATAATGGTGAAGACAAATAAAGAGTTTAAATGTAGAAGACTGAATATACATCTGGAAATATATATTCATTCTTTTGACAGTAAGAAACATCAGGCTTTAATTGTGTTGCTTAGAATTTGAGTACTTTACTAAAGACATCTCAAACTCTAGGATTTGGTCAAAATTCTATATAGAATAAAATAAATTGAAATATTCTATGTTAGGTTTCAAAAATATTTTGTGCTATTGCATTCCAGACTCATGAAATACTCAATATCCTTCTGTATTTTTCTAATCAATGCCAGTGAATGGTTATAGTAGAACTAGACATGGAAAGGCAGAATGGATTCAGGAAAATTTCTCCCCTACAAGATTTATGTTTTAAAATCCATTGTTTAGAAAAACACAAATGGGTTTCAGCTGAAAAAGAAATACATCACATATGGTAGTTTGTTCATATGCTCATCATAAACACCATTTATTATTTTATAAAAAGAGAATATCAATGGGGGCACCTGGGTGGCTTAATTCATTAAGCATCTGCCTTTCGCTCAGATTATGATCATGGTCCTGGGATTAGCTCCATGTCAGGTTTTCTGCTCATCAGAGAGCCTGCTTCTTCCTCTCCCAGGGCTCTTGCTCTCTCTCCTGCTCTCTCTTCTTAACTCTGTTGCTATCTCTGTCTCACTATCTCAAATAAATAAAAAATAAATAAAATCTTAAAAAAAAAAAGAGAGAAGACATCAATTTTGAGAAGTTTAGAATTACAGAGTTGAGAAGATCACCTTATTACTCTGAATTCAAAGATTTCTGTGATGTGAATGGGTATGTTATTAGAAGTAGAAAAAGAAGATAGGTAGAAAAAAAGAAGAAAAGGTAGAAATGTAGAAGAAAATAGCAGCCTGACGCAAAGGTGAAAGGAAGCAATTTAATGACTAATCTAGTTCTCAGTAACTTATTTTAATTCTCTAATACTTTGTCTAACATGTCTCCAAGTCTCCCCATAGCCTCACAAAATTTTCTGACTCCATTCTTTTTTCATAAAGGTGCGCTCCTGAGTCTGTGTCTCAGTGTTGTCATTTGCCAAGCTGTTCAGCATTCACACCTATCTCTATTTCCTTGGTTTTAGGTATCTCAGGGAGTGATGGGCACTCCTGCTGGAGTTGGCAAACTGGATTTGCCAACTACTATGCCAGTAGTTAGAAATTAAATTGTTGAGGCACCTGGGTGACTCAGACGTTAAGCATCTGCCTTCAGTTCAGGTCATGATCCCAAGGTCCTGGGATCCAGCCCCGCATCGGGCTCCCTGCTTGGCAGGAAGCCTGCTTCTCCCTCTCCCATTCCCTCTGCTTGTGTTCCCTCTCTTGGTGTGTTTCTCTCTGTCAAATAAATAAATAAATAAAAATCTTTAAAAAAAAGAAAAGAAATTAAATTGTCTTCTATCAGGGTTTTCTGCATCCTTGGATAATTACTTGTCAGCTCTTTTCTTATAATAGAGTATTTATATGAAAAGAGATTTATTTTGGTGTATATTCAGGCAAAACTGGAAGTATTCTCCCCAAATCTGGTATTTCCTCAAATATAATCATAAGGCATCAATTTCATAAAGTATCAGGACTAAAAGGTAGTTAAAGATAGAACTGTTTAAGCAAAAGTCAGTGACTAGTAAACCTACATTACACTTTTTAATTAGTCTACCTTGGAGCCAGTTGGAATTTAAAAGTATGGCTTCAGATATGACTTGAAAACACTAATAATAATATCCCCAAACTTTATACATTTTACTATCCAAAAATATATGATACTCACATGAAACTTATAAAAATTTTTCATAATATTAAATAAAGCTTAATATGACCTAATACACACCATTTGCCAAACAGATAAGAGCTAAAAATAGAATAATAGAACAAGTAGTTATTCATGTTGGACCCCAAATATAAGTTTAAATAGTCTTTGTAATTTTGAGATTTAAAGGAATTATTTATAATACAATCCGGCAAAAAATAGTCCTTGTCTTTGAATCAAGTGATCAGAACAGACAGTTGGACATCGCCAAAAAATGACAGTTGGGCATTCCTCATGTTTGAGTGATCGTTTCATCCAACTTCACAACATCTGCTTTTGGTAAAGGTCTTGTAGTCTTGTAGCATGTTTCAGATATTTCAGAGAAGAAAGAGAATTCTGGTCAAAATAGAATTATCTGTAATTTTGTTGTAAATTATGTTTAAGAGTCCAAAATTTTGTGTATATAATTATTAAGAGATTAATTTTTTACTCAAAAATGTGCCAGTCTCCAAAGGCCTTGGTCTCAGTGAGCGCATGGGTTAAGAGTGGCATTTCACAAGTAAACAGATAATTGGAATATTGTGTTGCCAAAGATATGATAGAGCTACACACAGGGTCTTATGGGAGCAGACAAAAGGAATTCCCAGTCTAGATTATATGTTGGATAACTGAACATAAAACAAAAATGGACTCATAGAAACTCGAGCAAAGGGACTTTGGCAAGTTCTAGTTCAGCCCCATTTTTATACAAGAACATTGAAGTGTAAATACAGAGATTGAT
>CM053609.1:107520371-107535510 GCA_028646535.1 Procyon lotor
TGAGTCAATCAGAGAAAGACAATTCTCATATGATCTCACTAATATGTAAGGAATCTGAGAAACAAGACAAAGGATCATAGCAGAAGGGAGGGAAAAATGAAACAAGATGAAACCAGAGAGGGAGACAAATCATAAGAGACTCTTAATCTCAGGAAACAGACTGAGGGTTGTTAGAGGGGAGAGGGGCGAGAGGGTGGATGGGTGATGGACATTGGGGAGAGTATGTGCTATGGTGAGTGCTGTGAATTGTGTAAGACTCATGAATCACAGACCTGTACCCCTGAAACAAATAATACATATAATACATTATATGTTAATAAAAATTTTAAAATAATGTTCCAAAATTATAGTATAATTTCCTGTCTCCAAAACTGATCAATGATTTTTGAACTCACATGTAATGGATTTTAATCTATTACAATCATTATGCTATTTGATGTTCAAATCGTCCCATCTCTGCTAGGTGAGAGCTTTCTCAGACTGTGTCCTGGGTATTATCAAACTATATTAGAATATGAAGAAGAAATATTTCCAAATATTTTTATGGTGTGAGAATAATATTCATATCAAAATCTGACAAGGAAATTATGAAAACATAAAATAACAAATTACTATTTGAGAGGGGGAGCCTGCTTCCCCCTCTCTCTCTGCCTGCTTCTCTGCCTACTTGTGATCTCTCTCTGTCAAATAAATAAATAAAATATTTAAAAAAATAAAAATAAAAAATAAAAACAAGTTACTACACACACAAATTCACAGAAAATATAGTATATAACAACCACCGTATGTATCTTATGGTGACACCATGTAAAATAATTTTATGAAAATAAATTTGAACCTCAATCTGACCAAGACTCTAGATCTAGCTCCCAATTCACAGAAAATACCTGGAACAGATAAAGATGATGAGAGATGAAATGTATGCAATTAGCAGAATTCATATTGAGTAATTCTACAGGAAAAGCAACCTGGCTCCATCAACCAAAAAGAAAAGCAAAAACAGTTCAAGTATAACATTTATATTTAGAGACGCTCAAAAGATATTTCACTGAAATGAGTAACACTATTTAAAATCCAAATCTCAATTATTAAATAGTACATACATACATACATGCATGCATACATATGAATATCTACATAATATGCACTGTATATTATTTATTATACATATAGTATATGTATTATGCATATATATGTATAATATATTATACATGTATATTATTTACTTCTATTTTCAATGTTTGTAAATTTCCATATTTTTTAATAATAATAAAATAATAGGAAAGTAGATGAGATAACTAGGTAATGCATTCTTTCTAATATGGTTAAATATGCCTTCCATGATGATATTTTAAAAAGTTGAATTAATTTTGGTAGATGTTTTGATAGTAATGTGTTCATGTAAGAATATATTTTACACATAATTTACTGATATAATATTCACTGGATGTGATCACAGTATTGTGGTCATTTAAGAAAAATTTTTTTCAGAGATGTATTCTGAGGTATTTAGGAGTAAATTGTCTAGGGATTACTTTTAAATAACATTTAAGCAAAAAATATTTAAAAAAAGCAAATATTGACAAAACATTGATAATTCTTTAACCTCAGATTACAGTTCATTATGTTATTCTATCTATATTTATGGATATTTGAAAAACATAATAAAAAAGCCTTAGTATAAAAATAATAATATTGGGGAACTTGGGTAGCTCAGTCAGTTGAACACTGGACTCTTGATTTTAGCCTAGGTTATGATTTCAGGGTTGTGAAATGGAGCCCTGCATCATTTCAAGGCTTCTTGCTGGGTGTGGAGCCTGCTTAAGATTCTCTCTCTCTTTCTGCCTATGCCTCTCCCCCCACTCCTGTGATTGCACTCTCTCTCAAAAAATGAAAATTAAATAAAATTTTAAAAATAATAATTATAAAAATAATACTAATAAAATGTCTTAGCAGATTTATCATCAGTAACAGCCAGATGATTAATTTTAACTAAAAGTTACTATATATTTATTTAAACTGATTTGGCAGTAAATTTACTAGGAAGTATTTTGCTAACTATTCACATTGATAAGAGTATGTGCATTTTCAAAAGTTGTAAAAAGGTATGATTTTTTTTAAATTCCATTTAATTTAATTCACTCAACTTCCTCATAATTTTGAACAGTTAAAGACTGGCTTTAATAAATATCCAGGATTGACAAGTCACTTTAAAAAATAAAGAAAACAAAGCTATGTATTAATATCTTCCTATTCTTACTGCATACTAGGCACCTTTTTCATTAAATTATTGTTTTTTCGTAGTGTAAACAATGAGAATTCTTTTCCTTGCCTATTAATAACTTGAACAAATAAGGTAGAAGAAAATAAAAAAGTCGAGGCATCCTGACTCACGTAGTCATTATGGATACACAGTAAAGTAAAATCATTTTGATGAGGTATCTTAGAAAAGAAGGTAAAGTTACTATGATTGCTGTATCTTTGATAGCTGAAAATCAATATAATAAACTACATATTTTATATCCACATATAAACACATTAGGTGCATTCTGATCATTCCCTACATTCTTGTAAATTTCTCTAATGCAAGTTGTTTATGTTCCTCTATAAACAAACACTTTCCAGATAGCTCGGTTCTTTACTTTAGCACATAGTTAACTGTAAGCATTTACAAGCCATAAATTTGTACCTAAATCATTCCTCATTTATAAAACTCTAGTAATATTCAAAGTTAATTGAAAACTTGAAATTTCTCCTAAAGCTCATACCATATAAAGGTCAGTAAAGAGGTAATAATAATTATTTTTAAAAAATAAGATACAAGGCAAAGATCTTAATAAACCACCTTATTTAGAGCTGTTTTATTACAAATATATTTTAAAATTGTAAGTTCACAATAAACAAGTCTGATAATTTAAGGAAATCTCTAGCTAGAGCAAGAAACAGCGAGGTGCTTAACAAATATGTGGCTTTAAACTACTCAGGTTTATTAATGGTGACAGCAACTTTGGGATTCAAATGGACACAAAATTACATAGAAGAGAGAGCCATGGAGAGAAAAAATATATTCTCATTTTGAAATAAATCAACTTAAGTACAAAGAAGTCAGTTTAGTTCCTTCTTCTTATCAACTTGTCCTTAATGAATTAGGATCTTACCCCCAGATTTCCCCGTCTGTGTGGACCTTGGGAATGCACCAATGTCTTCGAACCACTATTGGGTGTGGGATTCCGTGAGTGTCCCTGAGCCCTTACTTCTGGGTTTGCCTCGTGGAGTGAACATATAATTTACCTTCTAAATCCAAATATCCTTGAGAATGACACAAAGAACTTTGAATAATTACACTGAGATAATAAGCATAAAAGGGAACATCCCTGGGCAAATTGGAATATCTGCTTACCTCTCACACGACTCCTGTATCTTGAAGCATTGAAGACCAGGGCCTTACGCAGCATAGGTGTTTGATCTCCAGTACCGGAGCATAAGTGTGGAGCATGGAGCTGGGGGTGGGGTCTTTATTTATAAAATTATCTGGTGCCAGGATATCCGTTAGATGGTTACCAAAATCCGAAGTTTATAGAAAACACTGGACTCAAAAGCAACTCACAGAGAGATTCTTTAAATAGATCCTCCTGTTTTGGGGTTCCTTACATATCCCTAACCCAATTCACCTTGCATTCTCAGGGATATAGGCTTACTTCTCTCCTCATCTCCTCTTCTTCACTTTGAAATCTTCCCCAAACGGGAAGAAGCTGGAATGAACATGAGACTATTCCCTAAATTATCTAATTAGATATGTTTCTTCAAACATGATGATTTTTTTAATACATTACATTTTTAAGTAAATTTAGTGGATTTTTTTTAGCTTTCCTTCTTTTGAGTTCTTGCTAACTATAAGAAGTTCTGTCTATACTGAGCAGTCCCATTCGTAAAGCTATTAACCCCATGTGTCTACTGAACTTGACTGTCTGGTCAAAATTGAAATAGAGTCTAAGTATAAAATACACATTAAATTTGCAAGACTTGGCATGAAAAACAATGTAAATACCTCAATATTTGTATATTGATTAAGTTAAAATATGTTGGATCTATGCAGAGTATATTATTAAAATTCACTTTTATTTTTTACTTTTTATTTATTTATTTTTTAAAAGATTTTATTTATTTGACAGAGAGAAACACAGCGAGAGAGGGAACACAAGCAGAGGGATTGGTAGTGGGAGAAGCAGGCTTCCTGAGGAGCAGAGAGCCCGATGCGGGGCTCGATCCCAGGACCCTGGGATCATGACCTGAGCCGAAGGCAGACACTTAATGACTGAGCCACCCAGGCACCCTATTTTTTACTTTTTAATGGCTACCCAAAATGTTTACATTCTCTATGTGGTCATACTTCTAGCTCACATTAGATTTTGTTAGATTTTTTTTTTTTTTAAAGACTTTACTTATTTTGAGAAAGAGAAAGAGTGCAAGCACAAGTAAGGGGAGAGACAGAGGGAGAAGGAGAAGCAGATTCAACTCCCCACTGAGCAGGGAGCCTGATGTAGGACTTGATCCCAGGACCCTGGATCATGACCTGAGCCAAAGGCAGATGCTTAACCGACTGAGCCACCCAGGCGTCCCTGATAGAAAGTTCTGATAAAGATTCACTCTACTACACCTTCTTGTGATATTCTAATAAGTGCCTTGCCATTTTCTGTTTTTTATCTCATTGCTTCAGACTACACTATAGGAGATTCTATTTCTCAGCCAGCATGTTTCCTTTTACAGCCTACCGAAAAATTTTGCCACACAATGGCAATGTCCTGATAACCTAGAATCCCCTACAGTATCAATGAGACTTTCAGAACCAGACCCTATGCTTCTTGTAGTTTTGTCTGCCCACATTTTGGTAGGTTTTTCAGCAGAGCCTAATACCCAACATAGCCCCTACTACCCTTGCTATTAGCAGGGTATATCATAAGATAGGCAGATAGCAGTCTGTGGAACAAGGTTATCCTTTTACATTAATTTGGGGGACTCTTACATATAGCCTTGATTGATGTTGTATCACACACTGTTTGTTATAATTAAAATTGTAATATGCACAATCACCCCGAACCCATATTTTTTTTTGAGGGGCCAAGGAGAAGCAGAGGGAGAGAAAGAGAGAAAATCTTAAGCAGGTTCTATACCCAGTGCAGAGCCCGATGTAGGGCTTGATCTCATGACCCTGAAGTTATGACCTGAGCTAAAATCAAGAGTTGGGTGCTCAACTGACTGAGCCACCCAGGTGTCCCACTTTTTGTATGGGACTTAAACACAGTCACTTAAATTGTGGGGTATTTTTCTTCCTTCTCACCCTCCATGATCAATGACTAAAGAATATTTCCCTGCCTTGGGAGATTATGATAGTTGTTCCCTATTTGCCAACTGTACATACAATTTTGTATCTCATATTTTGCATCTTATATGTTATATATGTTATATATATATATATATAACTATATATATAAACTATGTCCCTTCTATCTACTGTTATCAGTTAAAGTTATTCACTAAAAGCTGCTTTCCTGGCATTACATATTTTGAATGACCACTAGTTGATGTCAAAGAAATAAATTACAATCAGAGATTCAGAAATAATCTGACAGTTACTTAATGTACCTACATTTTTACTAAGTATATTAATACATGTCTCTCACACTATATACTCATAAAATTCAGGGAAAAAAAGTCTGTCCTGATTTATGGATAGAAAATTGACTTCTGAATTTACTACCCGCTACCAATAAATAAAATGATTTTAAAACCCTGTTAATTTTTCACTCTGCTTACATTAGTTTTCGGTCAATTTAATCCATCCCAAGATATACACTTGCATAAACATGGCTCAGAAGAAATGAATCATTGAAATTCATTCCCCCACAAAAAAAGGGAGCTGTGCAGCCATGGCCCTAAATAACTACCCACCATTACCTTCCCCATGGAACTCTTTTTGGTTTCATTGCCTGTCCCTAAAAAAGCTGAGAATATCATTCGGAAAATTGCTGATAGCTTGGAAGGTGGGGAATCTCAAAATATGTTCTGAAGCCCAAATGCTGTATAGCAAATGGAGTGAATACAAAATGCAGATAGAATGAGTCTATGTGTACAGCTTGTTCATCTGCCCTTTTCAGCTGTGTAACCCTCCTATGTGCTTTCATTTCATATGTTTATGTGTTAAGAAAATATTTATTAAGCCAGACAATGTGGATGAGATTGGGCGCAAAAATGAATTAAATGTGTATTAAACATCCTTTATTACCCAACACCCAAATAATCGTGATTTGATTTGTCCCAAAAATTAATAGCACAAAATAAGGTGTTGCATTCACAGTTCAGGCTGCTTAAGATTTCAGAAAGTATGAAATATCAGGACAGATTGTTTTTTCCCCTGTTACAAGTGATAACAAGAAGTGGGAACATTGATGGACACAATAAGATGTTATCCAGATTCTCCAAATATACTTGCATAAGTATGGAAGAAAAATGTTTCTTTCTTTTTTTTTTTTTTTTTGCTTTCCAGTTGAACTTCTTTTTAGTTCTTAAAGAATTTAGACCAAGTTTGTTATGACAGAGGTAACATATGCAGAATGACTGTGGAAGCCTTCTCTTGAGTTGGTTTGTTTTTTATATTCTTACCACTGTGAACTATTAATAAAGAAGAAAATATAACTTGAGCAAACTTAATAGATGATCTGCAAAATGCATGTTATGTTTCTTTACAAGGAATATCACAAGCTTTATATAAAGAGAAACATTTCTTATTGGGGCATTTTTCAAGGCTGCAATTAATTCCCCACAATTTCCTTCAAAAACAAGCTGGGGGTGGGGGCGCCTGGGTGGCTCGGTGGGTTAAGGCCTCTGCCTTCGGCTCAGGTAATGATCTCAGGGTCCTGGGATCGAGCCCCACATCAATATCTCTGCTCAGCAGAGAGCGTGCTTCCCCCTCTCTCTCTGCCTGCCTCTCTGCCTATTTGTGATCTCTCTCTCTCTCTGTCAAATAAATAACTAAAATCTCTAAAAAAAAAAAAAAACAAGCTGGGGAGAGGGTAAAATACAGCATTTACAGAAACGCCTGTTATTTCTACTATAATGAATTGCCATTCATTGTTTTATGATGCCCGGAATAAATAGGGGTGTGTTTGGAGAAGGGGGCAAGGAGGTAATAACTTTAGTAAAGCATAATGAGAGAGGGAACAAAATAAATGTTCTTCTTGTCTCTCCTTTACACAAGTTGTTTTGGCATTATGCAGACAAAATATGTACACCTGAGATAACCAAGTGTGGTTAACCTCTTTTTTGCTCTGCACTGTACAAACTCTGCTCTATTGAATTTGGTTCAGTGAGCAAGGGAATCTTCAAAAGCGGACCAATTCATAGCCTCAAGGACTTTTAAACTGAAGACATTTGATTAACCACAAAACAATGAAAATGGAGACAGTGGTCTAATCTTTTGGTAAAAAATATCAGTGATCAAACTGAAAATCATACAGAATATTTGCAGAACCATGGGATTCCCCAGTGAGGCTAGATTCTATCTGAGAGATGATCATTTTGCTGGAGCTAATTCTCAGGGTTTTTTCTACAGCAGACTTTTAAAAACAGGTTCCGTAGCTTAGTTAATCCAAGATCTGATAAAGAGTTCTTAAAAGTAGACAATAAAAGTGGATTGCAAAGAAAATTATCATTTAACTATGGTTTGGAACACTAAGGAGGAAAATAGCAAAATTAGAACAGAGAATGCCTAGAGTGGATGTTGGTTTTAGGATTGCTCTTAATTTGTGTCACAGATGCAGAGGAACAAGAATAGTATTTTTGTTATGTTTTGATCTTCTCCTGGCCAAATCCTTTTCTCAAGTTTGACTGTTTAGGTGGAATGCACCAATGCAATCTGGGCATTAGATGATATTCATTTATAAGCTCTTGTCAGGTCTCTTGAGAAACTATTTTTGTTCTCAGAAGTTAAATCTTGAAAAATGAAATGAACTCTAGAACATGGTATTTAGACTCAACTATATGTTGAGCATTTTATTAAGAATAAGGCAAGATCGGGGCACCTGGGTGGCTCAGTGGGTTAAGCTTCTGCCTTCGGTTCAGGTCATGGTCTCAGGGTTCTGGGATTGAGCCCCGCACCAGGCTTTCTGCTCAGCAGGAAGCCTGCTTCCCCCTCTGCCTCTACCTGCCTCTCTGCCTACTTGTAATCTCTTTCTCTTTGTCAAATAAAATAAAATAAAAATCTTTGAAAAAAAAAGAATAAGGCAAGATGATTTGTGAGAAAGTGAATTAAATGCAAGGTTTTTTTCCTCAAATGTATTTTAATCCATTAAAGACAGAATAAAAATACCACATTAAAGAAATTAGGATCAGAATTTGTGTGAGAGTAGGAAATGCTGATTTAAACAATATTTCTATTGGAGAAGCACCTGTTTAGAACTATTATTACTCTATATTCTTTAATAAATGACCCAGTACAAGATGGCACCTAATTACATGAAAAAAAGTATGCAATGTCTTAACACAAGTGCTACTTTATTTATGTCAAAATTTTGTCAACTATCTCAAAACCCTATTTTGTGTAGGAAAAGATAGGATATAATGCAAAGTACAGTTTATGAAACCTCTGTAACTTCTGTGTGTGTCTCCAAAGGAAAGGGCTATTGAACAGGCAGTGTAATATGTTAAATGTGCTCTGAACTAGAAGTTAGAACACTTTTCTTTGAGTTCTGACTTTATTATTAACCAGTTAAAAGCCGATAGGCAAATTTAATCACTGACACAGTTCTGGACTTCGGGGGGGCGGGGGAGGAAATTGGACTATGACATCTCAATAATATATTTTCTCCCCATATTCTCTAGTCTTTATTCCATATACAATCTACTCTTTTAACAAACCCTTAAGAGTGCCTGCCAGGTTTATACCTCATGTCCTTCTTGGTATGGGGAAAACAGCTATGAATCTGTCCAACAGCATCCTTGTTTTCATTAATGAAAAAAAAATGAGATTCTATGAGAAAATAGTATGTATCATGAAGAAAACAAAATGTGGTGCTTTACAAAGGAATGTCTGCGGGGCTACTTTAAAGGAACTAATCAGGAAAGACCATCCAAGCGGTGATACTTGACAAAGACAAATAGCAGGCAATATCTGGAGAGAAAGAATTGCCAGCAGAGAATAAGCAAGTGCAAGAGCTAGGGGTGCTTGACTGTCTCAGTCAGGAGAGCAAGTGACTCGAACTTGGGGTTGTAAGTTCGAGCCCCACGTTGGGCATAGAGCCTACTTTAAAAAAAAAGTGCAAGAACTGAGAATTAAATAGAAAGGAGAAGACACCATAGTGAGCCTAGAACCCAGTGGATAAGAGGGGATGACATTGGAGGGCAGATCTTGGACTGCCTCACAAATCAGCATTCAGTGTGTGGAATTTAATCTTCAATGCCTAATAATGGCATGTAGGGCTTCATTATTTTAAGAGATAGCCCTGGCTGCTGGGTGAAAAAAATCATTGGGAGAACATATTAGATTGGGCTGCTAAAACAGAATACTACAAACTGGGTGCCTTAAACAACAACAAAAATGTTTTATTCACCATTCTGGTGGCTGAAAAATCTGAGATCAGAGTACCGGCCAGGATAGCTTACAGTGAGAGCCCTGTTTCTGATTTGTAGATGGCCCTCTTCTTGCTGCTGTCTATGAGCAGGAAAACTCTCTAATGTCTTACAAGCACACTAATTCTATTCATGAGGACTCCATCCCCCTGACCCAGTTACCTACCAAAGTTTCTAACTCCCAACATCACACTGGGGGTTAGAATTTCAACATATAAATGTGGTGTGGAAGGGGCACAAACATTCATCTATGAGAGAGAGAGGAGAGGGCGGAAGGCCGTTAGACCAGTTAATAGACTATTAGGATAAAAGGGAGAGCTAATCAGGGAGGTAGTGAGGTGAATGGATTCAACTCAATCAATGTTTGCAATGAGGAATTGACAAGAATTGCTATGATGACTTGACTTAGGGGTGAAGAAGAAAGGGAGGATGGACTCTCAGCTTTTAGGCTTGAACAATTAAATGAACTGGTGCCACTTAATGGGGAAGAGTACAGGAGAGACAGAACAAGAGTACATTTGGAGGGTGGATCTAGAGGTCTGTTCTAAACTGATTAATTTAGATATGCTTAGATGTCCCAGTGTAGATGGGTAAGTCAGGAATCAAGGAATTTTGAGCTGTTGGTAGAGGTTTTGGAATAAAAGCTTATTAAGAAGCTTAGAAAAAAAAAAGAAAATGATAATAATTAATCTCTGGTAATAGGTTTTCCATAAAGACAAGACTAATATGAATAGTATAATGGAAACTTAGTTGGCTCTGGATGTTTCCAGAAGAAGCCAGCATACCTATGTTGGGGGATTTATCTCAGGGAAAATCTGGTGCTCATTGTTCATGGTCAGAAACTTGATTATGTCTACACATGAGAACCAATTCCTTTCTCAGGGAAACACAAACCAATACTTCATGAAACTGAAATACAAACCCAAATCATAATTGATTAATTAATACACAAATCAGATAATTTTTAAGCAAAAATATTATTTTCACAGTAAGAATTTCCACAGATGAAACCAAATTTTGTTCAGGACCGTTCTTATGCGGATCCTTTAAATGCTCTTGTTCCGATGCCAATCCTATTAGAATTAATTACACTGAGAGGTATGTGCTACTTGTGTAATAAAATTATCTTGAAGTAGTCTACCTGTCTCCAGGAAGGGTTTACCAATAGCACCATAAATACTTTGGTGAAGGTTTTCTTTCTTGAAGAACCTCTGAATTGTGCTTTAATGGATGTTATAGATAATTGCCTCTGCAAATCATATTTGAAGGTTCCCCTTCCTGACTAATCATTTTTTTTATGATTGACAAGTTATTTTTTCTGAATATATTAATATACTCAGTGAACTCTCTTTGGTATTCTTAACAATTCTGTTACTTCAGATGTATTTATCTTTATCTTGATTGTGTGTCAATGTAATAATTGAGATCTCCAGTTGCAATGTTATATCCACTTTGTGCAAGTCTCTTGGGGAAAGCTCCAGGTACCCTCTAAGATTACAAATCACTCAAGCATCTTTCAATAGTACTTAGTTGACAAAGTTTATTTAAATAACAAAAGACTAATTTTTTTCTTCACTATATGAACAGAAAAAAATAAAGTATGTTTGTGATAAATTTGAGTTATCCATATATTCAGTTAACCATATTTTCCCCAACCCCAATACATCAGTGCAACAATACTTGTATGGTATTTTTGCTTCTTTGAGTATTTAGGAGACATTATTTAAAAGTTTATTTCTTCCAATCTGTGAACCCAGAATTATTTCAAAGTAATTACAATTCATCTAACAATTTATAGATTACCTTTGAAGCTCAAAGCAATCCTGCTCTGTGTGGAATTGCCAGGATTTAGACATTCCTGCGTCCTAATATTTAATCTTATAATACTGATAACCAAGATATCTTGTTTCTTTTTCTCCCCTATGAGCCCGGATTTTGCTAGATATTTTATAAGGAATATCTCATTTAATCAGCATGCAAATCTGTAAAGCAGGCCTCTGTATTTTCTCCCTTCTATCAGAAAATCAACTGAAAAATATATGATGGAATATTCTGCCTAAGTACTCAGAACTATGAAGAGAGGTGGCACAGGTTTTGCACAAAGGGAGGCTTAGTTCAGAGTTCATAGCCACTAAATCATAGTGATTATTGAAACTTTATTGAAGTATAACTAACAGAGTGTTATATTAGTTTCAATTGTATAATTGATTAATTGTATACATTGTATGCATATACATATACACATACACATACATATACATATACACATACACATACACATACATATACATATACACATACATATACACCATGCAGTTCTCATCACAATAAGTCCATTCTTAATCTCCTTTATTTCATCCATCCCCTACTCACTTCCCCTCTGGCAACTATCAATTTGTTGTCTGTATTGAAGAGTCTGCTCTTTTGTCTTTTCTCATTCTTTGTTCTGTTTCTTTTTTTTTTTTTTTTAAAGATTTATTTATTCATTTGAGAGAGGGAGAGAGCATGAAGGAGGGAGGGGCAGAGAGAATCTCCAGCAGACTCAGTGCTGAGTGCAGAAGTGGTTGCAGAGTTTGATCGCATGACCCATGAGATCATAACCTGAGCCAACACCAAAAATTGGAAGAGGCCTTGGTGCAACTGAGCCACTCAGGCACCCCTATTTGTTTTGTTTCTTAAAGTCCACATATGAGTGAAATCATATGGTATTTATCTTTCTTTGACTTATTTCACTTGGCATTATACCTTTTAGGCCCATTCATGTTGTTGCAGATGACAAGATCTCATTCTTTTTTACAGATATATATATATATATATATATATATCTGTAATATATATATATATATACACACACATACACACAGATATATATATATATATATATATATATATATATATATATATATATATATATATCACATTTCTTTATCCATTCCTCTATGGATAGATATTTGGGTTGCTTCAATGTCTTGGCTATTCTAAATAATACTGCTGTAACACTGGAGTGCATATATCTTTTCAAATAAGTGTTTTTGTTTTCTTAGGGAAAATACCCTGTAGTAGAATGACTGTATTAAATGGTAATACTATTTTTAAATTTTAGAGAAAACTCCATACTGTTTTCCACAGTGGTTGCACCAATTTGCATTCCCACCAATAGTGTACAAGGATTCCTTTTTCTCCACATCCCCTCCCCACTCTTGTTGTTTCTTATCTCTTTGATTTTAGCCATTTTGACTAAGTGACATCTCATTGTACTTTTGATTTGCATTTCCTTGATGATGAGTGATGTTGAGCATCTTTTCATGTGTCTGTGGGCCATCTGTATGTCTTTTTTTAGAAAATGTCTATTTAGGTCCTCCTTTTTTTTTTTAATTGAGTTGCTTTTTTTTTTTTTGATAGTAAGTTAAATATATTCTTCATATATTTTGGATCTTAACCCTTCATCAAATATATAATTTTCAAATATTTTCTCCCATTCATTAGGTTGCCATTCAGTTGGTGATTTTCTTCACTGTGCAAAAGCTTTTTATTTTAGTGTAGTCCCAATACTTTAATTTTGCTTTGTTTCCATTGCCTAATGAGATGTACCTAGAAAGATGTTTCTATGGCTGATGTCAAAGGAATTACTGCCATATTTTCTTCTAGGAGTTTTATAGTATCAGTTCTCATATTTATGTCTATATTCCATTTTGAGTTTATTTCTGTGTATAATGTAAGAAAGTGATCGAGTTTCATTTTTTTGCATGTAGCTTTCTATAATTATGGAAATTTTAAGGCTCCAAGTGGTCTTCATTTTCATAAGACCTCCAAAACATGGTTATTTCTCCAAAGTTTGTTTTTTCTTTATTAGACAGTTGTCCATTTTCATTTGTAACACTGACATTTTATAAATTAAATAATATACTATACATTATATATAATATATATAATAACATTATACACACATATTAATATACATATACACACACATATATAAAATCACATGAAGGGAGTGACATTTTCTTTTAATAAAATGACTTAGAGCTATCTAGTCAAGTTTGCAGATGAGGCCCTATAATCACTCCCGAAATCATTATCAGGTGTATATAATATCACTCAGCATGACTAGTAAAGTTTATAATGTACAATATATATTCTTTTGATATACCACTCAGTAGCTAAGAGCAGAATATGCTAATAAAGTCAAGAAAAAACAGGCTTTGTGGATTATTTACTAATTTTGCTAAAGTCCAGGAGTACCAAACTTCAACCCACCTTCATTTTATCTCTTTTCTCCAGAAAAACTATCCCAAGCATGACTTAAAATAAGCCTATAGCATTATTTTTTCATGCATAGAACAACAAAATACACAAGGTGTTCATGTTGTTTGTTGTTCCCAGGAATCTTCACAAGACATGGCATCTACTTTTTTGTTATATCATATATACTCATTGGTATTTCCCTTACAAAGGAAAGCACTTCATTAATTCTTAAATAGCCTTCATTCATCCAGAATATGCTCTCAATATGATACATAGTAATCTCAGAAGTCTGGATAATAAACCATTTCGGGTGCTTTCTCTGAGGTCTGTAGAAAAATTGAAGTTCCTAGCTACAGCAATTAACATTGCTGATACTATTCCCCATTACCTTGTTTCTGGTAAGCTTTCACTTATTTCAACCATCTCTACTGCCTCAGGGTTCTATTATACTACAGCCTTAAATGCCTTCTGGTCTTTTCTCTTTCCCTCCCTCCCTCCTTCCTTCTTTCTTCCCTTCCCCTCTTCCTCCTTTCTCTTCTTCTTCCCTCCCTTCCCTGCTCCCTTCCTTTCTTCCTTCTTTCCCTCCCTTTTTCTTTCTTTCTTCCCTGTTTTTAGTTCCTTCTGTCAAGCAATATCAGGCAAACTTCATAGAGCAAGATTGAATTTTCCCCTGACATATCACCAGGTTCTTTTGCAAAAGCTTTCTTCTCTTACACTCATGAAGCAATTTACTATTATGAATACAGTTTTTTGCCCTTTGGTAAAGTCTGCCATCAAGAGTTTCTATCCCTGCGGTGCCTGAGTGGCTCAGCGGGTTGAAGCCTCTGCCTTTGGCTCAGGTCATGATCTCAGGGTCCTGGGACTGAGCCCAGCATCGGGCTCTCTGCTCAGCAGGGAGCCTGCTCGCCCACCTCTCTCTGCTTGCCTCTCTGCCTACTTGTGATCTCTCTCTCTTCTGTGAAATAAATAAATAAAATCTTCAAAAAAAAAAAAAAAAAAGAGTTTCTATCCCTCTCTTATCAAGTCCTACTGTTCTGGTCTGAAAGTTCTCCTGACTTTTGCCCTCTTGGTGTGTGACAGAGAAATTTCTGACTTGGTAATTCAAAGTTCTCATGGCAAATATGGTAATAAAATCCTTTCTGTGACTGCGACCATGCTATATGTTCATTAAATTCTCTTTTCAACTACAGAGTGAGCTCTGGCTGTTCTTCTGTGACATGATTCCAAACTCACCTGATCTCTGATGATGAGACCAGTCATCAACACAATA
>CM053609.1:107536010-107586030 GCA_028646535.1 Procyon lotor
CCTAGAATTGCTGTTCTTATTCTCTTCTCTCTGCTGTTGCGTTTGCCGGCTTTTAGAGTGATTTCCTCCTCTTTAGCTGGACTTCTGATTCCCAGGGCTCTCTGTGCCTCCTACACCTCCGCCATCTTGCCTCCTCCTCCTGAGGTTTGGAATCAGACAGGCCTTTCAGTTGAACTTGAATTCCGGCAGTGCCTTTAATCAACTGTGTGCTTCGAGCCACAGCCCCCTCCTCTCCTCCCGAAAGTCAGAAGATACTCCACACGGGTAAATGATGCTGAGACTGCGCCGGCCTCGGGAACTCAGCCCAGGGCCACAGCACCTTGCCGGCTGGTCTCAATAAATTCCTGTCGCCAACTCCAAGTCTGCTCCGTTTCCCGAGCGGATCCTTCCCCGCTAACCTAAATGACCACTGACATCTCCTTACCAGCCCCAACACCTCCTCGCTCCCCTTCACTTAGCACGCCTGTCTCTCTGTTTTTCATGGGTAGATTTCCTAGTCCCTTTTTCCTTTTACAGCTTTTCTCTTAAATCAGATAAATGGCCCCCCAGCTTTATTTTTTCATTCTAATATTATTGGATTTTCCATTTTATCAACTTTTGCTTTTTTTTTACTAATATTTTCCATAAACTAATGTTGTTGGTGTTTTTTTCCTACACTGAGTTGAATATAGTACTCAATTCATTTTACTTTCACTTTTTCTTACTTAGTAATGTAGACATTTCAGGTCATGATTTTTTTAAACACAACTTTAATTGATTTATTACATAAAATTGAGTAGTTATGACTCTTTAGATCTGTAGTCTGCAGTATGGTAGCCACTAGCCACATGTAGCTATTTAAATTTAAATTTAATGTAATTATATGTGCTGCTGAAGCGAGCACTAAATTTAATGTAATTAAAAGTAAAGGAAATTTAACATTTAGTTCCTTATCACATTAGCCATAATAGGTAGGTATATACCTGCCATTCTTAATTTTGTTTTATGAGAGTGAATTCATAGTATATTAATTGTTTTGTTAGTTATTTTTTTCCTCCTTAGTAGTTATGAACTATATCTTTCAATGTTACTGAAGTCTAGTGAATGGCTCTGTCTAGATCCAAAGTCAGAATGTTGGTGTCAAATCCTGGCTTCTTTATTTAACAGACTATTTGAGCTAGAGAAAGTGATAATATTAAAAACTGAAACAATGGAGGTTCTTTAGCAACTTTCTCATTCAGCTGTTGTGAAGATTAAATGTGTACTACACATGCAGAATGTTGTGCATTTCCAGTTAGTTAATAATTGCTCCATTAAGGTTAACTTTATAATTATTACTATTTACTATGTAGATTTCCCTGTTTGTAACAAGTGCAAGGTGTTCCATATAAATGTAAATTTACTTACAAACTTTCATTCTTGAATACAATGTTGCTAGAATTCTTTTGCTGTTGTTCTTGTTGTTGTTGTTGTTGGGGCTAGAATTTTTAAAATGAATTTTTAAGAATCCCTCTAGGTTGATACATGACACTTAAATTGTTGGGTATATAGACATATGTGTGTATATATATATATATATATAAATATATATATACATATAACGTACATATATACATATAACCAATTCTGTGTTTGCATGAGTGCATGGTGTGTGTGTGTATAGTCACATTGGTTATAAAAGAATGCCTAGGGATGCCTGGGAGGCTCAGTCAGTTAAGTGTCTGCCTTTGGCTCAGGTCAGAGTCCTGGGATCAAGTCCTGCATTGGAGTGGTGGTAGTGGGGGGGGGGAGTCCTTGTTCATCAGGGAGCCTGATTCTCCCTCTGCCTGCTAATCCCTCTGCTTGTGCTCAATCTCTCTCAGACAAATAAATAAATAAGTAAAATCTTAAAAAAAAAATGCCTATAATAATTTTAATTAAACTAGTGGTTCTCAAACTTTCCTCTTTCTGCACTGTGAATGCATAGGAACATTCCGTGAAGTATATAGTTGTGGAAAATGTATTCTGGTTAACTGGTGTACATGCTTTTCCAAAATTGATCTGATTGAGAATGGGCCTGCACGGAGTGCCGACATTGTCCTGTCCTTCCTGTGGAGGAACAAAAAAGAAAGAAGTTTACTGAATACCCAGCAAAGGGGGCAGCTGTCTGCCAGGATGAACTGGGTGTGAAATACATCACAAGGGAGTAGTAGGCAGGACAGCTGAGGAGAGGCTGGTGTAACTTGGTGGTGGGAAGGCGTTGGTTACTTATGGAATTTCCTCTTTTTTTGGTAAATGTGCTTACTTGTAAGTAGTCCACTGATTACATGATTTATATGTATTCGACAAATATAATGATATAACTATTTTATTTAAAAATATCAAATTTATATCTGAAATGATGATCTTTGTAATTTACACAGCAACTATTTAAGGTGTGTATTTAAAATCAGAGAGGGAGATGACCCATGAGAAACTATGGGTCTCGAAAAACAATCTGGGGGTTTCAGAGAGGAGGGAGTAACAGGGTAGTGGGTACTGAGGAGGGCACGTACTGTGATGAGTAGTGGGTATTCTAATTAACCAATGAATCATTGAGTACCGCATCAAGGACTAATTATGTACTATACAATGGCTAACTGAACAAAAAAAAAAGAAAAAAGAAAAGAAATACTCTGATAATTACCAGAGGGGAGGCATTTGGTAGGGAATGGGTAAAATAGGTGATTGGGATTAAGGAGTGCACTTGTTCTGGTGAGCACTGGGTGAAAATGGAAATGTTGTGCACCTGTAACTAATAACTAACTGGAATTTAAATTAAAACTTATTATTATTATTATTTTAAGTATGAGAAGATACTTAAATCTCCAAGATTCTTTAAGGGCTACATGAGCAAAAACTTTAAGTACCATTTTTTTTTTAAAATATCGTGGTTGTCCAAAGTACCTTTTGAGCTCAATGATGGTTGGAGTTTTCTAACTTAAGTATAATAAAGAGAAGTGTTGGATTTGGAGTTAAGGATGGATCTCCCACTAAGGTACACTTACTAATTACGGGGCAGGCAAGCATCCTAGGGCAGTAAGAGTTAGAATGTCCTTTAGGTTCCCCAGATAGGAGCAGACAAGCAATCCAATACCTCTTTCCCTCCAGGCTAACATGTTACTTAGTTAGCTTGTACTTTTTGTTTGTTTTACTTCCTGCCTTTTATAGATAGCTGAAGCTTATTCAGGGAGAACCACTTTCCATAGAAAGTCTTTCATTGTTTTGATGATTCCCTGTGGCTCAATCATGCTTCCTGTTCTTCCCTCTGAGTTTAAGTTTTCCCAATGGACAGAAAAAACTCTCACCTCTGAAGAAACCCACCAGCATGTCTGCTTTGGTAATGGTTTCTTCGCTATGGCTTCTTCATAAACTAATCTTAACGGTCAATTCTTTCTTAGAGAAATGCCTCACAATTCATGCTCCATCTATTTTTCCTTGGCATTTATAGGTTTCAGTCTCCTCTGCTTCATCCAACTGTTTCATCCTGGAGCTTCTCTTCTATCTTTGTGGTAATTCCAACACAGTTTGAGAAAGTAGAAATATCTCTAGTGAGAGGGTTGACCTTGTAATTTCTGACATTTTCCATAAAATATTTTCAACATGCATCTAGCCTGGAGGCTTGTAAGAAATTTTACAGTTTTTATTTGGTTAATGCAAGCACCTTTAAAAGTAGATTTTTGGGGGGCACCTGGGTGGTGCAGTTGGTTAAAAGTCTGACTCTTAGTTTCAGCTCAGGTCATGATCTCAGGATCCTGAGATCAAAGCCCCACCTTCTGCTCCAAGCTCAGCGCTGAGTCAGCCTGTCCCTCTCCCTTCGCTCCTTCCTGCTCTTGCACTCTCCCTCTCTCTCAAGTAAATAAAGAATCCTTTTTTAAAACAGTAGATATTTTTGTGTGTTTTGCAATATCTCAATAATCTTTGTATTTTTTAATATATTGTTTTAAATTGTGACATATACTGCTTTTTGCATGTAAAACTATCAGAATGGCTATACTGACTATCTAGACTCACTAGTTAGGTCAGTTTCCAAGAACTATCACCAATAAATTTAGTAAAATTCATTACTTTGCCCCCATATTTTCAAAGACTGAACTGGTTTAGTTTTTATCTACAGTTGTTTTAGTATCATATACACATTAAAAATAGTTATTTCTGCTCAATCTGATAAGTTAACAACAGTACAAATATCATATTCCCCTTTCTCAGAAGGAGTTTTGGCATAAAAAGCGATTGCATATGCAAATGATTATTGGGAGCATTTTTCATGTGCACCTATCCAATAACATGAAGTGGTTATTTGAAAGATATGCAAACATAGCAATTTATAAGTATATACTTAAAGGTACTACTAGTGCTCATTTAACCTATAACTGAGTTCCCAAATTGTGCCTTTACTTAAAAGTAAGTAACACAATGTCTGAATAAGGCTCATGGTGTGATCTTATAAAATGGAGGGCTCTGAAAAGTAATTTAAAACAGTCTGTTTCTTGTTAGTCTTTAAATATGCAAATGAGAAAGGCCATTTGATTTATTCATTTTTATTTATGCCTTTTCCAGATGGGAATATAACTATTCATTATGAATTCATTCCCACTTCCAAGCCTCTTGACTTTGCATCTTAACTTTTGAAAACAAATTGATGCCTAAATATTACGAATTGAATTTTAACTATTGCAACTAATCCCAGCCCAAAATGGTATAAATTTAAAATCTCCAGCAGTGAAGTATTGTTGTCAAGTTATTGCCTTGTGAAGTTTAGCCTTAGGTTTTTAATGGTACCTATATTAAGAAATTCATAATGAATTAAAATAAATGTAATTCATGGATGGGGAAGGAATTATATTTCATATATTCTCACATTTCACCTTGAATTGGAAAAGACTTCATGACTTTTTGCATTGTTAAAATGAAATTGCTCTTTTCTTTGTTTGTGTATTTAAGGGAATATCTTCTTTTTTTTATCAAAGAAAAGGTACATAATTTGCAAAATTAGAGAAATTTTCCAGATAAGAAGCTATTTTTTTGGTTTTATAGAGATAACTTCTCAGGTAGCTTGTTATACTAATATAAATGAGCTCCCTGTATAAAATTAACCAAACCCCAGGATTAGAGTGGACACTAGGAAATTGGAAGATATCATGTCATTTGTACTTTTTTTTCTTTTTTCCAAAATCTGTTATGTAAGCCTAATGTGAAGGAGTCAGATTGTGTTTAGCAATTAAGGTTCTTTACGACAGTAAGAGAAGCACTATTTCTGTTAAATTTATTCATTTGTTTAAAATAAAATTATTGAGCATATTCTAAATGTCAAATGCTATTTCTTATCTATATTTTAATAATATAGAATTGAAGATTTGTATGGAACACAAACATATAGCTCCCTGCTACCCATTGTTCACAACCTCATTCAGACTTCTTGAAAATTCCCTTTATTTGTTATCTTTACCTCTTATATATGTTGTTTAACTCATTCCAGCCTCAAAATTACAGTGAGAATGTTTCCCAGAGAAAAGGACTCAAAAGTAAGAAAAGGTCCATTAAAGATAAAGGTCAAAATGAATGTTGCTCATATCAGATACTGTCAGTAGACTGGTAAGAGGTTGTTTGTGGTAGTTCAATGAATAACAAATAATGCTAAATACACTCCAACCATCCTATTTCCCTAATATCCTAAAACAACTTCCCGCTCATTTTTATTTAGCATAGGATACCTTTGAGATCAAAAGTCAGTAATTGAGCAAGTAGCCAAATAAGAACCAACACCGGTTGTTTGAACTAAAACATAAACCCATCTCCGGTAAATACATTGTTACTGATATATTCGGTCTGATTGGAAGTGATTCTGTACTTCCTGTCTGGAATTCTCAGAATATATTCCCATACATTTTCTCCATATTTTTACCGCTATAAATTAGCAAACATTTGCAGTTGTTCGGTTGTTAAGCTTTCTCCTCTAAAGTTAGACTTTGAGATCCTGCATTCTATCAAACTGGGATCTAACTCCTTTTATAGGTCTGGCGGCAACGGGGAAATGACTTGGGGACATTTGGCTTACCCAACGCAAGACAACTCTTCAGGCAAATAACTTCCCCAAAATGTTACACGGGAAGTCAATGTATTCCTTTTCAATTACATTTTTTGTGATATGTGGAAAACCTTGTAGTTTAAAGTTCTATATTTCTTTTTTTAAATATATCCCCTTTGTAAAATAGTAACAGAATGTGAGGAAGAAGGCACCGCAGGCCCATATAATATTTAGAATTGGAAAGAGGTTTTGAACGAATTGTGATATTTTTCAGTGCACTGTGCTGTTTTATACTACACTTATAAAACATTTTATGCACCATAAATATTTTGTAACTTTGATTTGCTTCTTTTTACAGCCTCTGCAGAATTATTTTATCAAGAAAGCAACAGAATTAGTATCTGATTTGATACCTCCCAAACTCTAATTTTATGATGATTTGTTATTATAATTTTTCTGAAAATGGTATGAAGTTAGTTTTAAAATGAAAGTTATTTAACAAATGGGCTTACTGTACCCTTTTTTTTTTTTTTTTTACTTCTAACAAGGCAGAAACATACCTTTTGGTAACAAAAGATAAAACTGTAAAATCGCTTTGGAAATAGTAAAGAAGAAAAGTCTTGAAAATTATGGTGTAGGAGATTAAGTTCCAATGTCTTAGAGCTTCCTAACCTTTCATGTACTCATAATAGTTCCTGGACATTTGCTGGGCAATTCCATACCAAACAATGCCAATTTTAATTTATAACTTAATATGCTGCTTTAGATAGTGACCTGCTGTTATCATGATAGTAGTAATAGACTATTTTCATAGTGACTTGCTGCTAGTGTTTATTCTATGTCATTCATTGTACTCCCTGGAAGAATACAAATGCAACACAGGTGCTGTATGCCATAACAATCACTCTGTTTCATTGCTGGCATCGACTACTAGCATTGTTTATCATTGTGAGTTAAGGTCTGAATTTTGTATGCCAGGTATGATGGTCTTTTAATCCCATTCTTTAGCCTGTTCCCTAATGCCAATCCCTCAGGCCAATACATACCTTTCAGTCTAGAGCATTGAAAATTCTAGTCAAATTATTTAACATGATAAATTAAAACACTAATCTTAGTAGTGTCTTACCATTTCAGTGTCAAAATTTAGATCCATTTGATAATTTGAAATATTTCACATCATCCATGTGGTCCTGGAAATAGAACATTATTTTCTACAGCTCTCATTTCCTCTGGAGTCATTCTTGCTATACATTCATAACTTTCAGTGGAGGCTATGTAACTGCTCAACTAACTCGAATGTAAGTAAAAGGTTGGGACACCTGGCTGGCTCAATGTCGAAGCATCTGCCTTCGGCTGAGGTCATGATCCTGGGGTCCTGGGATCCAGCTCCCTGCTCAGCAGAAAATCTGTTTTTCCCTCTCCCATACCTCTACTTGTGTTCCCTTTCTAGTTGTCTCTCTCTCTGTCAAATAAATAAAATCTTAATGAGTGAAAATGCAAATGCAGTTCAACATTGATTGAGGGAACACTTGTTGATTATAGACAAACATCACAGAGAACCAGGAATCAGCTGAAATCTCTATCACTGGACAGCTTTAAATCTAATGAAGGGGATTAGACACACAGAGGCATGCGAGCATACAGTAGACAAGAACTGAGATCAGGTTTTTGGAAGGAGAAACTGATTCAGATAAGAGACTCCTTTCCCTTATCTGATAACTTGAGAGCTGAACAACTCTATTAGAAAAAGAAGGCACCACGTTAAACACAGACTATAGGCAAGATATGATCCCTGCCTTCGAAAAGCACATGTGCTTGTGTCTTAATATTTCTGTTTTTTTTTTTTCTTTTGCTTAATTGAAATAACTATTAAAATTGATGCTTCACGGGCATAAGAACCATATGAGAAAAAAGTTTCTGTTTTTTGGTTAAAGAGAGTGATGAATTCTGGAGGGAAATATTCCCATGTCTACAAAGTCTTGGGCTTGGGAAACACATGAACGGCATACTCAGAGTGAAATTTATGTTAGATACTTCAAATCCACCTAGCCTTCATCTTTGAGGTTTTGTCACCAGAAAATAAAATAAAGCCTAGGAGAAATGCAGTTGTGCTGTGTTTGGGCAGGGTCGTTCAACATGCTCATCAAGAAAGCCGTGGGTATCGGGCAGCTGGGTGGCTCAGTCAGTTAAGTGTCTGCCTTAGGCTCAGGTCATGATCTCAGGGTCCTGGGATCAAGCCCAGAACCCCATATCCAGCTCTCTGCTCAGTGGGGAGCCTGCTACTCCTTCTCCCTCTGAGAGCCTCTCACTGCTCCCCCTGCATGTGCACACGCTCTCTCTGGCAAATAAAGAAATACAATCTTAAAAAAAAGTTGGGGGGGCACCTGGGTGGCTCAGTCATTAAGCATCTGCCTTTGGCTCAGGTCATGATCCCAGGGTCCTAGGATCGAGCCCCGCATCAGGTTCCCTGCTCGGCGGGAAGTCTGCTTCTCCCGCTACCACTCCCTCTGCTTGTGTTCCCTCTCTCTCTGTGTTTCTCTCTGTCAAATAAATAAAATCTTAAAAAAAAAAAAAAAGCCATAGGTAACTGGATACATTTTTTATGGTGTTATCATAGAGGGGGTGTAAGTAAGCAAGACTCAGCTTTCTCTGTAAAGCAGCATGCTATGGAGATGGGTTTTTTACTATAGTGTTTGTTCAATAAGCCTTAATTAAACCCCTGCACAATCCCAACACATATGTGATAAATGGATAAATGAATAAATGCATTACAACAGAGTGATAGTACTAATAAAAGGGACATTTCCTCTTTGTGAGGCCAATCAACTTGCTGTATCTCTAAGTAATGCTTATTATGTAAACAGGATGTTCTAGAGGTATATGTGTGTAGCTTCTGTGTAGCTTCTCCATGTCCCATGTGACATGAATTGTCATAACCCACGACTACTTCTGAATCATGGAGATGGCCTTAATATTGAAAAACATTGACTCTATGCATGCAAATGATGAGTGGTAGGGGGAAGAAATTTTCTCTAGCCTGCGAAGGGAATTAATGAACTTATAAGTAGCAAATTTAAGGTAGTGCAGAAGGTGGAGAAAAGTGAACTTACTGAAATAAATTTAATAAAATGCTAGACAGAGTAAAAATTTCAGTGATGAGTCTTCTGAAAAGGTTATCAGTATCTAATAACTTTCAGATAATATCCAATATTTTGATTATTTTAGATCTGCAGATTTAAGAAATCTTAATGAGGAGGTCAAGAAGTATATCGTGTACTATAAAATTATAGTTATTGGCACAGCATCACCTATTTAGACATTAAATAAATATTTCTAGGTAGGAACTGGATAAGACTGTGACTGCCTAATATGGTTATTTATTAAATGAGGAAGTGGAAATGTGAAAAAATCATGTTCATAACTAGTTTTAATCCATTTTCCTTTGTTCAGGCTCAACTGAAAGCTCTTGAATAATATAGTTAGTAATCAAAAGCTGAATGCAGGCTTGATTATTCAGACAATTTAGGGCTTTGTCAATCCTCTTCAAGAACATTCTGATGTGATCATGAAATGCAATTCAATGTACAAAGTTAAATATAAATAGGATATGTTTGCAGGTGTAAAAATATGACAGTGTCTTGATCTTATTTACATGACTGTGTTTGCTTTGTGAAAATTAGGCTACATCCTTATGATATCTGCACTTTTTTGTATGTATACTGTGCTTCAAAAAAGATTTTGTCAAAAACATTATGGTGCTATTTGTTGTCCATGATTATAATATATTCTCTAGTTATTGTTGAATAAAATTGACTTCATGGACATAATATAAGAGATGAGAAAGAGTGTATTGAACTAAAAAATAAACAAATAGAAATCAAGATGTGAAGAATGATGCATATGAAAAAAAATTTTTGTTAGACACTTTGGGGGCTTTATAAACATTTTAAGTTTGCCAGGACTGTTTCTTTATGGGCAAGTCTTTCTTCTTCATATGCCTATAACTGTCTACTTGCTTCTAATGTGTATAATCTTCAGTAAACATTTTTGTCAGTATTACATGTATAAACAGGGGAAATCATTTGCCTGTTGGTGGTTCTTGTTAAATTAAAAGGAAAGTAATATAGTGACATACTGGGTTGCAAGTCAGATAATCTGAATTTTAACCTATATTTAATTCTGAATAGATTTATAATCTTGCATACAAAAATTCACATTCCTGGAACTATAATTAGGTCACCTATAAAGAGGAAGATGATTTATAAAACCTCTACCATATTTGAATATTTTGTTATTATATATTTTTTAAAGATTTTATTTATTTATTTGTCAGAGAGAACATAAGCAGAGGACAGCAGGCAGAGGAAGAGGCAGGCTCCCCGCTGAGCAAGGAGCCCCATGGGGTCTCAATCCTGTCCCAAAGGCAGGCACTTAACCAACTGAGCCACTCAGGCATCCCTTGTTACTATATTCTTTTAAAAAAACATCTAAAGCAAAGGTTTTGATTACTGATCAAAAGAATATTGAATTTTTCTATTTTTTTTGGTAAATATAGACACACATTCGATGCATATTTTTCTAAAGAATTAAGAGAGTAAATGAAGCTAATGTGTTCTTTGAAAATTGAGCAATCTTCCGCCTGTGACCTTAAGCATATCAAGTGTCTTGGATCATGGAGTAATTGGTTTCCACAAGCGTAAGAGTGGGAATAGAAGGAATAAATCAGGAATTACATACAGGGCCATGATACTGAGTTAACTTTCAAGCATTAGAAGGATTAAACTTCTTCCTTAGGACACTTGTTCTGTGGCCTGGGTTCAGCTGTCATGAGTGCTGGCAGGTGGCAGAGTGGCACTCCTGATAAAGGAGAAATTGACTACCCTACAGCCCCGGGTCAATGTTTGAGATGGTTAAGGTACTGAGTTGGAACAGACAGTAGACCAGATCCAATGTATTTGGCAGAAACTGGTGGCCAGGCAAGTCAGAGCATGAGAATAATGCAGAAATATAACACACACACACACACACACACACACACACACACACACACACGTATTTCATACCACCCAGGCTCACATTATAAGCTTTCTCATTGATCTGCCACACCTTGAGCCCATCTCCCATCATTCCTTCTCTCTTGTCCTCATCCAATGTGGACCTGGAGCTCCCTGAAATCCAACTGAATGAAGATGTTTTCTGTGCACACCAAACTGTCTAAACATTTGGAGAAAGATGATAAGCTCCATCTGAAGGGATTATCAGAGTGAACATTTTATTAGGGAGTTGGATCCTTAGCCCAGGAAGCCAGGAGAAAGATGTCAGCTATGGTTGATTTGATTAGTTTCCATGAATTAAAGTAGCTAAAAAAAAAAAATGGAAGTAAATGAGTTCTCATAGGTTTGTAGATTTGGGGACAGGAAGATAAATAATTCACCTCACCATTTTCTCCCTATGGCTATGTTGGATTTCAATCTGGCCAATTCAAAAAAATAAACCAATGTTCATTCAAACATTATCATCAATCCAGCTGGGAAAAATAGGAAGCCAGATTTTTATTTAAGTTATTACAATTTCATTTCAATCTTCAAACAGAATGTGGAGAAAACCAATGGCTGCTAACACTCCCACCAATTCTAAGATGTACATCTTCTTGAGCCTAGTTTGTCACTTTAGAGGTGAAATCCAGGAAGAAAGGGCAAATGCCAACATTTGTGGAAGCCGACTCGTCCCCATGACACTTTAATTCAGACACATTCCAAGCATAACAGAAATGACTTTAGGGAAGCTATTTTCCTGAATAAATCTGCAACATCTAATAGGCTAGATTATTTAGGTAAGCATGGATCAGGCTGCAAACTTTACAAGGCTTTTCTAAAGTGGGTTCAGCCTGGAAGCCTAATAATTCATAATGGGAAATGTTTTGAATTTACACTTGAAAATGACTATTGTGTTTAATGAAGCATGCATACAATATAATTTTATAGCATTGTTCATACAAGGATGGATCACAACCGATTATAACTGTATTGTGAATACTATTCTCCATAAGTTACAGCCAAGTACATCCATGGGTGTGAGAAAAGATCCATGAGAATGGACCAGTGGACAAGGAGCCATGCTTATTATGCTGTAGGCTGAGAAATGAAGCCGAAGGATACATTTACATATCTCATGAACATTTCCTAAGAATTGCAAGTTGGAAAGCTAATTTTTCATTCTCTTTTCTATTTTTTATTTACTTAGAGTGGGGGGTCCAGGCACAAAAATCTCCTAGCCAAAAAGTATTATTCATGCTGTTTATATAATGCATATAGGACCTTATCTTTATCTTGGGAGAATTTTTCTGCCAAGGGGAAATTTGATAAAGACATAAATGTGAATGGTTTTTGTAAGTATGTATATAAAACCATTTGTTAATGTTCAGATTTTTTAAATTCTAGAATATTCACTTATTTATTGATGTGAATGTTTTGAGTTTCTAAAATCTTACCTGGTACTGTTAAGTAACCACAGGGTAAGCCTCAGGAAAAAATTCAAAGGAAATTTTATTTTCATGCCTTTATTTACCAAGCAATTATTTAGTATTAACTGTGTAACATTAATATGGCAAAATTGTTTGACCCACCGAATATTTTAAAATAAGAGATATTGAACATAACATATAGGGGAGATTTAAATTATCATACAGGAGTTAGAGTCTAATTAGACTGGGCATTTTGTTATTTTCCCCCTTGAACCAAGGGTTAGGAGCTTTGGAAATAAGCTGACTTTTTCACAGGATTTTTAAAAATCAAGACACAATTGACATATAACACTGTATGTTAAGGTGAACAAAATACTGATTTCATACATTTATATTGCAATATAAGTGCCATTTTAGCACTAACTAACACCTCTATAGGGTCATATCATTATCATTTCTTTTTGTGGTGGCAACACCTAAGATCTAGTCTCTTAGGAAGTTTAATGTTGTGATACAGTTTTATTGTCTATAATCACTTTACTAAGTATTAGCTCTTTAGGACTTAGCTACTAGTTGACTTAAGCCACATCTCTTCCATTCCCCCAATGCTCAAAGATCTATATTTGTTCAGTACATATGTACTTTTTTTTTATCTATAGCATTTAACTCCCTCATTAGAACTCTAGTTTGTTTAAAACTTTTCAATTCTGTTACAACTTTCTTACCCCCCACCAAAAAAAAAAAAAAATGCTTATTTGGAAAATTGTAGGCACCAAGTAGGGTAACAGGTAGGATAAATTGGAAAATTATAGCCATGAAGTATTTTCTAGGAACTCACATATTACACTGTTTTTGTAATTTTCCAATTCTAACTTGTCTCAAAGTTGGCCTTGCACAGACACTGAGTAGAACAAGATAAACAATAAACCATCCCTCTACGGATGAAGACAGTATCTGCTCAATCCCCAGCCTATAAGAATATACAAAACACTGTCCTCCTAAAAACCAGCAAGGGTTTGAACTCTGACTAGGTTCCCTGCATCTCATTGCTGAACTTACTTTATCTTATCCTAAGATTTGCAACCAATTAGGATTTTGTATCAAATAATTAAAACTATGTATTTGTATAATGTCATTAAACCTTTGTCTATATGTAAAAAATTATTATATTAACTGCAAAATATTCATATAGTTTTGTTTTGGTCTGGATGGTCTTCTGTTTCTGCTGTTGTGTAAGGGAATATTCTATTTGGTATAAATGGAGGCATAAGCTTAATAAGTGTGTATTCCCATACAAAATTTTTATTAAGGGTACTCGCTGGCTTGTTTTGTGAAAGAAGGTCATTTGTTTCATTTGTATTTTGGATTCAACATTGGCTGGCACATTATTCATATCACGCATTCTTAGTCTCTGTTTGACTAGGGAATTGGAGATCGCACGCACAAGCAAACCCTGCTAAACAAATGCCGTTGTCCTACTGGCAATGTTTTTGTCTCTGTCAAAGCAGCCAAATCTTCCAAGAAGAGCTCTTGTTTCCTATATGAAGTTGCACTATAATTCCAACTTTTTGTATGCTAGGAAAACTAGAGGACAAAGCATCAAATATTCAAAAGTGAGCTTCCTTAACCAGTATGCTGAGTTCTTGTAATTCTAACTCCAAGAGACTCTCAAAGTGTGTAGCTTCCTGATAAGTCTCTGTATGTCTGTTTCTCTTCCTACTCTCTTTTATCTACAAGACCCATAAATGCTTCTAATTCTTCCACTCTTTCTCTTGTCCATCTAAATGAGCTACTTTTATTTGAGAATTTTCAGAAAAAAATTACATTGTAAAATTTCTTGAGCAAAAGTTGATCTGCAGAATTTGAAAATTTTGATCAAGAGCCAAGGGAAGAACAATAACAAAGGGTTTTCTTCCACCTCAGAAAAATTACTGTAGAATTCAAAATTTTGTAGAATTCAAAATTTTGTTAGCTACTTACTGCCCTCAAGTAGAGATCTATATCAATACTTTTGTTATCATCCATTCTTTAGTTGAAAAAATAATGTTGAAAAGCAACAGGGTAAGAAACTGGCATCTCAGTAACTGTTTATATATCAGTATAATCAGTATATATCAGTCAAAATTTTCTTTCAAGAGTAGTTCAAATGCCATCTCTGCTGAGACACCTCCTCAGACTGTTGAATCAGTGGCTCCTTTCTTCTTTCTCTAATGTTTTGTGTAGCCATGGAATGGTTAAACAGTAAACACCATGTGTAGCTCTTGCCAGAAAGGATGCTTAATGTCATGCAGAGAATATAAGGCAGCCAGAGCTGCTTTCCAAGAGAGAATCTCTTGTTGCATTCAACTCTAATCCTGTAGATGTTCTTTTTGCCAATTATGAAAGAATAAATGCCCCCTTTCAATACCACAATAGAGTCAATAGACACAGCTGTCCAGAGATGGAACAAAAATGCTGGACAATGTAAGAAATAAATCTGGAAAAATACCAGCCTAGGGACAATTCTTTCAATGACATTTGGAATAGGGCTTTCACACATTCTTAGAAAAAGGAAATGGAAAGTTCTCCTCTGAGTCCTTCTGGATAGAATTATATCATTATACTTAAGTTAAATGGGTGGTAATAAGTTATTTGGTGGTCATTGTGTAGTGTGAAATCAACCATTCTCAAAACACAGGTGTGCTTTTTCCTTTATAAATATCAAGTTAAAAAATCCTTATTGTCGCGCGCTGTGCGGCAACTCGTCCAGGGCTCCGAGGGTAAGGGGATGGGGAAATAGTAGAGAAGTAAAGAGATGGGAACAGGAGGGACACAGTGGGCGATGTCCAAGCAGTGCCACTTTATTCAAAGTTCTACAGTAGTATATAGCATGAGTGAAACGGTGATAAGGAAGCGCTTATTCTGCGTGCATGAGAAACTCTTCAAGCTTCCCCACTATCTCTATCCCAGGCGTTCAAGGCCGACTCTCTAGCTAGTGGATAGGTTGTTTATACCAGGTGCACATACTTCAAAAGAACGTTGGATGTAGTTTGTAGACCAGCAAAAACATCACAGACCCATAACAGATTTATGGCTAGGCCCAGTTGTATTGTGCCAACTATGTTTACATGAGCAGTCACGCACAAGCGAGTTTCAGGACCCATTGCTCAAGCTCTTTCTCAAGCGTTACTCAGCCTGTCCACCTGCAGGGCTCTTAACCCTTTGTGGGTGTCCAGGGGACGCAAGTCCGAGCTTGGTTTGGTCAACTCACTCCAGCAAGTCCGCGGTTGCCCACACCTTATATTAAGTATAAAGTGACAGCTGACTTATTTGGACCTTAGGTGACTTACATGACTTCTAATAAGAGTATGGTACCCAGTTAAAGAAGAGTTCTTAATTCTGACTCTCCTGTTTCTTACTGGATGTGCTAAACAATGAGAGAGTACATAGCTCCATTGAAACACTTATCACTGTGTTACAATTACGTATGTATTACAAAATACATACATAATGTATTTTCTATTACATTATGTGTTTCTAGAGATAGGAGCTATAGCATATACCTTATATGTGTGTATAAGAAAGAACACCCAAATTTAGCCAAAGATAGAAGTCACTGCCTTAACCCTAGTTTATTGCTCTAGAGATAAACACCCAAAGTCAGTGAGTCATTTCACCAAGATTTGGGGCTTCAGACAGATTAAACATATTTGTCTTCTTCTGCCATAGTTAAAATGTGAAAATTCAAGTCCAGAGGTGGATATTTGCTATAACTTCTACAAGGTATTTATTTGTTTGTTCATTTGGTTTTTAAAATTATTTTTTTTATTATTTTTTTACCACCATTTAATTTGGTTTTTTTTAATTTGTTTTTTTAAAGCCTGTCTGTACTGAGCAAAACTATTAACATGAGGTGTAGAGAGAAGCCAATGCCAGTAATAGGTAGACAAAATCCTAAAGAATATTTTTTTTCTTAAGGGTCATATCATTCCTATCTTTGGGTTTCCTGAGACTCTGAAACTCCTTCTACTTTAGTTTGGGATACATGTCTCTGTTACTTGTAACTGTAAGATTCCTAAATAATATGAGGGGTGGGTGGGGAAAGGCAGGGAAGTTTTTCCAGTTAGAACTCACCAGGTTATAAATATGTCCTCTTCACATGAGTTTGTATAAGAAAAAGCGTCTAACTGGGAAGTTAACGAAAATCTATAGAAATCTGGGAACGGAAGCCCTAATTCAGACAGGCATCGTGACAACTAAAAAGAGAACTAAAATACCCTCAGGGAGCCCTCCTTTGGGAGTGATAATTTCTCAAGGCACCTGCACTTCTTCCTGCACATTGAATCCGTCTTCCTTTCTATACCCACTTGTTGATGCTTACTGTTTATGGTGCCTGCTCTACTAAACTGTTGGGTTGCCTATTACCTTACTGAGGTGCTAAATCACCCTTATCATACCTTGTATCTTGGATAATATGAACCACAGTTAAAATAGCCAACATATATAACACGATTTTTCTGACATTCCATACAGTTGAGACACAGAAATATGACTAAGGTCCTGCTAAACATCCAAATTGATCGGAGACACTAAGTCAAAATCTAGTTACGTGCAAGTGCAGGTAATCCATTTTGGGCAATCCATTTTGGTGAGGACCGTGGGAGCAATAGCCTCTACATCTCATTTCCAGCATCTGCTGTTTTCAGTAGCTGAAAGTGTCAACCTTTGATAATACGAGTGACACAAGCTGTGACATTTGGACACAATGGTAACTGAGGACAAGTCTTCTGGATAAACTTTACTACAAAGCTGGAGATTCCTCTAATCTGGTGTCTTCAATTCTGGTCTACAAAATTCTCAGAGTGCCTATGAGCCACATGGTGTTTGTAATAATTTCCTTAGATTTTCCAGATGTGGTTTCTCTTTACTTGGCAACTTTTATGCCGGTTCTTATTGGTGCCTTTAGGTCAGGTGTTGGCAAAACTTTATCTTAAATGGCCAGACAGTAAATATGTCAGGCTTTGCAAGCCCCACGCAGGCATATTGTTTATTATGGCTGTTTATTATTTGCTGTGTTTTTTTGTTTTGTTTTGTTTTTACATCCCTTAATTCATGGGCTATAAAAAAAACAGGTTGTACTTTGCAAATCCTTGCTCTAAGCTTCTAGCACTCCTCCTCTTTACCTTAGTCTTTTAGTTACTCAATTCCAGCTTGCAGAGAAGTGTATTTGGTGCAATTAATCTCCCTGAAGCAAGTTGTTCCTAAAGATAGCCTCCCAATAATTTATCATAAGGAAGCAGGGGAAGAACCCTGAAGCCAATAGTTACTGCTAACATAAGTGCACTACGCAGTGAATATTTTGGGCATTGCCAGTCTGGCTACTTCTAATCCCCCAAGCTGACCCTTGCCTGGGACCACATGACCTACGTGATCACTACTGTCCCCAAACACACGACTGTGTTGTGAGGATGAATTGGGATAACCACTGATGAAGAGTTGGAGCATACTGATTATATTTTATTTTATTTTATTTTAATTTAATTTTATTTTATTTTATTATTTTATTTTTTAAAAGATTGTATTTATTTATTTGAGATAGAGAGAGAGCATGAGCAAGAGAAACAGCAGAGGGAGAGGGAGAAGCAGGCTCCCCACTGAGCAGAACCCAACGCAGGGCTCTATCCCAGGACCCTGAGATCATGACCTGAGCTGAAGGCAAACACTCACCGGACTGAGCCACCCAAGCGCCCCTGATTATATATCTTAAACCAAACAGACCTCAAATGATATGGCTAGTCTTTACTTTTGTTAAGTGGGTAAGAAAGTAAGGTATATGCATCAGGAAGGTTATAGAGGCCCTGAATAGACTCTAGGAAAACCAGCAGAAGCTATCAAGGGCCCTTGCATCCATAAGGTAGAAGCATAAGGCAAAACCAAACAAGCAAGTGAATAAATAAATAAAACTCAGAGAAGGTTTCAGATTGTGGAGCCCAGTTCTGGCTTCTGTTTACTAATCTTGCTTTCTCTCACCTCAGCAACTAGCCCATGGATCTCAATCTTCTGCTATCACCAACCAGATTGATTTGGGCTTGGATCATAGGGAACATGGTACAGCTGTTGTCTCATAGCAGGGCTGTGGACAGAGTGGGAAAGTGAGGTTGATTAATTGTATCCATCTGAAGGAGGATGTTAAGAAGAAGCTTTTTAGCAAGTAAATGGCGTGATGATCAATACTAAACTAACTCTTTTCCTAAAACACTACCTTACTTCCTTGTTTTCACGGTGTTTCATTGAGTTTATTTTTGAGCATTGACTTTAGTACTACTTGAGTATGGCAATTAATCAATAAGCATGGCCCTAGTGTTTGAATTGGCCTTACTTTTGGACCAGTAAGACTTCAGACTCTAAGCCCATCTTACTTATAAGAGATTCAATTAAGCCCAGCCAGACTGTGGTGTTAAAGTGCAACTTGAAATAGTAAATACTGTAATTAGTTAGTTCACTGACATTAAATTATATTTGATTTTGTATTACAGATTATTGGCCCTCTCTTGCTTTTAAATGAATAGGGAAGCATATTTTACAGTTAGGCAAGAGCCAAGAAAGAAGCATGGTTGATTATCCTTTATGAGACTCTGTAAGTTGTCTCTTTGGTCTTGGGTACTGAAAAATACTTACGCCTTTTTTCCCCACGGTTAGGCTAATGTGAACCAGTCTGTGCCATCTCTTATCAGCATTCAGGCTAAATTAGAGAATAATTTACTTTCAGGTATTTAAAAATTGGACACTGTAGCGGTTGTTAATTACCAGGTCCATCATTCACATTTGATTATTATATTTTTCCCTGAATGAGACTTGATTTAACTAGGTCTTCAACATTTAATGAGAATGTCGGCATTTAACACATTTATGGTTTAGATTTCCAATAATATTGCAACATTATAGGTTTGAAAACCTGCAGTGATGCCTAGTCAGCTTTTAGAAGAATTTCCAGGGTTTGAGAAGTAATATTAAAATCATAAAAAATATGAATGGATAAAATAATTATTTCTAGTTGGATAGTAAAACTTTTAGTCTGACTAGGACTTTTGCATTTGAATACTCTGGGAATTATTAAGAAAGAAAGAAAGAAAGAAAGAAAGAAAGAAAGAAAGAAAGAAAGAAAGAAAGAAAGAAAGAAAGAAAGAAAGAGGCAGTTAGTCCAAAAGGCAAATCATACAATTTTAACTTAAAAGGAAGAATATAAATAAGATATGTTAATATCTGAGGCATTTGTAATGTAATGAAATAGTTAAAAACTTGTCTGCCTTGGTTCCAAGCCTGGTTTTGCCACAAAATAGCTATGCAACTTGAGATAAGGTACTAAAAACATTTTGATGTATTCATAAAAGTTCATATATATGAGGTGCCTGGGTGGCTCAGTGGGTTAAAGCCTCTGCCTTTGGCTCAGGTCAGGATCTCAGGGTCCTGGGATCAAGCCCCACATAGGGCTCTCTGCTCAGCGGGGAGCCTGCTCCCCCTCCACCCCCTCTCTGTCCGCCCCTCTGCCCACTTGTGATCTCTCTCTCTCTCTACCAAATAAATAAATAAAATATTTTTTAAAATAAAATAAAATAAAATACTAATAGTGTATGCTACATATAGTAACTACAGTTCCCCTGGGTTTACCAATCTTTTGAGTTGTAAACATGAGAAAAACCATTATATGGTAATAAATGCCCAAGTAGCAGTTTCTTGTTGTATCATTAAATGAAAAAATACTTGAGTATTCTTTAGATAATGCATATTGTGATAACTTATATAAAATGTCAATTACAAGATATATTATTAAAAGTATTATTCTATTATTCAATGTGGGAGGTATGTTGAGTTAAATGCTCAAGTTGAAAATTGTAATCAATAAATAGAAAGTTCAATTAAAAATGAAATAATTTAAGTTTTCCATTAGAAAGACTGACTACAAAGAGTTTAGATAATGCTATCTACTATATTATTCTCGATTCATGTTATAATATATCCAGATAAAAGCAAAATATATTTACATTCTTAACCAAATAGCTATCCTTATTTAAATTCCCCTTTGAATCCCAGTTTAATTCAAAACATAATAAAGAAGACTTCAAAGGAATTTTTTAAATGTAACTGTTTCATACTTTGAGTGTGCATGATATCCTCAGGCTTTCTCACTGTTTTCCAGGATCTGAAGGATAGTGACCATAATTGATTCACATCCTTTGGCTCAAGCAAACTCCAAGTACTTTAGCTATGTTCTGTTGTTTGTTTAATAAGTAGAATTCAGGCATTTTGTTTTTCCCATATATCCCCTAAAGTATTTTTAAAGATTTTTTAATTTTTATTTTAGAGGGAGGAGCAGAGGGAGAAGGTCTCAAGCAGACTCTGTGCTGAGGGGGCTCCTCGATGTGGGGCTGGTTCACAACGCTGAGATCACGACCTGAGATGTAACTAAGAGTCTGTCACCCCACTGACTGTGCCTCCCAGGCGCCCCTCCTTATAAAGTATTTTTGAAAGCCATGTATTCTATCAAAGATTTTTAAGGTATCATCTTAAAATTCTCGTTCTTAGTTTAAAAAGTTGTGAAGAAGATGTTTCCAGTGTATTTTAAATATTGACATTTTATATATTTTTGTGTGCTTATATATAAGTGAAATGAACAACAGCAATGACACAAGGGATAAGAAGGAGGAATTAAGATTATATTGTTTTATAAGGTATTCACACTACCCCTGAAGTGATAAAATGTTGTATGAAAGTGGACTTGGATTACTTGAAAATGTACTTTGCAAACTCTAGAGTAACCACTAAAAAAAGTTTTCAAAAAAAAATATTTAGGGGTATCTGTGTGGCGCAGTCAATTAAGTGTCTGCCTTCGGCTCAGGTCACGATCCCAGGGAACCTGCTTCTCCCTTTTTCCTCTGCCTCCCACTGATGTTCTTTCTCTCTTTCACTCTCTCTCTATCTCAAATAAATAAATAAAATCTTTTTTTAATAAAGCATTTTGAAAAGGTAAAAAAATTGACATTTTAAAATAAAACTGTTAAAATAAAACTATTATATTAATCCTTTAAATGTATTAAATGACTACAAATAGTACTGCCATTTTACATCTACCATTAAAAGTATATGTAAGAACAAATTCTTCAATTGTCGCATATTTAAGTCTCTTTTTCTTCTGAAACTTTTTCTATTCTATAACCCACCCATAATTTTATTCTAATCTAATTTAATGCTTGAAAGTCTTTTATTGATAACAATATTATATTACTTTCTGTGATAATTATATATGCAGCATTATATATATATATATATATATATATATGTAATATATATAAGTAAGGAAGGTGTAAGTCTTTTTAAAAATCTGGATTGTATCATTGGTACCAAATTGATCTAACAGCATATCTTCCAAATTGTATTAAATAATTATAAAGCATTAAAAACAATATTTTTAGTGACACATTTCTTAATGAGATGGATTATTTTTCTTAAGTCATTCTTATATTCCTGGATGGAGATTCTTTGTTTCTCACTTTAGAAAATATAGACCATCAATTATATTTCTATTTCATATTTTCATAAGTGAAAGCAATAAAGAGCTTGTTCACATACATAATATGTAGCTAAATTCATTACAACTATGTAAATTATCACTATTAGATACAAAATTTACTTGCAATACGCCAACCACTTGAATTTGATTCTTTTTTATTTTTGTTGAAAATACCAGTTAAAAGGATCATTCTCCAGGGATGGACTTTTTAAATTTTCTTAAAGTCTAACAACAACAAAAAAAAATTACTGAGGTTAAGCTAATGATTGTTAATTATACTTATTAGACTCTTACTTATTTAACTGGGCACACTCAAAAATATTTGGCAACATCAAATAATATTTACTTGAATCTCATTTTTCAATGTAATATCCTTGGTAATAGGCTTTAAACTTATTGCATGATTTAAGCATATTTTCAGATTCAGATGCACACCAAAATGTGGGTGAATGAGGCGAGTATCCCTCTATTTTCAGTGAGAATGACCAAAATGCAAAGGACATGCTAAAGTGTAGACAGGTCTTTCTAAGCCAACTTTCAGAAACTTTTGGATATTCAGAATCTGAGATATATGCACAGGTCAGGAGCCTTCTTGTGATTTGGTCTCCTTCATGAGATAACATACTAACACTTTCTTTAATATGTTCAATCAATGTTTTATTTAATTGGTTTTCAAAGGCTTTCCCTATGGGACCAAAACATGCACTTGAATACCTAGGGAAGATTTTCACTCCCATCACTCAACGTATGATCTAAGTGAATTCATGACATTATAATATGTGAGAGATACTCCATTTCTAATGACATTTTTCACTAATAACAAAAATATTTATAAAACAGAAAAGATGCCAGGTATATTGTGGATTTATGGTGCCTTGGTTGATGGAGAATTCCTCAACACCTATATTTGAACTGCTCAGAGACCAGAGATTTGTACACGCTCAGGCAATGCATGTTAGTAAGATTTGAAGTCAGTAAGAATTATACTTTTATAAGTTGGAAGACAGGAATCAGGATAAGAGAACCAGTAAGACACCACAAACACAGGTGTATTCTCAATTTTAAGGGGGAAAAAATGGAAACATATGGAAATGAAGGATCTGAAAGGAACATTCTCAAAATTATCTATGCCCACACACAACTTGGAAAATTTTAATGTATCCCTTAGGGTATGCATAGCATTTTTTGCAGATCATAGCTTTAATACAGTAAGAAGTGAGACATGGTGGAAAGTACACAGTCTTTACAGTCTGTCTGACTTTTCTTTGAACCCTGGTTCTGTAATTTACTACCCTTGTACATTCCTCAATATCTCTAGGTTTCAGTTATGTTATGTTTAATCTATAAAAAAGAGATATTAATGCCTAGGACAAAGTGAGATTTACATGCAACAATGTGTGTGAAATACCTACCATAATGTCTGGTAGGTAATTGGTGCTCAAAAATACTACTTCTTTTTCTCCTCATACAAAGAATAACATATGTTCCTCAGAAATCATTTCTGCACTTGTTGAAATAAGGAAGATATAAAATACTTCAAATCACCAGTAATTCTTTTTATACAAAAAGTGTTTCTTGAATTCCTACTATTTGTAAAGCATCGGATCCTGTATGTGCTTGATGGTCTAGATTATTAAAATGATTTTATGTTGTGATTTTTCATGGACATTTAGACTATAAATTTTGTGTTTATAAGTATATGTAAAAATTTCTATGGGAGAGAAAGTTGTGGCTATGCCTAACATACTCTTATCAGCCTGTTCATTTTCTCTTCTGAAGTCAGTTTTCATATGAAAGGCAAATTAGGATGTTTCTTGCCAAGCTTGAAGTTTGAATAAGGGGAATGAGAGTGGTTGCTTGAATTCATTGCTTAATGGCATCAAGTGAAGATATCATGATGAACTTTTCTTAGGACAGTTATGGCCTCCCTAATGGGACCACAGATATTCAAGAATATTTGGCTAAAACACCCCCTCCCTCTCTCTCCACATTGGCGGTAAACTTCAAGATGGGCTTTATCTCCCCTGGGAAATGTTTGGATGAAAATCATGTTTGCCTTTGTTAGCTATCCTCTTTTCCCATTGGAAAATCAATTTATCTATATATGCATCCTTTTCATTTAGCCATATTTTATAGCAAGACCACTCAAGTCCTAGTGTCTTAGGAACCATTTATCTTTCAGGTGATGAAAACATTGAAATGTCACTATTCTGATATGTTATTAATTGATTTTTATGACAACTCTATTTAAAAATCTCATTTCTCTAATCTTCAACTTGTTAAATAATAGCAACTAGGTCATTATTAATACTTAAGACTATCACTGCCATTTTTTCCATTAACAGAAGCATTCGAAGCTAAATATAGCAAGGAATTGTGTATCTTAATATAGTCAAATAAGAGAAGGTAGAGGCTTTGTCAGCAAAATCATTTGAGATTAAAATTGTCATAGATTCACATGTATAATATCTCTGTTTTATGAATTCCATTGTATTAAACTAATTTATGTAATTCCATAAAAAGGTATCATTTCATTTTTCATTTTTTGTTGGTTATGGTCACCTAAAATAATCATCTGCTAAGGTCTCACCAAATTTTATAAAGACTAAATTAAGGGAAGCTTGTCCATATAAAATGCACTTGGAAAAATATATGGAAGAAAAAAAAAGAAAAGAAATAGATTAAATAAATAAATGGAAAGAACAGAAGGAAGAAAAATAAAATTAAAATCCAATAGCTTTCTAAACAAAACAAAACAAAACAAAAGTCTTCCTTCCCCAAAAGGAATTTTTCAATGTTGAAATTTGAATATGTTTCTTATCTGTGGGAGATATCTACTTGTTTTGTAGAATTTTTATTTCTTCTGAATATTTCGGAAGAGCCAAACAGAATGAGTTGGATATTTTGAAAATTCAGAAATGGCTTCATAGTCCCAACTTTCTGTAAAGGAGTCTAAACATTTATCAATACATTTATTTTTGAACTCTACCCTATTTCACAGAGTATTTTAAGCAGCTCAGAGTTTCCACTTGCAACATGTGGCATATCAATATAGTTAGAGTACTTATTCTGGCCTCATTCTGTGAAGCAGCTTCTTGAGTGATCTATTTATTCTGGGCACCAGAATCCTGACTACAATTGTCAATATGGTCCATCTGGCTCAGTGGAAGCAGTGACAATTGAAAATATAGAGGAAACCACTAAAATTACAGAATCTACATGATGGAATAAACCATATGCAAGCGGTTAAGCTGTTAACTAAACACATATTTTAGTTTCAACAAACCATAATTAATAGACTAGTCTACCTACAGCATGGCTGAAAGAGTTCTCAGCCAGAAATGGGTCTGAGATGTATATATTTTCCTGAATCTATTAAAATGTTTTTCTTAAATTCTTTTACACAGTAATCCCTATGATATTCTCTCTAATTCTTCATTGCAATTGTTCAAAACTCAGAATTTCAATTATAGAATACTCACCAGCATATTTGTTTCACCTCTACTTTTTCCTACATCTGTTTTCTTCATCTCAAATTCATTCGATATACAATTTCAAGTGAATTTATAATTTCCAGTGAATGCTCTCAAATATATATGTAACAGTACTGGGTAGTCATTGTGCAATTATTCCCAAGGGTTTTCATACAGAGTAGCGCAACTTGGTGGCTTGAAACAACAAAAGTACCTTCTGTCACGGTTCTGGATACTTGAAATCTAAAATCAAGGGGATGGCAGGGCCATACTCCTTCTGAATTTGTATACTTTTTTAAATATTAAGAAAAAATGAAACATAGGGGTTGTTTCTACATAATGAAGGTTTTGATTTACATATGCAAAGTCATTAACTTATTAGACTCTTTTTTTTTTTAAAGATTTTATTTATTTATTTAACAGAAAGAGAGCACAAACAGGGGGAATGGGAGAGGGAGAAGCAGACTCCCCGCTGAGCAGGGAGCCCCATGAGGGACTTGGTCCCAGGACTCTGACATCATGACCTGAGCTGAAAGCAGATACTTAACCAACTGAGCCACCCAGATGCCCCTTGTTAGACTCTTTCAATCTCTCTTATCTGAAATCCTTGTACAAGAGGTCTTGCTCTCCGTAACTGTTCTAGTGGATGATTACCAAAGGTCCTAGGGATTTAGATGTTGTCAGCAGTATAGGCCCAGGGAATCACTTAGTTTAAAAAAAAATCTATTTCTCCATCATTGTATTTCCCCACCTATTCTGGGATGCCTGGGTGGCTCAGTCGTTAAGCATCATCCCTGCTCAGCAGGAAGCCTCCTTCTCCCTTTTCCACTCCCCCTGCTTGTATTCCCTCTCTTGCTGTCAAATAAATAAATAAAATCTTAAAAAAAAAGTGGGGGGGATTATTCCCTGGTGTACCTCAATGAGCATAGAATAATAAAGCATATCCCCACCAGAGTGAACTTGGTATTGCCAACTCACTCGGTAAAATGAATGCACTTCCCTCGTCCTCAGCCTGTGACAAAAATAATAAATAATTATACTTTCCTTTCACAGAAAGGAAGCTGGGGGGCAGAAATTTAAGTGATTTGCCTGAGGTTGCTCACCGGGTCAGTAGCAAAATCCGGAATGGAGACATTCAATCTCTTTCTCCCAGCGCCTGATTCCCCTGCCAGATATGTGCTTCCAGTGAGAACTTTTCCCAGGGCAGCAATAGAATCCACTTGGTGGTTAAGGCCCTTGTTATATTTCATACAGGAAGAGTGAAATGGAGGACACACGTTCAGGATACACTGATTATTGTGATATAGGCGTCAGTGGACTTACCCAACAGCTGTAAGATCACAAGTTCAGAGGAAGTTAGATAAAATGACTTTAGGGGTTCAAATTTGAAGAGTCATATTTCAAAGTGTGTTAGGGAATCACAGCCCCCCAAAAAACAGTAATAACAATAATACCACCACCACCTAAAAGCGATGACCTTTGTGTGGTAGTTGGAACGGTCACCTGAGAAAGATCTGAGCAGCTTGTGTCTAGCTCTAGTTCAACACATCATAAACATTCACTGAGTCAATTCTCCCATGTAAATAGGCTGCAGATGCAGAGTTAAACAATGGGAATAATTTCTGGTGATGAAAGGTTAGGGAACCAGCCTGGATGCTTCATTGTGTGCGATTGTTTGTCGCTCCTGCCATCTGCTGCTTTACAAGATTTTGGCACTGCCCTGGAGGATTTACCCACCAGCCGAGTCAGGAGACACTTAACTTCTGCGACACTCATAAAACTATATAGGGAATGCAATGGATTTCTTGTAGCCTTTAACAATATATTTTAAGTTTGAAAAAGTTACAGTTGGGAGCCTTGTTCTCTCAGATTGATTTAAATGCTCTATGTTGGTGTTTATGGGTTCCTGCTGGGTTATAGCCATGAAGTACTCAAACGTAAGAGCTCTAGAAATAGAGAAAAATACAGCCATTGAACAGCAAAGACACCTCATCTCTCACACCTGTGGTTTCCTGGGTGAGGAAAACATAGGTAACACACAGGCTTGGGCAGGGATTGGGGAGTTCAGGGAGCTGTGACTAGGGGGCTTCTGGAGTAGAATTCCAGAGAAAGAGAAATGTACAGCCGTATTAGCTGTGTCAGTGTGGAGAAAACGCACAGATGAAAATTGGGCTTATAGACACCGAAAGCCTTAGACAGAGACACAGAGAGAGGTCTGTGTGTTTATGTTTGGGAAGGACAAACAGGAATGAGGAAAATAACGTTAAAAGTGAAAGTTTGTATGGCCTTAATTCTTGAAGTTTATAATCAGTCAACTTACATATTTTATCTGAAACTTTGGGCATATGGATTGGTTGGCCTTTTGGGGGGAAAATGACATTTTCTTGTAGATGTTAGGACAGAGTTCCATTTCAGGCCAGGTGTAAGAAGAATTTGAGACAAATCTGCTTCCTCCACCCAGAGATACTGATGACACAAACATATAAACATTCAAAAAAAAAAAAAATGGGTACATATTTAAGTCTGGTTTCAAAGAAAGCCAGGGATGTTCGAAAATGCAGACATTGTCTGATTTTCAGATGTAAACAATGATTTTATCACTCTATCTTTGGTTGAAGAAAAGAAAATTTTATAATGTAAACAGACTGCTCAAAATTTTTTGCCTCTGGGTGCCTGGGTGGCTCAGTCAGTTAAGCGACTGCCTTTGGCTCAAATCCTGATCCCAGCGTCCTGAGATCAAGTCGGGCTTCAGGCTCACTGCTTGGCGAGGAGTCTGCTTCTCCCTCTGCCCCTCCATCCCATTCCTGTGCTGACACTTTCTGTCTTTCTCTCTCTCATCTCTCTCACACACATAAAAATAAATAAAATCTTTTAAAAAATTATTGCCCCTAATACATCAAAAATGGTATTCTTGTGGAGTATTCTTGGAAATACTAACTTATATGGGAAAGTTGTGATACAATTCGAACTTAGAACTTCAGGGGCACCTGCGTAGCTCAGTCATTAAGCGTCTGCCTTTGGCTCAGGTCATGATCCAGGGTCCTGGGATTCAGCCCCACATCTGGCTCCCTGCTCAGCAGCAAGCGTGCTTTTCCCTCTCTCACTCCCCTGCTTCTGTTCCTTCTCTTGCTATGTCTCTCTCTGTCAGATAAATAAATAAAATCTTAAAAGAAAGAAAAAAAAAAAGAAATTAGAACTTCAGCATGAGCTCAAACCGTACTTTCATTTCCCTCTTGGGCATGGTGGCCTTGGAATTGGATCGTCTAGTGACTAGTTACAGCTCCTGCATCAGTCGTGGGCCTGAAAAGTTTTAACTGATCAGAAAACAAACTTACGTTATTGAAGACAACACTATGCTCCCTACCCCCGTCTATCCCAATTTATCCCAATATTTACCCAAGGTCTCAATCTCTCCACCCAAACTTTCTCACATACCCTTCTTATGACAGTTCCCTCTACCACCACTGCATTAAAGTTTTCATCCCATTAACACACCTATTGCTTGGGGGAAACCCATTAAAATATGAATAAATAACAGATAACTAGAAAATCCTCAAATACTTGGACTTTTTAACTTCTTTAAAAATGACATGTTTAAAATATAGAAAGAGAAAGAAAGAAAGAAAGAAAGAAAGAAAGAAAGAAAGAAAGAAAGAAAGAAAGAAAGAAAGAAAGAGAGAGAGAAAGAGAGAAAGAAAGAGACACTTTCCAATAACCCGTGATTTAAACTTATAAGGAGAAGTAAAAAATATTTCATCTTGAGGTGCCTGGTTGTCTCAATCAGTTGAGCATCCAACTCTTGATCTCGGCTCAGGTCTTGATCTCATAGCTGTGCGTTCAAGCCCCACGTGGGCCTCAATGCTGGATTGGAGCCCACCTAAAAAAAAAAGGGGGGGGGGCGCCTGGGTGGCTCAGTCGTTAAGGATCTGCCTTTGGCTCAGGTCATGATCCCGGAGTCCAGGGATCGAGCCCCGCATCGGGCTCCCTGCTCGGCAGGAAGCCTGCTTTTCCAACTACTGTTCCCCCTGCTTGTGTTCCCTCTCTCGCTGTTTTTCTCTCTGTCAAATAAATAAAATCTTAAAAAAAAAAAGGAAAGAAAAAAATAAAATATTTAATTTTGAATAATAGCAAACATAGAATATCCCAGAAAATTTGAGATGCCGCTAAATCTGTTTAAAATGTTTATATTGGGAAATAAATACAAAATTCTAAAATTGATGACCTAAGTTATCATCAGAAGTAGAGAAAGAAGAGCTGAGTAAACCCAATGTAAGGGAGAAAAATCCTTGAGATAAGAGCAGAAATCAATAGACAAAGATTGAGAAATTTAAAACTTATGCTACTCTGTTCACTAACTCAAGACTCATATCATGCTGGTAGACCATTAGTGATATTCTCACTTTGCCATGTCTCTATAAGGCTCCACACACCTCTCTTCATCAGATGAAAGCTGTATACCTCACCACCACTTGCCAAAGACATTACCATTTTCTACTGAAACATGCATGGATTTGTTCCAAAATTCTTTGAAACTAACCCCTTTACATACAATGTCCTATTACAATCCTTTAATATCACTGTGATTTCTTCTCATGGATAAACTTTCAGATAATCTCAATTAGACATTTTTTTGTTTATTTTTTTGAAACTATGATCTGCTTTGCTGCTTACATCTCACTTCTTGGCCAGTACTTCCAAAGAAGGCTAATCCAGGGCAAATATTTCTTAATACACAAATTCATTTTTTGGCCTCTTTCTCGCTAGCTGCAACTGTTCTACCTATGATCTTTCTCATTCCTTCTATGTGCAATCAAATCCTGTGGGTGTTTCTCTGAGGCCAATGGCCCCTGAGTGTTCTGAGCTTCTCCTGCCATCAAGCAAACCTTTTGTACCACTGTTCTGTTTGATATGAGTACGCTAACCCAGATCAACCCCTGCATGTCTTTTGCTCTTGCCTGTGCCTGGTCCTATAAATACTGGTGGAGTAGTATGCTGTAATCTTCCAACCTGCTTCATAACAAAATAGTTCTTGTAAGTCTTCAATTTGCTTTGATTGATGCTCAACAATCATTTTAATGGTGGCAAAGGATGTTAAAACATCTAAAACAGAGCCTGGTGTTTATGTGCCCTATAGCTGTGGTCTCCTTACCAACCACTTCAAATTCCTCTGCCCCCTGACACTTTGTATTATGTATTTTGTGCAATTCAAGCTTTACTCATCACCGTAGTACTTTCAAATGTTTTTTCTGCGTGAATCTTAATTCCTGTTTAATATTCTATTACCCTGGTCATTAATCATTTCATTTTGGAAATACTTCTTTAGAACCTCTATGTGCGAAACAGGATAAAAGTTACTATCTTCTATTCTCCTTGGTTGAAAAAGTAAAAAATCTTGTAGTCTTCACATCATGTGAGGCAGAGCCTAAAAATATTATTAACAGTAATTAGATGTTAGCTTAATTGTTTTACTATTTATTTTTTATTAAAAATATATGTTAATCTAAAATTCCATGATGTACAGCAAAATGTATAAAATAGAAAATTAAATGTGTCTATCCTCCAATCCTAAATTAATGCTCTAAAGAGAAATATTGTGGACTGACAAATTGTGGTATTGCTGCAATTCTTTTCTATACCCCTAACACACACACAGGTCACAAGATAATGGTGTTTTGCCGGTTGCTTTTTCACTCTTAAAAATCTAGTTCTCTTTCTATATATGGGTATACAGATAAAATTATTTCATTGTGGTAACTGGATAGTGTATTAAGGTAAATTTAAAACTTGGGATCCAGAAATAAGACAAATACTTAAAATAGATGCTATTATTGACCTTCCATTCTGCCTACCTCGAATGCAATGTAAGAGAATATAAAGTTTCCTCTGTATTGTAATCCACTTTATTAATGATCTACTTTTCCAAAACTTTTGATCATAGTAGCTTTGAAAACAGGAATATATCCTCTCAGAGTGAGATTGTATTATCTTCAACATAGAGCTCTGTTTAAAAAAAACTTTTATAAAAATCTGGTGGTTGTGTTAAATGACACAATTTGGCCTTGATTAGATGAATCTGTGGATAACAATGAGCTATAAGAGGTCTCAATTGTCCTTTGAAAACCAGATTTCATAAGTTTTCTTCATTCTCTAAACTGTGAATCTCCTGCACATCAAAGGTTGATAAAATCTGATATGATTAATGGTCATTCTTATTTAACATAAAAGAGTACAATATATCAGAATGCATCTGGTCTTGCAAGTTTTATGATGGGTTGTTACAGAATTCCAAAGGCTCACAAAGCATATAATATAGAAGGCGTGAAAAGGAAATGTTCTACTTGGGAATAAATCTAGAAAAAGTGAAATTGCCAGTTCTCCATGAAAAAGCACATATTGCATCCTTGTAGGAGCTTGTATTTCTGATCAAACCTCATTTTCCCCTTTTTATAATGATAAATTGGAGCATGTAATGCAAAATGCATTTTTATTATTGTTGTATGACCTTTTGATATCTTCCAAGAATGCCTGGATTTTCTTAATCAAAGAACAAGGGTTTTCAAAGAAAGGGGTTTTATTTTCTGAGAGTGATATATTAAGTTATATTTGTATTAGGTCAATTACAATAAATAAATTATATTTTATTTTTAAAATATTTAATTTATTTATTTCAGAGAGAATGAACAGGGGTAGGGGCAAAGGGAAAGAGAGGGAGAGAAGCAGATTTCCCACTGAGCATGGAGCCCAAGTGGGGCTCTATCTCACGACCTCGAGATCATGACCTGAGACAAAATAAAAATTCAGACATTCAACTTACTGAGCCACCCAGGTGCCACAATAAATTATATTTTAATGGGTCGATCTTGGCTGCAAAAATGTGACCTACTTTTGCACTGTAACCATTGTCATGAGACAGTCTTTCATTTGTTATGATTAGGTCTTTGTTATAATTTAGATTATGGTCTTGGTAATGACCAGAATGGAAAAATCCAAGAGATAACACTATTCCCAGCTAGCATTTATAAAATTGTTACAGAGATCCAAATCATATTCTCGCTTGATCTTTCCAGAGTAGTCAATTTGCCATCACTGACATAAATTTAAAACCTAACACTGAAAAGTCCTGAAAAGTGGTTGCCATAAGACTGCAATAGAGATGTCAGAATGAATGGAAGAAATTGAACTGTCATCGTACAGTGTTACCAGTGCACTTGGTTTTCTAAGAATTAATATATCCAGAACTTTGCAGGTAATATTAGCATTGTTGCTGTTAGCTGATAGTTACGTTTTATACATTGTTGCTGTCATACATACATATTTATTAAAAATTATTAAGGTTAATTAATGCTTAGGAAGAAAAATGATAGAATTTCTGACTGAAGTGGGCACCTGGGTGGCTCAGTTGGTTAAGTGTCTGCTTTCAGCTCAGGTCATGATCCCAGGGTCCCAGGATTGAGCCCCACATTGGGTTCCCTGCTCATTGGAGAGCCTGCTTCTCCCTCTGCCTGCTACTCCCCCTGCTTGTGCTCTGTCAAATAAAAAAAAATAAAATCTTAAAAAAACGGGATTTGTGACTGAAGTAATCAATACTTTTGAGATCATGGCTGTAGTTCACATTTAATGGATAATTCTTTTCTGATTTCTTTTGTCCTCATAATTCCCATCATCATCAACAGTGTCCTAATTACCATGACAAAAGGTATTGTGTTAAGTGTTTTATATACACCATTCATTTAAAATGTTATTTTAGTCAAGGGAAATAGATTTCATGTGTTTATTTTAAAGTTTAAATAGGAAGGTGAACATATGTCATTAGGGAGATGCAAATTAACACAATTATGAGACAACACTAAGCATCTATCAGAATTGCCAAAATCTTGAATATTGACAACGTTAAATGCTGGCAAGGATGTGAAGCAACAGAAACTCTCCTTGATCGCTGGTTGCAATAAAAAATGATACAGTCAATCTGGAAGACAGTTTGATAGTTTCTTACAAAAACAAGCACATTCTTACTATTTGATCTAGCAATCATGCTCCTTTATATTTACACAGAATCCTGTACATAGATGTTTATAATACCTTTATTAAGAATTGCCAAAACTTGGGAGCAACCAAGATGTTCTTTAGTAGATGAATGGATACGTAAACTGTGGCACATCCAAACAATCTAATATTATTTAGCAGTAAAAAGAAAAAAAAATGAGCTATTAATTCCTGAAAAGACATGGAGGCAACTTAGATGCGTATTACTAAGTGAAAGAAGCCCATCTGAAAAAGTGACATACTGTATGATTTCAACTACATGACATTCTGGAGAAGATAAAACCATGGTAACAGTAAAAGATCAGCAGTGTCAGGACTGGGGGGCTGCCAGAACAGGTAGAGCAGAGAGGATTTTTAGGGCAATGAGAATATTCTTTATGGTATTATAATGATGGATATAAGTCATTATGCATTTGTCTATGCCCGAAGAATGTACAACATCAAGAGTGAACCCTAAAGGAAACTATGGACCTTAGGTGATTATGATGTGTCAGTGTAGGTCCATCCTTGGTAGCAAAGTCGTCATTCTGGTGGCTGATGTCGATAATGAGGGAGGTTAGGCATGTGTGGTGGCAGCGGCTCTATGAGTAATCTCTGTACCTTTCTCTTGATTTTGTTCTAAACCTTAAACTGCTCTAGAAAAATTGCATCTATAAAAAAAGGAAAAATTTATGCCAAGACAAGGCAAAATGAGTTTGCATAATATGACTAAAATTACAGAGGTACTGAGTTGTAGACCAGAATTTAAATTAATAACGGACTTCATAGTGACTCTCTGGAACAAAAAGTATGCTGAGTGGCTCTCCCATCACTTTTGATATAGAAAACAAGAACAGGAAACATGGACATTTTTATGTGTGAAGCAAAATTCTTGATAAACTCACACATTTTCTTTTTCACATCACCTATGTTTGACCTTGGCAACAGTCTGCTACCTCCGCTTATAGTTTTTTTCCACCTTGAATGATTCTCCAATGCCTCACCATCTGTGTGATTTTTTTCACTTTCCACATTTTAATAATAACTAATAAATATATTTTAAAGCCAAAGGATGTCTCTGATAAAAAAAAATTGCAGCATTTCAAACTAAACACAATGCAGAAATATGCCTTTAAATCAGTAATCATTTCTCAAAATAACATCATATTATTGGAGTAATTAAATGCATTTACTACGTGCTCTACTGACTTTAAATAGAATAGTCAACACTTTTAACTTCTCATAATTATACTTTCTCAAGAGGGGAACATTTTTAAAGTTTTATTAGGACTACTCATTGTTTCTGATGATCTTAGCTTCAATAATCTCTAAACATTATTTATGGAAAAAATCATGCAAATAAATCTAAAACATTGTACAGGTATCACAAAAAAGCACATGTAGATGACAAAAATGTTAGCAGTAGTAATGTGTATCTAAGTATATTTTTAAATCATGTATATTTTTATCATCTTCATATGAGTATATATTTTTAAATGTAGAATTGTGTGTGTGTGTGTGTGTGGATGAGCACACACATTTTCAAAATGTGAGATGCTATTTCAAAAATGTTTTATTTTCAATTACAACTTTTTCAAGTCACTGTTGGAAGTTTTTAAAAAACAGAGAGTAAAAAGAATAAAATAAAAATCACGTATTTCACCAGCAGGAGAAATTATCTTTGATAATTTACTGAAAAACTTTTTACCTCTTGTTCGGTGCATATTTAAAATATATAGAGATTGTGATATTTATATATATGGTAATGAGGCTACTTGTGTCTATCTGACTAGTATATTGTTTAAAGATAATTTTCAACACTGTAGCATTTCCCAGTACTTATATATGTCATAATACATTTAACTGAATCCTTTTTATAAGATACAGGACCTTTCTTTCAGAAAAACATATGAATAATTCTGCAATTACTTATTTGAAATGCATCTCTCATCACCTAGCCAGTCATTTTCTTAGGAAAATAATAATGGCAACAGCAACAACAATAGAATAGAATAGGACACAGGTAACATTTTTCAGGAGCTCACTATGTCACTATGAAAAATATGTTGCGTCTATAATCTTGTTGGATCTCCACAACAACTATTGTATGAAGGAGTAATAGTCCCCTTCATTTTATAGATAAGGATGTTGAGGTACAAATAAATGGAATAACTTGGTTAAAGTCCCACAGCTACAAATTGGTGAAACTAGAATTGCTCTCTGTTGAACGGATTCCCAAATCCATGATCTATACAATGGAGTATTTGTAGAAGTGGCATTTACTGTGATAAAAATATGCATGATTAAAAATATACATGATTTAAAAATATACATAGATACACATTACTACTGCTAACATTTTTGTCATCTGCATGCGCTTTTTTGTGATACTTGTACAATGTTTTACATTTATTTGCATGATTTTTTCCATAAATAATGTTTTATATTTATCTACTCAACTACATGTTTCTTGGTTATTTCATCCATTGTTTTGTACTTACACAGTCATGACATTTCCCAAAACAATTTTGCTTCCAACTTTAATTGTTCTAGAATTTTTAAAATAACTTTATTTTCCACTCTCTGCTGAGATCTTGTAGCTTGACAATAGGTCTAATAATAATGACCCTAGACTCTCTGCCATGGGGTTTAAAAATGTCATTCCTGAACCATTGTCCAATGAAAGCTGCATCCAGATTTCAAGAATTTCTCTATTAGAACTATCCACCCTGGACATGGAGCTCCATTCCACCAGCTAAGCTGGAAAGACCATCAAAATTATTTGGATCTCTATTATCAGGCTGGAGTTCAGGATATGCTACATAATTTGTGGGCTCAACACAAAGGATAAAATGTGTGGCCTTCTGTTCAAACTTTATCAAGAATTTCAAGATGGTGACAGCAGAACATTAAAACAGGTCCAGGCCCCTCTAAGCTCAGGGCCTTGTATGACTGCCCATGTCACATGTCCACCAAGAGAGAACTACTGGGGTCTTACAGCTTCAAGTAGGAAGATTTATCTCAGTGGATTTAAAGCTACTGAATTCCTGTTTATATGTGTGGCAATCCAGGAAAACAATGCCATTACCAATCCCTACCCGGATTTCTTACACATTCTAGCCTATTAAACATTTTACCCTTTTTTTCAAACAGCTGATATTAAGCAGAATTATCCGTAGGGTTCTTCCACTAATGCTGATATTGGATTCTAATTTAAGATGGTTTTCTTATTTTTAATTCTAAGGGTTTTTTTGTTTTAAGTCCTTCACACAAATGGGTGTTAGATTATTAGAGGTTTTTTTTTTTTCATTCAACAGCTATTTAAATAATCATATGCTTATTGTATATTTGACATATTGATGTCATGTACTAATTAATGACTTTAATAATATTAAACTCTCTTTTCCTGCTGTGTTAGGAAAATCTACTATTAATTTTTGAGCGCTCTTGCTGTTGTAGGGAGAAAAACTTTAAAGGATATTATCCCTTCTCTCTCTCTCTTCTACTAAGCAGAACAAGTTTAGGGCTTTAAGACACAGTCATTTTCCCATATCTCCTGCTCCACCCTCCACCAGCCCCCCAATTTCTTTTTGGGGGCAGAGTGACAGAAAATACCTACACAGGTGCTACTTTGTTGTTGGGAATCATCAAGGAGTAAGACCAGAATGGATCTATGGATAATGCATGAGAAAAGCTGCTATTGGATAGGACAAGGCGGTAGTTAGTCTGTGGGCAGTGCACAGAGGAAGAAGAAAAGGGCAGGGGTGTACTTCTGCTTCCCACAAAAGGGCTTTGGAAGATACAGAAGCAGGGACACAGAAAGCACATGGTCCCCTGAGCGTCAGGATTTTGAGGATTAGGGTGGGGTATCCTGAACATTGGTGGGTAGGTCTGGGTTGAGTGGAGCATCAGCTTTTAGATGTCTAGGACTAATTAGTGTGCTTTAAAAGAGAAAATGCAAGAAACAAAATGGAGACCACTGAGACAGAAGGATTGTGACCATTTCTGCCATCAGAACATGTTATTACTAGACTATATGTGTGTGCATCTGCCTATGCGTGTGTGCGTGTGTGTGTGTGTGTGTGTGTGTGTGTGTGTGTGTGTAAGGGGGGTGGGTTATGACTGAGTGGAACATGGAACCCTCTTTAATTTCATTTAGAAAAATAAAGAAATATAATTATATATATATAATTAAGTATAATTATCACATTTCTTTATTCTTTATTAATTTTTCCAACCATGAGAAAACAGCAGCCTTGAGTAGATAATTCTTGCTCCTGAGTTTTGAAAGGCAAATTCACATCTGTTTTATCGGCCTATAAACTTCTTGTATCATTAACATGATTTTGAATTCTGCTTGCTAATCTTTTATTTAGACTTCTTGCATCACAATTCAGAGAGAATGCAGTCTTCTAGATTTATGTATAAAAGATAGTCTATGCGGTGTATGTGGTTTATGTGTTTGTGTCTTGTTTTCTTACCTTGTCTAAGTTTCTATGATGACTATGCTTGGTTCATTTAAGTGCCTGAGCTACTCATCAAACTCTTCTAAAGTTTCGAAAAATATTTAAATTATATGAAAATTATTTATTCCACAGGGATTTAAAAGAACTGAAGGCTGCAAAAGCATCTAAGCTCAAATTCTTTTCTTCCTTCCTCCTTCCCTTCTTCCTGCCTGCCTGCCTTCCTTTCTTTCATTGGCTGTCTCTTTGTCATGTGTATTACCATGGTTATTATTCTAAAGAGATTTGCTACTATTTAATTATTTTGTTACTAATAGCTATTTCTAGAAATGTGCATTTTGGTGAAATTATCCATTTTTTAACTTGCATGATGATACTCTAGAAGCAGTTTGTCCTAGTGACCCTCTGTGTTCAAGTTCCAGCTCTACTATTTCCCTAAGCCAACTTTGTCTCTGTTTCCTAATTTCAAAAAATAGGACTAATTATGACATCTGCTGCTGGGAGGTTTTGTTAGCACTGAATAAGTTACAATGTGGAAAGCCTTTAGAATCAGCATCAGTCAGAATTCATAATGACTAAATATTAGAACCTTCCATTTCAGGCCTCACTCCATAGTGATGGTTAGGCTCAAAACATTTTCTTTTCCTCCTTTCTAATTAAATTCAGTTCACCCAAGCCCTAGATAAACAAGCTACAGAGTTATGCTTTGTTGTGTTTTCTTAAGTAAATTAGAAAAAATAAATAAATACAGTGGGATTTTTTTCCTTGTCATTATGGAAAATTAACTCAATAATTATCTCACTAAATCACACTAATGATAAAAAGAATCGGGTTAGATTTTTTTCAAGGTCATATAAGAATAAATGCCTTTTATAAGAACCTAAAACAATATAAAGGTACCCTCTAATTTGTATTTACATTTTACCCTGTTTTGTTTCTTGGAACTGCATAATGTTACATGAAACCTATAGAATTTTTTTTTTTAGAAATATATTCTGTGCCTTGAACTTGAACATATGCAATGCACAATTCAGAATTGAGGATATCTTTCCTGAGTTACCTCTGCTATAAACCCAAAATAAATATTATATCCCTGATTTAAAGAGCAGGTCACCTAATTTTAAGTGTCTACACTAAGATATACAGTCAGATATACTTGAATCCGAGCCGTTACTATTTTCCTTGTGTAGTTCTTCAATGAATAAACTTTGATTACATGCTTACTAGTCATTTTGTTAGGTATTGGTGACACATACACTCACAAAGATAAATAAAATGTCTGATAATGAAGGAAATATTTTAAAAGGAGAGTGGTAATAAAATTCATTATTTTTTTTCCTAAAAGGATGCATGTATATGCAAATACTTATTTTCCATAGAGGAATCAGGAAAGGCTTTGCAATGGAGAACATATTTGATCCAAAAATGAACAAGATGACTAGGTCACTGACAATCAGCTGGGAGTGGAGTGTGGGAAGTAGAAGAAATTGTATTATAGGCAGGAGGGATAGCAAGAGTGGAGGCATCAAGATGTAGTCCGTGTGGCTTCTCGAATGTAATTGTACTAAAACTAGCACAATTCCCCTATAATCCTTCTTGAAGACTAACACTGCAGACAGAATAAGATTGCTTCAATTTCACAACATACCTAACCTCTTTATATTTTATAAAAAGCATAAACACAGATAATGCAATGCCCCTATTTTTCTGCTGTCTCTCATCTCACCCTTCTTACTTTCACTCTGGAAGAGCATCTACACAAGGCTGCTGTTTTCTCGTGGTTGGAAAAATTAATTGCAATATCACTGGCAGTTTGAATCAACAGACATTTCTGGCAAACCAGTCTCAAATTAATTTCCATGCCCTGTGTTCTACATATTGTTGATAGAACATTCATAATCATAATTATGAGAACAGCAATGTTTGCATAGATCTTGACTATTTGTAAAGCTTGTGTGTACGTGTGTGTGCATGTGTGTGTGTGTTTAGATATGTATGTCCACTTTAATATTATCTTATTTAGGTCAAACAATATATTGGAGAAACCAGAAGACGAAGTTGGAAATCAGATGTTTGCTCTCAATGGCCCTATGATCTGCACTTAGAAATCTTTTCTCTGAACATACTAAGGGTTTAGAATCAGACATCATCAGGATAGATTTTGTATATGTTATTTCTGTACAACTGTATAAAAGAGTTTAGGGAACCAAGAGCTTAATGACTGTCCATATCTTGGATATATATCCCACTGTACCTTTATCCTGCTCAGCATAAAACTTGGGTTAACTGAAACATTAACTTTAATCTTTTACCTGGATATGTTCAAGATTTTCTGTCTGCCTTATATTTGTCAATTGTCTATTTTATGAATGGTATAGACCGTTTTTTAAAGATTTCATTTTTTTTATTTGAGAGAGAGAGAGCCAGAGCAATAGAGCACTCAAGAAAGATAAGCAGGGGAGAGCACAAGCAGGGGGGAGCACAACAGTTGGGGAGCACCGGCAGGGGGCAGGAGGGACAGACGGAGAGGGAGAAGCAGACTCCCTGCCGAACAAGTAGCTGGTCCCCTGGTTTGATCCCAGGACCACAAGACTCCTGGACTTCAAGATCATGACCTGACCCAAAGGCGGGTGTTTAAATGACTGAGCCAGCCAGGCACCCCAAATGGAATGGATCTTTTTTGTTTGTTTGTTTGTTTGTTTTTAAAGATTTTATTTATTTGACAGAGAGAAACACAGTGAGAGAGGGAACACAAGCAGAGGGAATGGTAGCGGGAGAAGCAGGCTTCCTGCCGAGCAGGGAGCCTGATGTGGGGCTCGATCCCAGGACCCCGGGATCATGACCTGAGCTGAAGGCAGACGCTTAAGGACTGAGCTACCCAGGCACCCCAAATGGAATGGATCTTAATGGAACTACTGTCCCAGCTTTCCCCCTTTCCTTTCTTGTTTGCTTCTATACAGACACCTCAGATAGACCCATTTCACTGACTTTTGTCTTCTAAACATACTCTTTCTCTATTGCCAGGTGCTGGGACCACAAAAAAGTCTAAGTTATGTACTTTACCCCTGAGAAACTCAATCTAGCAAGGAAAAAGTCTAGATATGATTTAATCAACACGTATTTATTGATATTTTTCTCTGTGAGATTAACTGCATACCAGAGATGCAAGGAAACATTTACAATCGTCTGATGGATGGAAATTACCTTGATTTCCATTGTAGCCCTGTCTCTTTAAATACCATAATTTTCAGGATTGGTTTGCAATTGTTCCCCCTCTCTCAGAACCTGTCTAGTCAAATAGTGTTTTTAAAATATTTGTCATTTCTATTAGAGTTTAGAAACATTCATCTTTTCCCCATGGGAAGTATTCAGTAAAGCTGTTCTTTTTCTTTCTGGATTTATTTGCCTTAAGGTCCTGTGAGACAACATTAACTTTGTAATCTCTAGGATCCTTATTTTGAATGTTTGTTGACACTGTGCTTGATGGTCTACTTACTAGCATCAGGATTTGTGGTTGGTATAGTTCTGTATTTTAAACTGACATAATCGAGAAATTGATTGTGTCATTTTAAACAAGTATTTTGAAGGTAGAGGTCATCATATCTTATGAGGTTGAACTTGGGAAAATTTCACTACCTAAAAGTTCTACTCAAATGCTTTCAGAAAGCTATTAAGCATGCCAGCCAGCCATGGTGTACCATAATGGGGGAAACAATGAAATATTTTCTGCTATGTATACAACTGTGCATCTCAGTCAATCCATGTTGAACAGAAAGATCTAAAAAATATTATATTAAAGGGAATACAGAATTCTCCAGTCAACTTTAAAGCATAGACTTCTGAGCCTGTTACTGCTTATCTATTGCATTGCAAATCCCCAGTATTCCTTCTAATGGCCTCTGAAAAAGTTTTATAACGAGAAGCAGATTTTGGTAATCCACACTGTGATCAAATTACTTCTGTTAGTGTCTTTCATGTAGCAATTATTAAATATACAAAGCTTAATTTGATTGGTAAAAATATTCACCTCCATGCCACGATGATTGTCAACTGTCAGCCACTGATACAGAATAACTCATTGTGGAAACATAATTAGAATCTTAAAATACTAATGGAAGAGTGCATACATGGAATTCAAGGGGTTTTCAGATCCATTAAACACACTAAAGCTTACTTATAATGTGCCCACACTCAACGCTTTTCTATACAATAACTGAAATAACTGAAAATTGGAAAATCCTGACCAATGACCTGGAAAGCATTATTTTCTGCATTTAGAAATTTTCCCTCTTCTTCACTCATTGCTTTTCAAAGGGTTTCTATAAATTAATCTGTTCCCCACCATTTCATAGCTTTCTGTACAGGGGGGAAAATATGTTAACAGAACCAAGCTGGCAATAAATTTTAGTCTGCTAGAAATAGGAAACAATAAGACAAACAGACATTTTACCTCCATCAATAAAGGGTCTTGTGCCTTGCATTTCTGCTGAAACCACAGGATGGGAAAATAATAATGATCACTGTCTGATCAGTCTGAAGAGAGGAGATGGCTTCTTCATGACTGACTTCAAAAAAAGCAAAAACCAACTCGTGACTTTCTATCTTCATCAATGAACTTTAACCCCTCTAAAGAGATAAGTAGGAATTTCAAAATGATCCAGTAAGTAATGAGTTATAGGCCTCAAGGTCTGCCTTCCTTCTCACTTTTGTTTGGGGGAAGAAAGAAGGAAGGGTCTTAACTTCTTCAAGTAATCTATTCGTAGAGGTTCCTCTTATAGATGTTTTGGATGGGATGCTTGCAATGGGAGGATAGTGGACTAGAAAATTAAACTACAGCTCCTTTCAACTCAAAAGAGAGATCTAACTTTTGTAGTATTACATGAGGACACAACTGGCTAGTCAACTAGCTAACCCTCAATATTCTGCCAATCCCAGCCCAAGATACAGTATCCTCAACAGGTCAACTTTATAGGTCAACTTTATAAAGTTCTTAAAAACATTAAGGTGTACCTAGCAACTACCCTCACCTAAACAGAAGTAAAACAAGGACACAGTTTTTAAGATTCAATTTTAATTGGAATATAAATTTAGTTGGAAGCATATGATTTTTTTCATTGTTCTATTTCATCCTCACACCTTAACATGTCTGTTACACAGGGATAAAAATTAGTAGAAAGTCAAGGAAATTATATTTTTAATTTAAGGGGGAAAAATCTCCGTTATGTATTCCTTTCCAAAGAAATTATTGTTTGTGTTTGTATGTGTGTGATGAAGACTGAGGATCTAGGTAGATTCATCATTTTCAATAATTTCCCATCATGGAACTCAATCTGCAATAGGAGGAAGTTATATAGAATAAGAGAAAAACTTTAAGATTGTTAAAATTTTCTCTCCATAGGAAACCACATTTACAAAGTGGTATCTTTCAAAGGACAAGCATTACTGCCATTCGGGTAACTTCCCTCATCAACTCATCTAGGAGAGAAATATGTCAGGATTCAACCTTAGAAATTCCAAACAAATGATGACATGATACCTGGCTGTCCACCTCTCAGCAAACTTGTTAGTTAGAGACTATAGTTCAGTCTTTGTACAAAAATGTGAAGGATCTCTTATTGGTTGCTGCATATCTTGCTGATTGTCTTATTATACCTCTAGCACTTTAAAACTATTTCCTAGAAATTATGCTTATATTAACTTGCTAGCTATCGCTACCAAATATTTTACCCTGGAAGTATTTTACAGAAAAATGTTTAATCTGTTTATTCTCCCAATTTAATGAATAATGAATAGAAGTATGTACAATACATTTGGGAATCATTGGCCAAGGAACTTGAAGGCTGTAAAATTCTTCTTTCCCTCCTTCCTCTCTCCCTCCTTCCTTCTCCCATCCTTCCTTTCTTCCTGCCTTCTTGCCTTCCTGCCCGCCTCCCTTCTTTCCATCTTTCCTTTCTCTCTCTTTCTCTTTTAACCTTACAAGTATTTCCATACTCATTTGAAACAATTTATTGCAAAGGTACCATCTGAGATTCTTTTTTTCTTCCTTAAAGTTTCCTTTCCCTTGATTCTCTTTGAGCTTGACTACGGAGTTCTTGGTCAGATTCACAGGGCTCCAGTGGATCAAAGCCAACAAGCATCCATTGAATTCATTCTGGCAAGAGTACATATGAGAATATGTGACCCTCTCCTTTTTCTGCTCATGAAGAGACTGAAAATCTCCCGTTAAGTCCTGTCAGTTGGTACTCAGGAAACACAATAAAAACTTTTCATTCTTCAGGCTGTGGTTTTTGTTAGTTAGTTGGTTTTTTGTTTCACCTACCAACCTACCCACCTACCTAGAAGAATCAGAGATTTAGATTGTGCACTATAAAAGAAAAACATGAACAGTAATAAATATGGGAATGTCAAAGAATCATCCTGAAAATTATTTTCTGGAAATGCGATACTGAAATATTCATTTTAGAATATTGATCTTTTAAAATTAAGAAGTCAGAAAACAAACAAATCGGTATCTGCTGGGTCTTCTATGTTAACGGGAAAGCAGCAGTCTTTGGATGCAAGCTCACTGGATTCAAATCTTGGATCTATGTCTACACTTCACTGGCTGTGAAAATAACTTTGTTTCCTTACCCATCAGCTGTGCATATGCTACTGAGTGCATCTAAATTTCCTGGACACGGGGCGCCTGGGTGGCTCAGTCGTTGGGCGTCTGCCTTCGGTTCAGGTCATGATCCCAGGGTCCTGGGATCAGCCCCACATCGGGCTCCCTGCTCCGCAGGAAACCTGCTTCTCTCGCTACCATTCCCTCTGCTTGTGTCCCCTCTCTAGTTGTGTTTCTCTCTGTCAAATAAATAAAATCTTCATAAAAAAAATAAATTTCCTGGAACAGTATCTTATACAATGTGGATGCACAGAATTGTGATGATGGCGTTAGTTTTAAGAGCAGTAATAGTAGGAGTAGCAGAAAAAGAAGTAGAGGAAGTAGGATAAAATATATGAAACGTCTGGGACCTCCTTATAATAAAAAGTAACATCTCTTAGGGGGCTTGACAGACCTCCTTTCTCCTCCACCCTAACACTTAAGTAGCAACCTATGGTTCTCTGTGTTCACTATCACATCTGGTACAAGACCTATTGGACTACACAGTTCATAACCTGAGGCCCCATGGTGTGGATATGTAGGGCATATTCTGTGACTAAAGCAACTTTCCACAATCTACTGTGGGACAAATAAAGTGGATCTTGGTGTTTGCATTCCTTGGTAATGAACATGGCCTGAGTAGCTCTCTGAGAACAGCCCTGGAATATCTCCATCCCCATGGTAACTACTGCCTTTTAAAAACAATTTCAGGTAATAGGAAACATCTGGATAGGGCTCTAATCCAGGGAAAGGGCCAGCAGCATTGAGGTCCTAGGAAGATAAGTTCAGCTAAACTGACATATAAATAAGTGAGCTCAATTAAAGTTATGTGATTTGAACTACTTTTCATTCGGAAGAAAGTGGTAGCCTGCAATAAAAGAAAAAATGAAAGAAAATGGGAAATTTATTATTTGGAAAGACTTAAAACTGGTCAGTAAACTCTACACCTTAAAAATAATATTTAATTAAAAAATTTAATAAGTACTCAATCATTTTGTCCTTTTATTTCTGATTGATTTTGAACACATGTTGCATTGGGCATGTATGAGCATATGTGTGCCTTTTATGTAACAACACATAACTCATTTCATGTGATTGATCTGATATTCTTCTTGAGTTTACCTTCAAATGGTTGTTAATCCACCAGTAGTATTGTCAATTAGGTCAGAAAGAAACCAATATTAAGACTCAAACAATATCTAGTTCTTATACTTTCAAAAATGCACTTTAATAAGATATGTAGGCCAAAGTGTCTGTGTACATTGGAGGATATGTTTATATAAATATAAGTTTCTAAGGAGAAACAGTTTAAAACATAAGATTTCAAATCTGTGCTATTAAGCCTTTTAAAAGAGACCCCGGTCTGCTGGAGCTGTCTAAGGTATTTAGAAACATTCTTAAAGTTTTTGTTGAAAGAGGATGGGCAAGATTTAGGGAGTAGCATGCTGATTTGCACAAACCTCACTGCCAAGGAAATAATCATCTTAAAATTTCATATTTGCATCGCTAGAAATGGGTTTTTAACGAAGGTCATAGAACCTATTTATCTTGTCTCTATTTTTCTCTCAAAGAAACTCTTCCATTTAAATATCCATTCACTCTTTTTTTAAACAAATACTTTAGGCATCTGTATGTGTCAGGCATTCTTCAAGTTGCTGCTAATTCATAAATGAATGAGAAAGACAATGCTTTTATTCTTTATATTCTAATAAGAGTAATGGAACAATAAACAAAAAAAAAAAAAAAAGAGAGAGAATTCCAGGTAGTAAGAGATGCCATGTGGACTATAAAGAGGGTGAGCAAGTAGAGCTTAACAATGAGGGAAGATCTATGTTGGGTAGGATGGCAAGGAATGGTTTCTCTGATAAGAGGATATTTTCATAAGAATGCCCAAATAGGTATTACTGTAACTGAGTATTGGAGATTAAAGAGCCAAATGATTATTGTCATTTTAATGATGAGGAAGCCAAGACTCAGAAAATAAATAATTTCATTTCCATTTGGCATTTATTTATACTTTGGTTACCATGTGCCAAGAGCTGTTGTAAATGATGAGGACATAACTAACAAATGGCTACACTTTCTTTTTGGTGAAGTCTAGCAGACAAAAGAGATAAACTACAAATGACTCTGAGAATATGATTTCATGAGGAGTTAGGTACGCACTGCTGGAGGACACAGAGGAGGGAATGATTCACATTCCCGGAGGGTCAGGGAAGGACATGTGCCTGCACACAGCATTGATATAGATAGCATACCAAATGGAACCTAAATGAAGCAGAAGGAAGGGAAGAGAAGAAAACCCAGTGTTAATTGAATGCTTACCCATATGCCAGATATTGTGCTCATTAGCTCTTCAAAACCCTGTGGGTAAGAATTAATATCCCCATTTTATAGATTAGGAAATAGAGCCTGAGAAAAGTTAACATTCTTGTTCAAGGTATCAAAGTTAATATGAAGTAGAGTTTGGGATTTTCCTTCGGATCCTTCTGGCTTCTGGGCTCGTTGCATTGTTCTGCTGTATCTCACTGGGCTGAGACTCAGAGAAAGCATCACAGGGAAAACAAGATGTGTGGGGGCGGGATTGGATGAGGTCAGCACCAAGGACACTGCCTGATCTGAGCTTGGGTAGCTGTGACTGATTAATGTCCTAGTATCTGTTCTCAAGAACACAGCTATTTCTCTAAAAAAAGAAGAAAGAAAGCGTGAACTTGAGGGCATAAAATAATGACTTCTGTTAAAATTTTACTGTTTTATCTAATTGTTTGCAGTCATATATTTTTATAGAAAATATGCCAGGTATCATGCTCTAGTATCTAATTTTTCCCTCCACATTTTCAATACTGAGAAAAATAAACACATTATTTTATTAAAAGAATAATTTGACATGAAAGCAGATATAAAGCTTGACTAAAAATAAAAATAGAAGGTTGGATATAAAATAAATGGGCCCTATGGTTTCTATATTGAAATGTGCAGGTGTGATAACAAAAAAAGTGGAATTTTAGGCACTGAATATAGTTCCAAGTAAATCCTACATGTAATATTCTGTATCAGCAAGCACTGTTTCCCTGAAGCAAGGTATTATGGTAGCTAAAAACACAAGCTCTGTAATCTAAATACCTGTATTATAGATGTCTATAATGATTTCATCATTTGTAATTTACTTGCAAAACAAATTTGTTGGACCTCAGAGTACAGTGGCTAATAAAACAGACTTCAATTTCACACAGATCTGTGTCATCCCATATCTGCTATTTGATAGCTCTATGGGCAAGTAATATCTATCTATCTATATCTATCTGGGCAAGTACTGTCCCTTTTCTGTGCCTTATTTTCTTCAACTCTAATACAAGATAATTGGAGTGCCTACCACATAGTTTGTTGAATAAAATGCATGTTAAATACTAAGAAAAGTTTCAAATAATCATTACTCAATAAATGTCTGATAAGACAACATACAGATGACACGTCCTTTTTTATAAAAGTGCCACAAAGGCCTCCAAACCAATGCAGAAAAGTAGTAACCCAGGAAAAATAACTTGAACTTCATCCTTTAGAGAAAAAGCACAGCCCAATATTAGAATTATTTTTAAATTCATGTAAAAATTAATGTATCAAATATCCTCAGAAAGATAAGAAAAACAAATGAAGAAAGAAGGAAGGAAGGAAGGGAGAGAAGGAAGGCAAGTGGGAAGGAAGAATAAAGAAAAATGAAGAACAAGAGCTTAGAAGAAATGTTATTACCATTATATAGGTCAGGGGATATCACTGTAGATTATTTTGATTATAATATAAATATATTTTAAAAATATTAACATATACCACTTCTATATATTTTCAATATGGGGCACTTAAGACAGAAATAATTGTATTCAGGACTAGGAAAGAAGCAAGAATATTGTGAAAAAGAAAAACTTTCCCCTAAAATTCCTTGTCTCTCTTGAAATGTCACATTTCCTTCCTTTGGAGGATGCTGTTGCTGTTTTGGACAAAATGTGGCTGATAGTTCTCTTGCTGCAATGGGTGATTATCGAAAGTTACTAACTCGAGCTCTCTAGTACTGGACAACTGAAAGCTGAATTAGATCCTGAGCTGCTTAAGCTATCTAAGGCACTGATAATGCAGTAAGGTATATGTCTAAGGACACCACTGATGCCAATTTGGACATAATTTTTTAATTATTTTATGTTAGTCACCATACAGTACATCATTAGTTTTTGATGTAGTGTTCCATGATTCATTGTTTGCATATAACACCCAGTGCTCCATACAATATGTGCCCTCCTTAATGCCTATCACTGGACTAACCCATCCCCCCACTCCCTCCCCTCTAAAACCCTCAGTGTTTCTTGGAGTCCATAGTCACTCATAGTTCATCTCCCCCTCCAATTTCCCCTCTTCGTTTTCCCTTTCCTTCTCCTAATGTCCTTCATGCTATTCCTTATGTTCCACAAATAAGTAAAACCATATGATAATTGACTTTCTCTGCTTGACTTATTTAGCTTAGTATAATCTCTTCCAGTCCTGTCCATGTTGATGCAAAAGTTGAGTATTCATCCTTTCTGATGGCTGAGTAATATTCCACTGTATATATGGACCACATCTTCTTTATCCATTCATCTGAACTTAGTAAATTTTAGCAAATATATTGGGCTAATCATAAACTTTCTAGAACTTAATGATTATGAAATTCACAAGTGGTTACAAAATTTGACTGAGCAGAGGCATCTAATGGTAACAGCTCTAAGATGTAGAATTTTACCAAGAAGTTATTCTTAGGGAAATATTAATTGAATGTACCAACTTCACCTTGAATCTTATTAGAAATCTATTTAGGGTCACAGGAATACAAAGGAGAAAACGCTGATTAAATGCTATATGTTGCACCTGAAAATATATTGTGAAGACAAAAGAAAAAAAAAAAACACTCTCTGGAGGTTAAGAAACTAATGTCACTTTATGTCAGAAGCAAGGGAAATCAACATTCTCTGATAAAGGTTTCTTTTCTTATGCGCAACCAGGTCGCTGGTCCTCTTCATTGTACCCATTTAAAATAAAGCTATTCATATGTACAAGAAATAGATGATAAACTCTTCAGGCATGCAGAGAATATGGAGTTAATCAAGATCGGGAACTGTGGACCACTGTTATTTGTATCGGCCTTCCATCATTTACTTCTTCCCAAAACAGGATTAGGAATATATCACTATGATACTACAATAAGACAGCAGTATGGAAATATATGTGTGACTTCTACATGGGTGAAATTGGAAGTGGAAGAATTTGCAAAGGAAGTCGTAATTAAGGCAACCATTAAATTAGGATGGACAGGGTTAGAATGGGCAGAGAAGCATATTTATTTATTTTTTATTTTTATTTTTTTT
>CM053609.1:107586530-107752126 GCA_028646535.1 Procyon lotor
AATGCAGCTAATTGCTGAAATATATTATTAGGATGAACATTGCATACAGGCCACATCCAATTTAGGTTCTGAGAAAACTAGCAAGAACCCAGAACATTATAGGAATTCAATAACGGTTGACTTATAAAATTAATTATCTAAAATTTCAAAGACATGTTCCTTCTACTGTGATTTAAATTATAATTTGCTCTCTACATGCTTCTGTGGGAATATTTTCATTAACTACCCCTTGAATTATTTGTATTCCTTTTGTATAGTAGATAGGCATACACATAGTTCAAGTCTTGAACTGTGTCTAACAATTCTAACAGCAAAGAACCTATATCCGGAATTCTGCTCCAGCTGGCCACTGCTGAGAAACAGATGAAATTTGCTTCAGGATTTGGTGCTTCATTAAATGGCCTTTTGCCTCCTTGGAATTCTCCTTTTCTTGGTTGTTGTAGATAATTTGTGGACTCCGGATTGCTTATCGTATGCCCTAAATCCACCAGAAAATCACTGAAGTAGTTTGTTCAATGTAAGTCAGCTCTAAAGAATTGGCTAAAATGATCAAACTTACTTGACATGGAGTATTGATAAAAGATTCCTCCATTTCAGAGCACATTTCCAATTGAAGACTGCTAGTAAATTTGTGTGACCTTGTATGGTAACAGATGTTAACTAGATTTATTGGGGTGACGATGCAGTGGTATGTACAAATATCAAATCATTGTATTCAACATCTGAAATGAATATGTCATTTATACCTCAATTTTTTTAAAAGAATAAAACAATTAATAAGACAATGCTTACAGTGTCCTGCACAGAACTCTCTTTTCTGGTTGGTGTTCTGATTCTTATAATATCAACTGTAGATCCTTTCATTCCCTTAGCACATCTGTCCCCCAGTCATCAACTGACCGCCCTGTTTATGGAATTGCATCTTTACAGCTCTTCTTCTTAAATATTCTGTCCTAGCTATGGTCTGTGAAATTTACTCATGGTTCTCTTCACTGACCGCAAACTCCAAACACAATTCTACACAATTCTATTAAAGCTATGTATGTTCTAATCTTTTGTCTTTATCAAATTTAAACAATTTCTCAGACATCCTTGTGGGCTTTTCCTCCCTATAAATAGAGTACCATAGACCCTGGATGGATTGATTTCTTTCTCTTCCTTCCTTCCTTCCTTCCTTCCTTCCTTCCTTCCTTCCTTCCTTTCTTTCTTTCTTTCTTCTTTCTTTCTTTCTTTCCTTAACATTCTTATTACCAGTTCTTTTACCTTATGGATATCTTTAAACCATTTACATCCTATTTATTGACCTTGGTTTCAAAGAATGGGTTCTACAATATTTAAAAATGGCAGCTTATCATAAAAGCAAAGTCCTATTCATTTTTTTAGGATTCAGTTTTAATCATTGATCATTCTCAGCTTTGCATTGTTATTCACTGTTTTGGGTGTGAGTCTTCTCTTTTCAAAAGGATTGTGGACTGGTCTTCATCAAGGGCTGTACCTTGCACATATCTTTTCTAGCATCCCACACCATGTAGTTAAACATTCAGTAAACATCTCTAGCCAAGCCCATTAATGCCACTCTCAACTATATTTGCATAAAATCCAGCTCTTCATTTAAATGAGTCAGGTACCAATGATCATCAAATGAGGGAAGGATTTTTGGATAAGAACTTACTCCTGAATATCATGAAATCATAAAATTGATTCTATTTGAATAATTGTTCCTGGATGCTTATATATTATTTTTTCTATTGTGTTAATGCTTATATATTTCATATAGGAGAGAGCTTTCCATGATTTTTAATTCCTTAGAAGTTAATATTGAGGTCCAGATTGAGCCCTTCCTTATGTTTTACTGTCACTTGCTTGGGTGTGTGAGTGTGCGTGGGCCAGCACATTTCTGAGGTCAATGATAAACGAAAAGGAGATGAAAGGGGAGGGAAGCTCAGCATCCATGGGAGGTTCCAGGAGTGTCCGGACTGTAAAGCAGAGCCCACAAACATTTGTGTCATGGAGACTCGGGCTCTGAATTAATGAGATAATTTTCCACCTAGGATTTACTGGCTTTCAGAACCTTGGGGAACTTTATTTTTCAGGCAGTGAATTATCAGAGCAAGGATGATTATTAGATTTATTACAAATATTATTCCACACAAACGTTAGGAATTGAAGTGGAACATCGACTGCTGGCTTTCTGCCGACTTGGAATGAGAATGATAATGAAGAGACTGTTTAGTATTTCTGGTAGTTCGCTTATTGTCAAAGCTCACCAAGCACAGAGCAATAGGAAATTCCATCCTTGAGCTTCTCCTGTAAGTACTTGCTCTGGGGTATTACTTTGGATCATTAAAATCTATTGGTGGCAAAGTTATTAAAAGAGGACTTAATATAAGAACCAGTATGTATATTCAGTTTAAAGACCATGGGAGCAAAAGTATTTCTTCTCTTCAGTGGTGAATTATCTCACTGCTCTGAGTCTGCACTTGCATCCTGGGGACGGTCCTAATACAGGTCCTAACAATAACCACTGTTTCTCTAGACTACACTGTAACAACGTCTGTGGCCATGCAAGACAAAATATATGTATTGCTAGCATGCATTCACTGCGGACTTCGGGATCCATGAGCTGGGTGCTTAACGCAATTCAGCTTCTGGGTCTTGATGAATAAAATCCTCTCCCAGGCAGACTGCCAGGCAGAAGCTCTTTTGAGAGGTCTGTTTGGATTTGACAGCCAATTTGAAAGTTGACTATGCGAGCCCCCATCCCAAATGTAATTACCCCTGCATCTGTTGTGATGCAGCTTGTGATGAACTGCATTCTTACTGAGGTTGTAGCCTCCCTTCATTTATCCTCAGGCAGTGGCTTTGCACACAGTCTGGTTGGCTATCACCTTCAAGCTGTTAGATCCTTACACCAGGCTTGGGCACACAGCAAATGCTGGTTTCAAGCTGAAACACACTGAGAGTGCCATTGCTATTACCTATCCACCAGTCTCTCTGTGGGAGCCGGAAGAGAATGGGAGCCACGATGATTCATTGACTGTGTCTGTGCTGGTAACTGACAGAATATGTTCAGCTGTCAAAACAACTGCAAACTCTTCCTGAGTGGTTTCGCCAGCCACCAGGTTAGCTCCGTGATCTATGAAAGAGTTTGGCTCCATTCCTCTCTCTTTTTCTCAATCTCATTCTCTCTTTCTTTTTTTTTCCTTTTTCTCATAGTTGCTTCTTCATTTTCTTAATAAATAAATATATTTCTATCTCTATCTATCATCTGTCTATGTAGAGAAAGAGAGAGAGCAGGTACTTGGGGATTTTTTAAACCCCATTTCACACTTCATGTTGCCATTTATTTTTGATATTAGGGAACACTTGATTCCTTCGATCCCTGGACCCCTCAGTCTAGTGTAAAACTTAGTTAACAGTTGCATTGTAATACCAAGAAAAAAATAATAAAATAAAATGAAATGAAAAGAAAGGAAGGGCAAGCAATGAGCCTACAGGGCATGGAGTGAAAATCATTCTCAAGGTAAGTTTGGTAACTTTAGAGGGGTCCTGAGAAGTAGCACTTTGGATGTGTTAGTGATCTATGAGAAGATGAACTGTACATCAGGCGGTGGTGGTCTGTGTGTGTGTGTGTGTGTGTGTGTGTGTGTGTTTTATATAATCCCAAGAAAAACTGCAACATGCTCTTGATTATCAATGCCAGTTTAGAGAATTGAAAAGTGAAGCTAGAGAAAAAAGTCACTTGTCCAAGTTTACCCAGATTGAAAATCCGTAACTAGTTTTCAAGTCTGGGTCTCCTTCCCTTTCTATCGGGCCATCTTTCTGAGATTTTACACACCTATTGGTGTTGAGTTGCATGTATATTCACTCAAACTAAATTTCATGTACTTTTTGAACTTCACTGAATTAGAGTTCTAATTCAGTTGCTGATAGATGCAAAACTGAACATGCTGACACTCACCTGCTTCACTGGCAGGATTACAGAGTTAACGGGAAAGACTAGGAGTTCAGGTCATGGTAGCCTTTGTTCCTGCAGCCCCATACGCTGCACCTCAGACTTTGTATACCAATGTCCATGCACTGTAAGGGAGTCAGGGAAGAGCCTCAGTCAATGTTTGCTATTTACAAAAATAGATTGAAATTTCCATCACACTGAAAATATGGTTAGTTTCATCAACTGCCTAAAGGAACAAAAACATGTGTCATTCAGAGAACCCATTACCTCAAACAATGATTTACATACTCTATTTTTCTTTATGAATGGTGGACTTAAAATAGTCTTAGATATCTCCCATATTATCAGCTTTTTCCCACCACTATGCCGTGTAGTTTTTAAGAACTCACTCATTCCATTGGGTTATTCTGTCTCCACACCAGGAAATGAAAGGCAGTCATGTTGGTATCAGGTTAAACACAATGACTGAAATGAAATTAGATCTACGGATTTCCTTTTGTCCTCTTACGTTTGTCCAATAAAGTGATCATGTTATTTATGATCTCCATGTAAATGTTGTCTAAATTTTCATTTATCTGCTTGTTCCTGTAGTCAGTTACTCCCTCCCATAGCTTGTACATAAAAAAAAAAAAAAAGAATCATCACTTACTGACATTTTCAGAATTTCCAACATCAGAATCTCCAGTGATATGTTGGCAACTGTGCTGAAGAACTAGGCTAGGCTTCTATTTTTGGTTTTGGATCTTTGCTTTGTTTTATGTTTTTAATCATTAAAGGCCCCCTAAACCTATTGGAAACATGGTATCACTGAATAACTATGAACAAGAAATTTGGAGTCAGGCAGAACAGCACTTTAGTAGCAGCTCCTCCACTTAGAAGGTATGGAGTCCTAGGCAAGTTACTTGATTCCCTTTGCACTTGTTGAATGGGATGATGTTCTTTTTTTTATTTCTTTCATATACTGGTTATAAGAATTACATGAGATAATATAGAGAAAGTGCTAAGCAAAATAATCAGTCAACATTTCTTATGATAACGGTACAATTTTCTCTAATGAGATGACTTTAAGGAATGTGGTAAGACATATTTTTGTTTGTTGAATGGATACACCACTACTGACTCAAGGATCTTGATGATGATCATGCTGGTGGGATAAATCCCAAAGTCACACTGTTATGCTTTCTTTAGTTTTTCTTAGGTCCCTCAAAAGCTATTGTCCACTATCTCTTTATTGCTGATTTTACTGTGATATTTATATGTGGTCTTCTAATATTTCTGCTTACTCATGATGAACATGAAAATATCAGAATACGAAACTAATGACAACAGGAAATAGATAGAACTACATAGACCAAGTAGGAGACAGAAGGCAATTCCTGATATCTGTTTCTAGATGCGTCAGTGAGTTGCTATTTGAATGTAGACAAGTCTTTAATTGACAAAGTGAGCTTGTCTTTCAGAAAAGCCATCCTCATGTTGAGATCCGTTTTTAAGATTATAAAGGCAGTCTTACAACTCCAGCACTTGCTCTTTTTTTTCAAAATAACTGTAGTTATTGGGATTTCAACTGCATCCTATGTTTTCCTTTCCCGGCAGTAATAGGGAAGTAGTTAAATTATACAATAGCAACTTCAGTGTAGAGTAAAACTTCAGTAATTTCAGGGTATCAGAAAAGAGGGGCACCAACCAAACAAAACTCATTGTGCTTTTCTAAGCAATTGTATGAGAAATTCACTATTCATCTCTAAGAATAAGAGTAATAAAACATTAGAAATAAAATATTTGTTCAAACGTGAGACACTTGAATGATAATATCATACTAGTACTTTAAATTAGATCTCTTTCTTACAAAAATGAGTCTACACTTATGGTTATTGTAAATCACTGATAATGGGGAACGAAGTATGCTTGCAAAAGATAATGGTACACGTATGACTTGGGATTGGGAGGAGTGTTGTGCGGCATAGAGAGACTGAAGGGATCCAAATATTTTGTAAGACAGGTTATAACCAAAGGATATTGAATAAATTATATCCTTCTATTCTAAATCTAAAATGGCTGACCTAAAATGTCTCAGCAAACTGAAAGTGCATTGTCTCATTTTTAAATTGATGGGACATTTTAAATATATATTTTGATGACTTGCTGCCAACTCAATTTGATCTCTTTCCCTATTTCTATTTAAGTAACCTCTTAAACAACAATATCTCTTCTAAGATTCCACTTAAAGACATGTGGCATCAAGTGATCATAAAAAAGGACCATATGGTAGTTATAATAGTACATATTGTGTAATAATATAATAATACAAAAATATATAATAAAATATGATATAATAGTAAACAATTTGGGCCTTTACTAAAACCCAGGACCGTGCTATGAACATTTCACATGTTATTTAATCTTATGGTATGGGTGTGAACATAATCACATGTGACACTGGATATCATAAGAATTTGGTTTTGTTTTGTTTTTGTTGTTTTTAACAGATATAGTGAGGTATAACTCACATACCGTTTGATTCACCCATTTAAAATAGTCACTGTTTTAGATAAGGTGGTCAGGAAAGATTTTTATATGGAAGAGGCATGAGAGAAGATCTCGGCATGTCAGGAGGACAGATCTTTGAGATACTGTAGGAAAGATACCCTTGAGAAGGGCCTTCCCATTAGAGTGAACAACCAGCCATAGCTTGTCTAGAATGTGAAGAAACTATAAAGAGAATTGTATTTTGGAATTCTCATTATTATGAACTGTCTTTAGGGGATTTTGAGTAGGACTGACTTACTTTTCCAAAAGGCCACTGTACTGTTATCTAGCGGAAAGGTTGAAAAAAATAATTAGGTGCTTTTTGCAGTGACCTGGGCCAGCGTTAGGTTCAAAAATGTGAAGAACAGCCAGATTTGGGTCATACATTAATTCTCAGTTCCAACTAATTTTGCATCCATTAATAATTCCTGACCCAGGAAAGGTAATTGATATCGGCTGTGTGTGGTGGTTGGTCAGTGTCATGGAACCTGATCTATCATTGACTTGGCTGCCTTGACCTTTTCTTAAACTTGTTTACTTTGAAGCAGAGCTTCTCAAACATCACCATAAATCTGAATCCACTGAGGCCTTGTTAAAACACAGACTACAGGGCCTCTTCCCCAGAGAACTTGATTCAGTTGGTATCAAGCAAAGCCTAAGAATTTGCATTTCTCACAAGTTCCTAGCTTATAATGATGCTCCTGCTCTGCGGACCACACCTTGAAAACCACTGCTCTGAATCAGGAATTGACTAACTTTTTCTATGAAAGGGCCAGATAATGAATAATTTGGGTTTTGGGTGGTCACAGAGTCATACCTACTGTCACAGCTACTCAACTCATGAACCATATCAAAGACACGTAGTGTGTAACTCACAGGAAATATGTATATGAATGAGCATGGCCATGTTCCAATAAAATGTATTTACACAACTGAGGCCCTGCTGCCTCTACCCTAGACCACTTACTCTGGTCCCAGATTCTCCCTCTGCCCAATATTCTCATACTTACTTTAAAATATATTTATATATATGCACATATATGTGTGAACAGCAACCTGTTCCTTAATATATCAAAGCTTTCTCTAGTGTATTTATTATATCTGACTGATGATACAACAGATTAATATCTCTGGTATCATATTGTGAGAATGTAATTGTTTTATAAGTCCTTAATATACCATTTGATAGATTTGGGAACTATCTGTTAATTTTGAAAACCCAAAATGTATCACTGAGGTTATCTGTTCTTTAATAACAATTTCCCATTATAATCAGTTCTATTGGGTGCCTGGGTGGCTCAGATGGTTATGTGTCTGCCTTAGGCTCAGGTCATGATCCCAGGGTTCTGGGATCAAGTCCTGCATTGGGTTCCCTGCTCAGTGGGAGCCTGCTTCCCTCTCTCTCTGCCTACCTCTCTGTCTACTTGTGATCTCTCTCTCTCTCTCTGTCAAATAAATATATAAAATCTTAAAAAAAAAAAAAAAAAGAAAAGAAAAAAGAAAATCTGGAAAGCAAAGAAAATCACCACCTACAATTTTCAGTAAGACTGACAACAGTTTGGCAGTTTTGCTAGTTATTTATGAATCTACAAAATATATGTCTCATAGCTGCCTAGTTTCAAAGGAATACATGTAACTAAACTAGTAAGATGGGCCATGTCACAGGAACACTAATTAATAAAACACTGCAGTGTGTACATAATTTGTGTTTGCTTGGCATTTTATCCTGTTTTGTAAAATAAAATTATCAATACCTGATTATATTTTCACACTGTAAGGTGTGAATATTGAGGCTTTCTCATTTATTTTACAGATACTTCTTGTGCTAAAGTGCAAGTTGAAGAAAAGCAAATAATTTAGGCAAGGTGATACCATTTCTCAGAGAGTCAATTTACAAATTCAAGAGCATGGACTCTGAATTCATCCTCTTAACTGTGCCTTGATGGTTTCCTGGGTTTCCCTGCTGTATATTAATATCTCTCATGGGCCATATAAACCTGAACATGGGGTGTGGGCCACGGTATCAGAATGCATTTTCAGAAAAATAATGTTTAAAACATAACTATTTAAGTTCAAGACATATCCAGAAAAGTGAGTCAATCCAGGCCATAGCTCTACGGATTCTCACAGTGACAACACTGATATAAACATCCACCGGGAATGAAATATTGCCAACACCACAGATTCCCTTTGGTACGTGTCTCCCAAAAGTTGTAGCCAAGTGCCTGCCTTGAGCAATGAGGTAGATAGTGATGGTGAACTTTTCTAAGATGGGAAACACAGGCAAAGGAGGTCCATCTGAGGAAGAAGATAATTATTTCTATTTCTATTACTTTATATTAAGAAATGTATTTAAATATTGAATCATCTGAATACTGAATCACAATGAGTATCTTTTTTTATAATAATTGAGGTACCGTGTTAGCATGACTCAGTCAACAAAGAGGCATTTATGGAACTCATTGGCACTTAGCACAAAGTAATGGCAGGGATAGTAAAAATAAGTGAGAATATTCTTGCTTTACTGAAATTGCAATTCAGGGGATAAAATGAGGCCAAACAAATATATGAAAAAATACTAATAAAAACCCAGGTTTCAGCCATATTATAGAGAAGCTGAGTGTTCTGAGGATACTCACTCAGGTTCCCTGTGTCCCTAAGATTCCACTTCTTTTTCTCAATCGTATTTCACATTGGAAACATGATGGAAACCCTACAAATCCAGGATTCTATGTGTACAAAATAGAAAAATGTACTTGCAAACTGAGTACTACAGGGGCTATGTGACACTATAAATTCTAGAAGGGAGTTCAAAGAAGATCTCCTGAGATTTGGGTAGGTAACTTATTGATTTGTTCATTTTTTTTAACATTTATTGAACAGCTATTGTGTCTTAAGATCTTTTTGAACCTAATCAGGAAATCTTAAATGTGAAATATCTGAAACCTGAGGAACGGCATGGATCTGAATCACTTCAGTGGCAAAGTAATTGTTTTTAGGAATTAAAACGAAAATCCAAATGAACATGTTTTTTACATTATTCAAGAGTTCGTTAAAGCTAAATATATTTCAGAATGATGTTAAATGTTAACTATATGTATGCAGATAATTAAAATAAAATTTTTCCTTTTATAAAAATGGAAGGAAAAAGAAATCCATTACATATTGACTGACTCTAACAAAACTCAAGTATTTTCTGAAAGGCAGAACTCTCTTCTCAAATAATCAAAGCAAAAGACAAGAAGGCAGCTGGAGCTGGCAAGGTCACCAAGTCTGCCCAGAAAGCTCAGAAGGCTAAATGAGTATTATCCCCAATACCTGACACCTTAATAAATGGTGGAAGAACGGTCTCAGAACCCTTTGTGTCAACTGGCCATAATTTAGGTTTAATAGTAAAAGACTGTTCAATGATAACAGAGCATCAAAACCTTCAGAAGGAAAGACCATGTTTTGTGGGCCATTTGTTTGCGGGGGGTGTGTTTGTGTGTGGGTATGTATATGTGTGTGGGAGTTTTAAATTATTAGTCTTTAAAATTAGTACTTTTTAATGGAGACAACATGACCAAAAGTCTGTTACAGAATTTTGAGATCCATTAAAACATAAGTTTAACGAGGAAAAAAAAAATCATTATTGTGAGTGGAAATAAGGAATTTGTAACTAATTGCTACATAAATTCTAAGTCAAAATCTATACAATTGCATGGATAGTTTTATATGTGTGTGTGTGTGTGTGTGTGTGTAAATTTGAAAAGAAATTTGAAAGAAAAAAATCTTTTGAGTAAAAGAAACAAGAACAAAGCTACCCAGATACTCCCTGACAATCAGGAAGGATGATTTACATAAATCACAGAAGTTAAGAAGAGATACATATCTAAATATGATGCCTTTAATAACTACTAAGGGAGGATCTTTTTTCACAATGCTCCTTTTGTGGCTTTATCAGCCTGCTCTAACTGTCTTAAAGGATTACACCCAAGTGACTCTCACTTTGCTAAATAATTTCACTACCTTACTACTTTGGACTCAGCAGTAACCTGAATGATGGGGGCTGCTGGGTTCACCTGCCATGAATAAAGATAAATGAAGTAGCTATCAAGAGTACAGCTGACATTAGTAAGAAAATAAGGACAAACAAGGACATATAGTTCCAAGTATCTATAAAGGTTAATTTTAGATTATTTTTTTCAAACGAAGGAGAGCAGCTTTAGATGAAACTGAACAGAACGTAGCTATTCAAAGGGTTCAGGAACCACATCATCTGCTCTTTCCAGGTCAATAAGACAAGAAAGCAAACACTCATGCTGCATCCCTAAAGTGTTTCTAGGATCTGAAAATAGTAAGTGGATATCCCTGGTATATAAGACCTTCTATTGATCTCAGTCCTACTCTAAGCAGCCATCAGAAGATACACAAGATGAATATTAAATCAGATGAAAAAGATACATGATTTCATATTAAGTGAAAAAATAGTCTGTAAAACATTATGTAGAATGTGAGACCAAGGCCAGGCATGTATATCTGTTCAGACACAAAGACAAGGACTACATTAGAAGAGGAATCTGGGGAAAGTATAGCCCACAAAATTATTTGTCATCCTCTCTAGAGCAATGATGCTATAGGGGGTTTCTTTTTTTATTATTATTATTCCTTATTTTTATTTATTTATTTTTTTAGGTAGACTCCATGCCCATCAGGGAGCTTGAACTCACACCCTGAGATCAAGATCTGAGCTGAGATCGAAAGTTGGAAACAACCGAATGAGCTACCCAGGCGCCCCTGGGTGGTTTTATTTTTAATTGTAGTCGATTCAATTAATGATAGTTTATGTTTGTCTGTGATAAATATGTTTTACTTTCATAATTAAAAAAAAAAAAACAACTAAATGAATTCCTTCCCAAGAGTACCAACTTGTGATTATATACTAGATTGGCCAAGTTCCCAGAATTTAGACAATTAGGTGGAGTTTTGACATCAAAGCACCAGTACAGATCTTGAATTAGGCATTAAAGGTAAATGGATACATACATTCCTTAGTTACTCATCAACTTTTTGCTGCAAGGAGTGGGCATTACAAAAGGTAGTGCCCCAGTAGCCTCACCAGACATCACAGTAACAGCAGTTAATCAAGAATATTAATGTAAGATAATCAAGAGCAAGAGGGGCTGTGACAACCTGGGCAGCAAGTGACGACTGAAGAAATGTAAATGTAATCAAAGACCATTGCAGGAAGCAGGGTCTGACAAAACAATAATAACCTCTGACAAAACAATAATAAGCATAATACTATTTATTGTGTGCTTTCTCTTACATTGATATTCTTGATTCTCTTGGAACCTGAAGATTTGGGGCCAGTTATAGTGTAAAATATCCTTCTGTCTGGGCTTTTATTATTTTTTTAATAATTAGGTTTAGATAATGGCTATTTGGCAAGAATATCACAAAAGTGATGTTATATTTTCTTATCATCTTTTCCCATGACAGACTATTTTGATTTTGATTTGTCCCATTTCTTTGGGACCTTAACTTTGATCTTTTGGGTAAGGAGCTGTCGGCCAGGAGAAAAAAAAAAAAAAGGATTCTTCAATATAAAATTACTATCTCTCCTTTTTGTAATTAATACATGTGTTTTGTGGAGAGGGATTGAAAATATGTTAATATACCTCTACTCAAACAATTTCAAATTTATTAATTACTTTATATCAGAATGGATTTAAAAAATGTTTGTATAGGTCAGTGGCTGTTCCACTGTACTGATACAAAATTTGTATCAAATTTTACTATTGTTATTATTTTTTTTTGTTTTGCAAAGAAGTAGCAGCAGAGTTCCCACACACCTACCTCACCAGTGTCCCCTAATAACAATACCTTATATTGTCATGATACACTTTTCAAACTGAGAAATTAACATATATGCAATTCTATTAACTAAACTACAGGCTGTATTTTTATTTCATCAATTTCAGTTTTTGTTTTTCTTTTGTATTGTTTTTAAGTAATGTATGTATTCCATTCCAGAATCCAAGATAACACTTAGCGTTTAGCCAATCTAGTTGTCATTATCACCTTAGGACAGTTTTTTAGTACTTTGCTTTTGTTTTATGACTTTGATATTTTTGAAGATTCCTGATCATTTTTTCTATAGAAAGTGGCTCAATTTTGGATAGTCGAATGTTTTCCCAAGATTAGACTGGGGTTCTGGTTTTGCTGGAACATACCCCAGAGGAGAAATGTCCTTCTTATTGTTTTATGTCAGCAGGTATATAATGTCAACAAGACTTATGGTGGGCGTTGACCTTGATCACTTGGATGAGCTGTTTTCTACGGGTTTCTCAACATTAAATTTTATTTTTCATTTTATACACTCTCTTTATTAGTAGTGGGTGGGTAAGTTCCTTCCACACTCAATGGGAAAGAATTTGATGGGTCAGAATACGAAAGTGTATGTAGAGAATCATAATTTGGTTTTAAAAGGACTTCTCCAAGTGAATCTGTGTTTTCTTTTGGTTTTCCGTCAGTTTTCTGGGTTTTATTGTTTTTATTTTTATTTTTTTTCGTGAGGATTTCATATCCATCTATTCCTCTTTTTCACCTCCAGCATCTAACCAGCAACCAGTCAAGTTGTTTTTCTTCTAAAATAATTCTTTTCTCCATCACCTTTAATTAACTCTCACTTTCATAAAATCGATGTGTGAAGCATAAATAAAATGTACATGAAGAACACAAATGCATACATGTAATAATGTTTCTACAGAAAGAATATTTTGAGAAATACAATTTCAGTTTAAAGTAAATGTGCATTGGGGTACCTGGTTGGCTCAGTGGGTTAAAGCCTCTGCCTTTGGCTCAGGTTATGGTCTCAGGGTCCTGGGATCAAGCCTCGCATCAGGCTCTCTGCTCAGGCAGGGAGCCTGCTTCCCTCTCTCTGCCTGCTTCTCTGCCTATTTGTGATCTCTCTCTGTCATATAAGTAAATAAAATCTTTTAAAAAATTAAGTGTGCATTGAAATGCCTCAAAAGGACATATTTGTGATTCCACATTTAATTACCAATTTTTCCTTTTTATTGTTTCTTTTGTATGGTTTAATCTTTGGAAACATGTTTCAAGAAACTCCTGGAAATGTTACCCTTAACTTGATTAACAATAATGGATTCCCTTGCCCTTTTTCACTGTCTTCTACCCGGTGAGATCTTCTCTTGCTTGTCCAAAGTCAAAGTTGCTTCCCCAGGAAATAAACCACTCTCCACTCTTCTCTGCTTTGACTTGAAAAAATTAAACACTTGCCCTATTCAATACTCATATCACTTAATTGATTATTACTCTTAGAGAATGTATGTTCTTCATTAAATAGCAATATGTGTAATTCATTCTGTAGTAATGTAGTCTTTCCAACTAGATCAATTTATCAATTTCTTATAATTGGACTTATTTCATGTGTGTTTTTGTTTTGTTTTCACAGTTGAATGTTTAGAAGGCATGCCTTCCCAGTTTGTTGATGACTGAATGATAGGTATCTTGCTTTCAATCATATACCTAGCTCCTTTTTAGCAGGACCTGGACTGAGATCTGGTGCTCTCATTCTCAGACTTGTACTTGCTCAGATAAATAAAAGTTACTCTAAGTATAGATATTGTGCAGAAATGAAATTGGCATAGAACCATTTGACCATGGTACTGATTTGAATATGGCTTATTTCAGACACTATTAACAATTCTAAGCATGTGAACAAAATAGTTTCAAAATTCTACATGAAACCAAAAACCTATTTCCAAAAACTGTCTTCACCTCCAGCTTATTTAAAACCAGCCAAGAAGGAAAATGAATCTTTCTTTTTTCATCCAAAGAGCTTAAGAAATTATAGACAGTCTCAATTTTTGGTTTTCAAGTCACTGTGTGTTTGACTCGTTTTTTGTTTTGTTTCGTTTCGTTTTGTTTTTAGGCCTTCACTGCTATGTAAAACACCCACTTTCAAATACTCCATGATGCTTTTCTGCTAAAGTGCATCTCAATATACATCCTGCTCACCAGGATTCTAGCATGTTCCTAGTATTCAGTGGGTATAGACCAGGAATGCTAAGGTACTGAAATTCATAGTGTATTCTAGTGCAACAAGGACATTTTCAGTGTTCTGCAGGACTTTCAAATATCTTGCTAGATATACCTTTTAATTAAACAGTTTTTGTAATTATATATAGTAATAGTAATAATTCTAATTCTAATAATATTGAATAAAACCAAGAGAAGATCAAAAACTCAGTTAAGCTGGAAAAGAGATAGTTGAACTTTGAGGTTATCAGTTACCTGTTAAGGCAATAAGCAGAAAATGAAAGTTTATCCTTTAACAGTTTACTGGGATGGTATGAGCAAGACCATAGAAACCCAAGAAAACATCAACTCTTCTGATTTCATTTTCCACCATGGAATAGCATACTGGTTGAGGGTCACATAGACAGCAAAGACATGGGAATCATCTCACTGTTGAGGGAGTCCTAAGCAGAGGGCTTGGACAGTTTTAAAAACCCTGAGGTTGGAAGTGGGGGTGTGTGAGGGGAAGGAGTAGGGGGAGTACTGAGTCGGAGTGGGAAAAAGTATCTTTGAGGTTCCTTCCTTCCCATCTCCCTTTGCCTGAAGAAGATTTCTGCCAAGGCCTCAGATAAGGACACTGAGGAACAAAGACTCCTAGTTTAGGAATACGATTGTATAAGAGCATGACCAGCCAGAGGGCCTGAGTCCTTGATGGCATCTCCCTTCAGGAGACTCCAACGTTCTGGCTGTGCACAAAATCTCACGGGACCATGGCAGCACTCCTCTGTGAGGCCTGCTAGGTAAAATCTTTATAATTGCTTGTGGTAAAGCCTGAAAAACACACCTAGGTCTTTAAATTTTTATTTATTTAATTTTGTGTGAGAGAGAGAGAGCCCATGCATGCAAGTGTGGGAGGAGCAGAGGGAGAGAGAGAATCTCAAATAGGCTCCATGCTCAGTGCAGAGCTTAATGTGGGATCAAGAGTCAGAAGCTTAACCAACTGAGCCACCCAAGCACCCCACACTTAGGTTTTTAATCAGGAACCAGCTTTTCAGAGAATACTTTTAGTACCCAGTGTGGACAAGGCACAATTCTAAGCGTTTCACAAATGATAAGGTATTTAATCTTCGTAAATCCAATTAGATCATTACCATTTCCATTTTACACATGAGAAGACTGAGGCACACAGTGTCCCACTGTTGCACAGTAAATAAGTCAAACAGAGAGAGCCAATTATCTTATGGTCTCACTTACATGTGGAGCATAAGGAAAAAACATGGAGGGCATTGTGAGAAAGAAATCAAAGGGGGTGATAAACCATGACAGACTGTGGACTCTGAGCAACAAACTGAGGGTTTTTGAGGGGAGGGGAGAGGGGGTTGGCTGAGCCTGGTGGTAGGTATTGAGGAGGGCACGTATTGCATGGAGCACTGGGTGTGGTGCATGAACAATTAATCTTGGAACACTGAAAAAATAAAATAAACATATTTGGGGGGAAAAAAAGTTTCAGAGCCAGGATTTGGGCCCAAGAAATCTGGCTTCAGTGTCTCTGAATCAACACATGGTACTTATTTTCTTTGTAAGCCTAGAATCAAAGTCTATTTCCATTCCAACATTAAACACTACTGTAGAGTTGTAACATACAGTGGGTTTTCCAGAAATGTAAAATATGTCAATGTTATTCTTATGTTTTTAAGCTTCCCAAGGATTGCTTATCATTTCAGAAAATCAGACTTCTAATGGCAACACAGCTTGTAGTTCCTGAATTGTCAGTGCATCACACCTGTACCACGGTGCGTTTGTAGCAAACTACAGAAATATAAGCCTCTGACTGCTTCATTATATACCCTAGAGTCATGCTGAGTACAGGCATGTTGAAATGCATATTATTCTCTAGTCACTCCATTCAGGTTTTTTTGTCTAGTCAGGCTTATTGGAGTAAAACTGAATACACTAAAATTCAACCTCTTTCATGTGTACAGTTTTATGAATTTTGGAAAGCACATACAGTTGTGTAGCCACCAATCAAGACATAGAACAGTTCCATCAACCTCCAAAATTTCCCTTGTGTCCATTTGTAGATTGGGGCTTCATCCATCTAATAGACATATGATGCACACTGGGAGGTAGTAGGTCTATCATTCTTACTACTTATTAGGGATCAGAGTGTATCCATAGTTCACTTATTTTTATTGTTGGGAAGTAATCCATTAAATGATCGTACCTCAGTTGCTTATTGATTCATCCACCAAAGGGCACTTGAGTTAATTTCAGTTTGGGGTAATTATGAATAAATCCTCCACAGACATTCACATACAAGGTGTGTGAATGTTTGTGTATGTGTGTATGAACATCAATTTTTATATATGATAGATAATGACAGGAGTAAATAGCTAGGTTATATGATGAGTCATATGATAACGTTTTAAGAAACTACATTAAACTGTGTTTCAAAGACACTATACGGTCATCCCCAGTCACACACAGGGAATATGTTCCAAGACCCCTAGGGGTGCCTAAAACCACAGACAGTACCAAACGCTATATATTCTATGTTTTTTCCTACACATAATTACTTATGATAAAATCTCATTTGTAAATTGAGCACAGTCCGATTAACAACAATAACTAATAATAGAACAATTATAACAATATACTGTCATAAAAGTGATGACCAAGGCATCTCTCTCTCTAAACATCTCATTGTCTTGTACTCACCCTTCTTGTGAGGATGTGAGAGGGGGAAAAAGCCTACATCATGAGAAGAGTGACATAGGCATTGGGTTGTAGCGAAAAGCCACCATAGACCTTCTGATGATATTTCAGAAGGAGGATCATCTGCTCCAGCCTTGTGGTTGACAGCTGGAAATGGAAACCATGGGAAGCCTGAATCCGAATCCAAAGTTGAGGGAAAACTACTGTCATTTGACATTCTCACCAGCAGTGTATGAGCTTCCACAAACTTCGAATCCACACCAGGGGGTGGTTTAGTCAGGAATTCCTTTTCTCTTGCTTCTAACTGGCATGTAGCATGTCCTAATTTGGTTTTCATTTTAATTTTCTTATTGACGAATAATGCTGAGCATTTTTCTTGTATTAATTTGCTTCCTGTATATCATCATGTATGAATTTTATTTGCCCAATTTTTATCAGGTTGTTCATTTTTTTATATTTTTGAGATTTCTTAATATGTTGTCACTTGAAACCTTATCAAATATGTGTTTTATTAAGGTTCCATCCCAATTTGTGGCCTACCTCTTTATTTTTTTGACAGTGAAATTTGAAGATGAGTTTTTAATTTTGACACACCAAATTTATCAGGATTTTTTTTCCTTTCTGGGCCATGCCTTTTGTATTATGTCTAAGTTATTTTTGCCAAATCCAAGATCAAAAATATTTTTCTGCAATCGTTTTCTTCTAGTAGTTTTATTTACTTATTTTAAAGATTTTTATTTATATATTTGACAGAGAGAGACACAGCAAGAGAAGAAACACAAGCAAGGGGAGTGGGAGAGGGAGAAACGGGCTTCCTGCGAGCAGGGAGTCCAATGTGGGGCTCAATCCCAAGACCCTGGGATCATGACCTGAGTCGAAGGCAGACACTTAATGACTGACCCACCCAGGCACCACCTCTTCTGGTAGTTTTATAATTAGGGTTTATATTCAGGGCTTTTAGGTATGTGATATGAGTCGAGGGTCATTTGCATTTGTAGAATGAATTGTTTCAACATAATTTATGGAAAACATTTGTGGCAAACCATAAAATTACCCTGTACCTTTGTCCAAAGTGAATTGACCATATTGTGTGTGTTTATTCCTGGAGTCTTTACTGTGTGCCAGTGATCTAGGTGTGTATCCCGTGCCAACCCAACATCGTCTGGATTATTGTCCTTTTATAGTAAATTTTGGAAATAAGGTCGTGTGTGTCCTCCAACTTTGTTCCTTTTTGTCAACATTGTTTTGGCTATTCTATTTCCTTCACCTTCCCTTAGAACATTTAGAATTGACCTGCTGATTTCAAAAAAGAAGAAGAGGAAGAAGAAAAAAAAACAGTTGTTAATTTTTCGGATTGAGATTATGTTGAATCTGTAGGTTAGCAGATTGGTTTTCTCTATTCACATTGCTTGTAATTGCTTGTTGATTAGCCTGGTGCTAGGGACAGGAGGTCTGGCCCAGCCTCAGTCTTAGTCATGCCCTGAATTCCCGGGTCCCTCACCAATCCTTCTCAGTTTGATCCTGCTCCTCATCCCTGTAGTTACCAAACCCTGCCTCTTTGATGAGACTCATCAGCAGAGTGTGATTCTGCCTTTGTTCCAGAAAGAGAAGACCTCTCAGATTCAGAGCCAGCATGATTCCATGTTCTGTCTGCAGGGATACACTGTTTCTTTTACCCTTCCCCGAGCCACAATAAAACTTCCCCGTGTCTTTGGGAGATAAGAGCTGTTCCCATCTCCTTAGCAGTTTCAAGATTTTATTCCCTAGAAGAGTCCAGAGGGAGGGCCCAGCTGGGATGCTATGTGTTTCCTGCAGTGACAGGCACTCTCCTCCTCCGGATATTTACCACTGAAGGAAGTAGTTCAGAAATCTAAATATAAAAACCAAATTGATTAAACTTCTAGAGGAAAACATTGTATTAGACAAAAGTTCCCCAGATGCGATATGAAAAGCATTAATCATAAAAATTAATAACTGGCATTGTCAAAATTGAAATATTTTTTGTCTTGGAAAGACAGTGTTAAGAAAACAGAAAGCTAAAAGACAGCCCTGGAAAAAAGTATCCACAATACAATATCTGACAAACACCTTGTATCAACCTCATACAAAGAACTCTGACAATTAAGTGAAAAGAGAATTCAGTTTTAAGAAGTGTGTAAAACATTCTATTTGACATTTCATAAATAAGAGACCTGAATGATGAAGAAGCAAATCAATAGCTTTTCAACATCATCACTCAGTTATTATGAAAATACATAGTGAAATCACAATGAGATATTTATAATTACTGAGTGAATAATAATTAAAAACTGATAAAACCAAGAGTTGACCTGAATGTATAGCAGTAGGAGCTCTGATATAAAATTACATAAAAATGTAAATGATATAATTACTATTATTTTTTTAATATTCTTTTTTTTTAAAGATTTTATTTATTTATTCGACAGAGGGAGAGAGATCACAAGTAGGCAGAGAGGCAGGCAGAGAAAGAGGGGGAAGCAGGCTCCCCACTGAGCAGAGAGCCCAATGCTGGGCTCAATCCCAGGACCCTGAGATCATGACCTGAGCTGAAGGCAGAGGCTTTAACCCACTGAGCCACTCAGGCACCCCTTTTTTAACATTCTTATGCAAGCTTTTATATGGTCAATATGTTTTCATTTCTTTTGCAATGGAATGGAATTGCTGAATCTCAGGGTGACTTTATGTTTAACATTTGAAGAGCTGAATGATACAATTACTTTTGTAATTCTTTGGAAGTTTTTCTGAAAGTTCAACATATATTACTTTAAGAAAAATTCATTAGATCCCTAGGTGTTTACTCAAGAAAAATAAAAACATATATCTACACAAACATTTTGCATGAAAATTCTCAAGAAACTATCTAAATTTCAAAAAGTTGATAGGATAATTTAAAAAGTTGGATAATTTAAAATTGGATAATTTAAAAAGTTGATTGGATAAACAACAACAATGTATGTATGGATACATTCTCTGTATCCATAGAACAGAATGTGGTTCAGCAGGAAAAAGTCAAATTGCTGATGTATGCAACAATACGAAAGTGCCTCAAAATCAGTGTACTCAGTGAAAAAAGCCATACCAAATAGAATATAAACTACCTAATTTCATTTATATAAAATTTTATAAAAAGTATGCTAACATATAGAGTAAGACAACAAATCAATGTCTTTCTCTCTCTGGGGTAGAGGGGAGATAGATGGATTGCCATGGAGCATGAGAAATCTTTTTGTTAGGAGTAAGGGAAATGTGCATCTTAACTGTGGCAGTAGATTCACAGGCATATATATACATTTGTCAAAGTTTGTATAAGAGCCTGATTTAACAAGCACAGTTTATTTTATGTAAGTTATATGTCAATAAAGTTGATTTAAAAACATGTTGGATCCAATAGGTATGAGAACACTAGGTGTAAATAGAAAACAGACATTTAAACAGATGAACAACATTAGCCTTGGAATAAAAATATATATACTTATGCTATTTATTATAGCAGACTAAAACTGTAATATTCAGAAACTATGGGAATCCCCATTTTCACTCTATAGAAGGAAGAAAATGTCCATCTATAAGTTACACTGAGGCTAAAATTAAAATAAAATATGCAAAGCACCTAATACATGTAGATATTTGTTTTTTCCATTTTCTTTTTGAAACACTATTACTTTTGTTTTTCTTGAGCATTTCTTGTGTGTGATTCCAACTGCTTGGAATAGTTTTCCTGCTACAAAACCCATCCTTTAAAATCAAAGCATTGTTTTTCATTCAATCTGAAACATTACTTTTCCCCCATATTTACCATATACATATTTTTATTGACCAAATGTTATTTACTTATAGTATAATGAATCGCATTATATTCATGGGGGAGAATACCTAATGTTTATCTTTTGAATTGTATTTGCACTGCATGAATGAATAAGAGTGTACAGAATAGTAAAACTCAAATGCCAAAAACTACATCGTAATGTAGTGTCTATATGAGAATGTGTGGTCAAAAGCAGAGTACACCACATATTAAAAAAGGGACATTTACATACCTGGGTTGCAGAAACTGTGACTCTATTTCCTCTGAATTCCTCAATGCACACTTTCTTTGCCTTCTGATACCTTCAAGATGAGTTCTCAAAACAATCGGAAAAACTAGTTGTTAAGGAGGATGTAAGTACTGTAACATGTTAATCTAGAAGATATATAGATAGATGATAGATAGGTAGGTAGATAGATAGATAGATAGATAGATAGATAGATAGATAGATGATAGATAGATAGGATTTAAACTGAGAATTTAAATTCCCAAGCTGATCCATATATAAAGGAATTAACCTATGATTCAGCATCATTTAACTTCACTTCTGAATGCAATAATGGAGAGCCATTGCCTGAGAAATTATGGCAAGCTTAGCACCCACGAAAGAGAAACTTCTCTATCTTGATTTGCTGACTAGGATCAGGGACTACGGCATCAACAGCTGGGAGGTGTTTCCTTTGGCAAAACAATTTTGAGTCTCCTAGCAGAGACACTTCTTTTATTTTTTTTATAATTTATTTTTTATTAACATATAATGTATTATTTGCCCCAGGGTACATGTCTGTGAATCATCAGGCCTACACATTTCACAGCACTTACCATAGCACATACCCTCCCCAGTGTCCATAACCCAGCCACCCTATCCCTATACTCCTTACCTACCAGCCACACTGTTTGTTTCGTGAGTTTAGCAGTCTCTCTCTTTTTCTTTTTTTTAAGATTTTATTTATCTATTTGACAGTGAGAAAGAGATCACAAGTAGGCAGAGAGAGAGGGGAAGCAGACTCCTTGCTGAGCAGAGAGCCCGATGCAGGGGCTTAATCCCAGAACCCTGAGATCATGACCTGAGCCGAAGGCAGAGGCTTTAACACACTGAGCCACCCAGGTGCCCCTTTTTAAAAGATTTTATTTATTTATTTGACAGAAAGAGAGAGAGATTACAAGCAGGCAAAGAGTCAGGCAGAGAGATGTGGGGGGAGCAGGCTCCCCCTTGAGCAGAGAGCCCAATGCGGGGCCTCAATCCGAGGACCCTGAGATCATGACATGGGCCAAAGGCAGAGGCTTTAACCCACTGAGCCACCCAGATGCCCCAGTTTAGGAATCTCTTAGGGTTTGTCTCCTTCCTGATCCCATCTTGTTACATTTCCCTCTCCCACCTCCCACTCCCTGACCCCCAGCCCTGCCTCTCAAATTCTTCATATCAGAAAGATAATATGATAATTGTCTTTCTCTGACTGACTTATTTCACTTAGTATAATACCGTCTAGTTCCATCCACCTCATTGCAAATGGCCAGATTTCATTTCTCTTGATGGCTGCATAGTATTCCATTGTATATATATACCACCTCTTCTTTATCCATTCATCTGTTGATGGACAACTAGGTTTTTTCCATAGTTTGGCTATTGTGGACATTGCTGCTATAAACATTCAGGTGCCCGTGCCTCTTCGGATCACTATATTTGTATCTTTAGGGTAAATACCCAGTAGTGTGATTGCTGGGTCATAGGGTACCTCTATTTTCAACTTTTTGAGGAGCTGTTTTCCAAAGTGGCTGTACTAGCTTGCATTCCCACCAACAGGAGGGTTCCCCTTTTTCTGCATCCTCACCAACTGTCGTTTCCTGACTTGCTGATTTTATCATTCTGACTGGTGTGAGGTGGTATCTCACTGTGGTTTTGATTTGTATTTCTCTGATGCCAAGTGATGTTGAGCACTTTTTCTTGTGTCTGTTGGCCATTTCGATGTCCTCTTTGCAGAATGTCTGTTCATATCTTCTTCCCATTTCTTGATTGGATTATTTTTCTTTGGGTGTGGAGTTTGAGAAGTTCTGTATAGGTTTTGGATACTAGCTCTTTATCGGATAGAGACACTTCTTTTAAATTGCCTTCCCATTCATCCTCTCTCTTTTTTCTAGAAATGTCTCAATCAATAAAGTTTTGTTTTGCTGTGTTTCAGTCTTGAATGTGTTACAATTCTATCAACCATGAGCATTAAATAAGGATCATAATGTCATAGTTTCTATTTATTGGCCACTTTCTCTATGCCTTATATATATCTCTATTATTTCTCACAGATGCTCTGGGAGTAAATGCTGCCTATTTCTGTAATCTTACTTAGGATAAAAAGTAGGGCTCAGACTTTTTTTTTTCCTAAGAGTCCACAACTATCTTGAAAACTGGAATTTGATTTTAGGAATATTGCCCTTGTTTTTGCCACTGCAGGATTCAGAGGCAAAGAGATTAAATGAATATCAGAAGACAGAGAAAGCAACAAAGGCATATTTTTACAGTAAACGGAGATAGTTACTCCAGAAACAAAAAAGTCAAGTATGTTGCTCTTTGGAAATCAATGTTTCTCATTCTAGGCATATATATGGTCTGTGTCCCATTTGCCCAAAGCAGAATCAAGCAGTATAAGAGATTAATAGTTGCCCTATTATTTCCAGGTTGCATGCCTGCTGTCTACTAATATCCTTTTGACATTTTGATGGATATGGGTCAGAAAACTATTGCGGGTCCATTATTTCATTTAGCCATAGGTGGTTTGAGCTTTTTCTAATTCATTACAAGCACATCTGAGCTGATGAAACACTTTTTCCTGGTGCTCAGTTCTCCTGATGTACTTGGTCAAAAGTATATATTTGTGATTCAGGAAAGATGTAATTTTTCTTCTTTTGAAGTCTAAGCAACCTGGAGTATATGGTGGAAGGACCCTAAAGGCTTATATTCTTTCATCAACTCAGATTTGGGTAGGCCAAGAAACACTTATTTGAAGTCTCATGATTTAGTCTCTACAAACACCAAAGTAAACCACTGTTACTCACAAGGACTCTTCACTTCTAGTCAAGAAACATTATTAAGCTGTTTCTTCATAGGCAGCTGTACATTTTGGGGAAATCAGACCTCCACCCTTCCGATGATGAACCTCAGTCTCTGTTTCCATGATATGTGAGGTGTTGACCCAAGACATGTCTCTCTGGTCATCTTCAACACTAACATCCTGTGTTTCACTATTTCACAGGAAAACGAAGGTATGATTTCACTTCTATCACATTTTCTTTGGTGGTATTTTTGTGGCCACTTTTTTTAGAGAAACTATTTTCTTTTTATAATCTTTAGCTCTCCATGAATTAATGTTTCTAGGAGAAGTACTAGTATGAGTGCAGTTAAGCTGATAGACCTGGAAATTGAAAGAAAAAAAACAAAAAGACACATGCACAGACACACACACACACACACACACACCCCTTGTTAAAAAGATAAACTACATGGTTCATATAAGCCAAAAATTACTGCCTATGTCTATGAATGAGTTTCTTTTATCTTCTTATATGTTGCAAAGATTTTAAATATGTGCAAGGTCCTTTATTTTTTTTATAATGTTTCTAATCTTAGGAAATTGAATTATATTATTATTTGGGTCACTTAGGCAATAATCAATCTTTATTCTGAATAAAAAAGAATCAGAGTGATGTAGTAGTTAAAAGCTTGGCTTGATAGATGGGCTATTTTCAAATTTGGTTTCCAGTGGTTACTAATAATGATGCTTTCACAGCTTTGTTATAAGATGTAAATGAGAGAAATGTGTGTAAAAGACCTGGTGGCTATCTTTTTATTACTCTTACCATGTCTTTGAATAAGAGCATTGACTAAGGAAGGTCATCAATCCTTTCCTCCTTCAAAGGTTTTGATAGATTCACTGAAAGGTTCTACAGACTAATGTAGTAGTAGTGCTATAATTAAGCCAGATTTTATTTTGGTTATTATGAATATCACCCCATTTCCTTGTCTGGAAAGTAGTAAAATAAGCCTCACTTGAGCCACATTAAAGACAGCGAATTTCATCCTGGAGATTGCACTCTGGAGAAAAAGGTGGTAAATGACTAATATGTTTGAACAGATCATTTTTATAGGCAGAAAACTACTGCCAATAATAAATTGTCTAAATAGAATTATAATTATGATATATTCAGGAACAAGACACATTCAACTGTTCTTCCTCACCCAGCCAGGAAAAACAAAAAGAAGTAATATCTTATTACTCTGTGTGTGTGTGTGTGTGTACAAAATAATAAAATAAAATGTATTTTGTCATGTACATATTCATTTATGTAAGATTATACAGTGCTATGCCCATAAACAAGCCCAGCACACATTATTAATTTCATAAATCAGCATAATTAAATGTGAATGCTTAATAAATAGATTAATAGATTCTTTTATTCACTGTAGAGAGTACATTAATGCTAACTTTCATGGTCATTAGAGGCATTCACAAATCTCCTCTTTCTGGGTAAAGAGTAAGATTGTAGGTCCCTGCCCCCTTTGAAGTTATGTATGGATTTATGACATGCTTTGGCAACTGTGAGCAGATGTGATGTATCACTTCTGGATGGAAGTTTAAAGAAACCGTATGCCATTTGCACTCTGCTATCCCTCTGCCATGGTAATCATGGGAAAGCACATCAAAATAAACATTTGCTTCAATGGCTCAGCTTGGTTTTTTCATAACTGCTGTGGTCAGAGCCCTCCTGCTGACCTAGTAGGATATATGACCTGGTGAAAATATGTTTATTATATTAAGCCATTGGGATTTGGGATAGCAAAGTCATGTTGTATATAGTCAACAAATTAAATGCTAGTATATTTGAGTTTTCTAATCCTCAAATTTTTACTACTCCTCAATTTATCCATCATTGCATGTAGAAGAAAATCCATGCTTCTTGATATAGCATATGGTACTCTGCCCAAAGTGCTCCAACCACATCTTTCCTTCCACATTCTCACTAAAGCCCCAGTGACTCTTCGCTTTAACTTTGACAACTCGATACAGTAAAAGCATATCTCCATGTAGCTTTAACTTCCATTTCTATCACTAAGAATGAACTTGGTCATGTTTTCATATGTTAAAGGGTCATTTCCCTTTTATTTCCTGTGTGGTTCAAAAGTAAAGCTTCAAAACTGTGAAGATATTATTCAATTATTTTTTATGTATATATCTTGATGCTTATCCATCCACAGCTGATCCGTGTGTTTTTTTTTTTTTGCAAGATTTTAATAAGTTTTGTTTCAGTATTCTAGGTTTTAGATATACTTTTCATGCATGTGTTTCTTGAATTCCCTGTTTGATGCTGAGTGAATCTTAGGGTTGTTTTTTTTTTTTTAATTTTATTTTTTTTATTTTTTCAGTGTTACATGATTCATTGTTCATGCACCATACCCAGTGCTCCATGTAATATGTGCCCTCCTCAGTACCCACCACCAGGTTTGCCTAACCCCCTGTTCCCTCCAAAACCCTCAGTCCAAAGTCTCTCATGGTTCATCTCCCCCTCTGATTTCTTCTCTGAATCTTATTAGTTTTGTTTTGTTTTTCAGATAATTCTGGAAATCCTTGGTCTTTATCACTTGAAATAGTTCTCTAATTGTTTATTTTGATCAATTATGAAAACTATTCTAAGAATGTTGACACTTCCAACCTCCTTTTTAAAAATCACATATTTTATATTTTCTGCCACTTAATTTCTTCCTGAATCCTTATGGGAAAGGTCTTCAAAAAAACAAAACAAAACAAAAACATTTAACTCATTGATTTGTTCTTAGTTATATCCGTTCCACTTTTCAACTCTATATTGATTTCTTTCAGTCTACCATTGTGGATTTATTCTGGGGTGTACTTTGTGAGTCCTTGCTCTTGGTTTATCCTTCCAACATTTTAATCTCTTTGAAGATAGTTAATTTGATTCCATAAAAATTATTTTGTCTGGTTCATTAATTCTTAAGAATACCCACCATTTGAATTTTTTGTTTTATTAGTCATAACACTTGGTGACTTAGTGATATGTACTTGGAGTAAGATTCTCCAGCCTTAGGTCCCTTCTCATGGATTTCAAGTGGGGAGGGGACATGCCTCAGGGAAGAAGGGTGTGACATTGCTCTTTACTCCATACTGTGCATTAATATTTTTCAAGAGCTTGTAGCCTTAGTTTTAATTACTTAGCTTTTCAGCTATAGAAAAAGATATCAGGAGTATAAAATTTGTAGGAGATGACTAGTCCTCTTGATTTAAATGTTAACTATTTTCATCACATTGAGGTCTTCATATTTCCCCCCAAATTCAAGTTGGTGTCAAGATGATTGCTCTATCTGCAGTGACTACATTCAAGCATAGGACCAATCAAGCAAAGAAAACATTTAGGGAACATTAACAAACATTCCTTTACCTTGACTTTGATTAGATGTTCAAGTTCTCTTCCTTTTGAACCTTGGTTTTCTTTCATGTGTGATCAAGATTTCCTATAGAAATTGCTATAGGCCACAACAGCAACGATATTTGTGATCATATATATATATATATATATATATATTACACTGTTTTGAGGTTTGTTTTTTGTTTTTGTTTTGTTTTTTTGTTTGTTTGTTTTACACCCAAGTTATTTCTTGTCTTTACTTTGAAATTGTCCATGAATATTTAAAGGCTTACTTGTAATTATTTGTAATTATTTGCATGAATTTAGAGTTTGCAGGGACAGGTTCTCTTTATCATTGCCACCTGCCAGGTTACCAAAAACTTCATTTCATTATATTTTTGGATATTCCTATGAGATTAGGAGCACAGGAAATTAACTAATTGACTTTAATGAAATGTGTTACTCCCTACTCCTCTGCTCACTTTATCAAAAACAATTTAACAAAAACACACTGTTGAACTACATAAAATAAAACCCAGGAAACCAATGGAAAAAATCAATAAAACAGAAAGCTAATTCTTTGAAAAGACCAAGAAAGTTAATAAACCTCTATCAAAACTAATAAAAAAGGGAGAAGTCACAAATTACTAATATCAGGAATGAAACTGGTGATACCACTACACTAAAAGGATAGTGTAGTGTTTTATAGGATAGTGTTTTACAGACACTTAAAGGATAAGTGAATACAACACACAACTCTACACATAAAATTTGATAACTTCTATGAAATAGACCAACTCCTTGAAGAGTACAAACTATCTACTAAATACAACTTGTCAATAATGTTTTAAAAAAGATTGAATATCCTTATAACTATTAAGGACATTAAAAATTATATATATATATATAATCATAAAAAGATATCTCTATGGGGCACCTGGGTGGCTCAGTGGGTGAAAGCCTCTGCCTTTGGCTCAGGTCATGATCTCAGGGTCCTGGGATCAAGCCCCCCATCGGGCTCTCTGCTCAGCAGGGAGCCTGCTTCCTCCTCTCTCTCTCTCTGCCTGCCTCTCGTCTACTTGTGATCTCTCTCTGTCAAATAAATGAATAAAATCTTTTAAAAAAAAGATATCTCTAGGAACAGTTTTCACTGGTGATTTTTGCCAGACATTTAGGGGAATAACAGTAATTTACACAATTTCTTACATAAAATAGAAGAAATGGAAAAACTTTCCAACTCATTTTATGAAGTCAGTTTTACCCTGAATGAAAACCAGAGAGAAACTGTAAAAAGCAAAAAACAAAAACAAAAAACAAAACAAACAAACCAACAAAAAAGCCATAATAGTAACAATAGAGCAATATCCCTCATGAATATACATGCAAGTTTTTTTTTTTATCAAATCTTAAGAATTCAACATTATGTAAAATAAATTATACACCATGGCCAAGTGAAGTTTATTAAGGAGATTTAAGTGTAGTGTAAATTAAGAAATCAATCAACACTATTATATTAACTGATTAAAGAAGACAAATAACAGGACATATGTACTTATAAATGATTATATATATATACATGATTACAGATGTGTAAGTGCTGGAGACTCAGGATAGAGTTACAGTTCAATTTCAAAGAAAGTCACGTTTGAAAACTAGGAAAAGGCCGAGTTAACACTAAAATTAACTATCACAAAACTATTCATATTCATTGTGGCAATGCCAAAATGATAGTTTTGGTATTGAACTATAATTATGTAAGATGTCACCACTGGGGAAAACCGAATGTAGGGTACACAGACCTCTCTACTACTTTTGCAACTTCTTCTAAATTTATAATTATTTCAAAACAAAAAGTTTAAAAAAACACTTAAATTAATATTGAATATAAAGTCCAATTCTTCAATGAGCCTAAAACTGCTTTTAAAAAATAAAATCTATTTATTTATTATTTTTTTATTATGTTAAGTAGCCACTGTGAAATACATCATTAGGTTTTGATGTAGTTTTCAGTGATTCATTAGTTATGTATAGCACCCAGGGCACATCACAACATGTGACCTCCTTAATACCCATCACCCTATTACCTCCTCCCCTAATCCCTCCTTTCTGAGACCCAATAAAATCTATTTAAAAGAGGAAAAATGAATTGAAAATTCCCATGCCTATTACTGAGTGTTTCAATTGGTTAATTTCCTATTGAGGAAACTCACAGAGGTTGCTCTTTCTTCCTGCAGAGCTATATTACTCTTTATTCAGGCAACTCTTACTCATTGAATTTCAGTTTAAATGTCATATCCTAAGGATATAATTCTTTGGCACTCACATTTGTTCAGATTTCTTGATAAATCATTTTTGTTGCATCATGCATTTTCCCTTCATAACATTTATCACAGTTGTAATTAATTCACAATAGCTGTTTTTCACAATGTCTGGCTAAGATGGCACAGACTTTTTTCATTTTGTTAAACATCAACAAGTTCCCATCATCTGAAAACTGTATAGCACATGTATGTATTATGTATGCATTAAATGTTGGTTAAATAAGTTACTTAATCAGAGTTTTCATGACACAGAATTAAATGCAGAAATACTTTGAGAGCTTAATAGAAACTCCAAATTTTTATTGTTTATAGAAACTAGTTTACTAGTTTCTATTAGTAGGAACTAGTAAAGGTACTGATAACTATAAAAATGGAGTACCTTCTTTTCCAGTAAAGGTCAGGTAGCAAAATAAGAAAGAGATCGAAGAGGGTATAGAATATTTCTTTAATGATGCCTTTTTGTGGTTGGATATGGGGGAATTTTTACAGGCTTGTTGTCAGAACCTCGTATGGTCAAAACAATAATTTAGGACATTCTCTTTTACCTTAATGTGCAAATGAGAACACAGGAATCCTAAGTCAAGCTGACCTCGTAGACTTTTAAGCTCCTAGGAGGAAGTGACTGTTATGTACTTAGTGTCAAAGTCACAGAAGCCCACACAGTACTTGCTTAGAGGTCGTATCAATAAATATGTGTTGAATGAATAAATAAGACTATATTTACAGACAGGGCCTGAGATCTGAGAATTGAACCAGGATTCTGGCTGTGAAACTATATTGGAAGAAAGAGAACTGTGGGCAGAATATTAAGTGGTTCTTACTAGAGCACATTATAGAACACATTAGCTTCCATGTGCTTATTTTCAGGTAAAATTTGTGCTAAACCAGTCTGATAGGTAACTCTGCTTCCTTACAAACTTGAAAACCCAAAGGTACAGAATGATTATCATCTGCACATTGGCTTATGGGAAGGGCAAACATCCTTTAACTTTAAATTAGCATTAGACTAGCATTCAGCATGTAGTAAACAAACTACTCAGTCCTAAAAATTTAACTGCACTTTGCTTTGCTAGCGAGCTTTAGGAGCAATGTACAAAGTGTTATCAACAACTTCACCCTGTCTAGGGATTTGTCTCCTTATCTGACAAACGATCCTTGCTTTTTTTTTTTTCTTTCTTCAAATGAGCAAGTCTCCTTTGAAATAATAAACAGGTGATGCAAAGCTGTACTTTGGGAATAAGAGTATTTTATTTTATAAGGAAATAAAACTGTAGTTCAGTTTATTAAAGCTTTATATTTTTGTTATTTTTTTTATATTTGCCTCTCTTCAAGGGGGGAAAAACAGGAAAAATTTCTACTAATTAAAGTTTTTATAAATTATAGTTGTAGAGCTCACAATTAAAAAATTCAGAGACAAAAATCAAGAAAATAACACCACAATTTAAAAAGAGGTCATAAGTACATATTTCAGTTAGAGTAAAAAATAAAGGGAAGGTCTGAGTGGCTCAGTCAGTCAAGTGCCTGACCCTTGATCTTGGCTGAGGTCATGATCTCATGATCATGGGTTGATCATGGTTCATGATCCATGGTTGTGGGTTCCAGTCCTGCTTTGGGCTCCATGCTAGGTCTGGAACCTACTGAAATACAAAAATAAAAATAAATAAATAAGAATAAAAATTAAAAAAAAATAATGGACTTTATATCAATGAATTTGAAGATTTAGACCACAGAAATAATTTTCTGAAAATATAACTTACTGAAATAACATGTGCAAAACTTGAAGGGTTTTAAGATCATTATACAAACATCATTATAATTAGTAGTTAAACATTCATTCATTTAACAAATCAGGTCCAAATATTTTTTCCAGTATTTCACAGTTAAAATACAAGCAATTTTTGTCATACATAAACTCTTATTTATTTATAAACTCTTTTTAAAGATTGAAAGCGAAGGGAATGACTTCTTATTTTATGAGAATGGAATAATTGTGAACCGAACTGAATAAGGATGGTACAGAAAAACAAAGTCCCAACTCGCTCTTGAAGAAAAACACAAAATATAGGGCATATATTAGCAGATTAAATTTAGCAGTATATAAATAATGTGATAAATCACTATGTTCAACACATTAGCCATCAGGGAAACTCAAATCAAAACCACATTGAAATACACGTTACACAGTTAGAATGGCAAAAATTGACGTGATGAGAAACAACAAATGTTGGAGAGATTGTGGAGAAAGGGGAACCCTCTTACAGGTTGGTGGGAATGCGAGTTGGTACAGCCACTTTGGAAAATGGTGTGGAATTTCCTTAAAAAGTTAAAAATAGAGAAACGTATGACCCCCCAATTGCACTACTGGTTATTTACTCCAAAGATAGAGATGTAGTGAAAACTAGGGCCATATGCATCCCAATGTTCATAGCAGCAATGCCCACAATAGCCAAACTGTGGAAGGAATCGAGATGCCCTTCAACAGATGAATGGATAAAAAGGATGTGGTCCATATATACAATGGAATATTACTCAGCCACCAGAAATGAGGAATGCCCAAAATCTGCATCAACGTGTAAGGGACTGCATGAGATAAGCAAAATAAGTCAAACAGACAGAAAATTATCATATGGTTTCACTTATTTGTGGAACATAAGAAACAGCATGGAGGACATTAGGAGAAGGAAGGGAAAAATAAAGGCGGGGGCATTAGAGAGGGAGATGAACCATGAGAGATTATGGACACAGGGAATCAATCACACAGGGATGAGTGAGCCCAGTGATGGATATTAAAGAGGGTACATATTGCATGAAGCACTGGGTGTTACATGCAAACAATGAATCATGGAACACTACATCAAAAACTAAAGAAGTACTGTATAGTGACTAACATAACATAATATAAATAAATAAATAAATAAATCACTAAGAAATCAATTTAACTTCAGAATTGTGAAGAATGTGTTTTATTGGGGCACCCGGGTGACTCTATGGGTTAAAGCCTCTGCCTTCGGTTCAGGTCATGATCTCAGGGTCCTGGGATCGAGCCCCACATTGGGCTCTCTGCTCAGCAGGGAGCCTGCTTCCTTCCCCCCCTCTCTCTGCCTGCCTCTCTACCTGCTTGTGATCTTTCTTTCTCTGTCAAATAAATAAATAACATACTTTTTTTAAAAAATGAATATGTTTTATTAAAATATGTGATTTATAATATAATAAATTAATATAATTTATCACAATAACTTTTGAAAGAAGAAAATATTTTATCTTTATACAGAAAAATGTGAAAATAATGAATTCACCAAAAGATTTTTTTTCTCCAAAAAATGTTTAAGGAAGAGCTCCTATATGCCAGATATTCTGAGTTTCTGGGGATATAATGTGAAAATGATATCTAAGTTTTTTGCTATGTGGGATTCTAACAGATTATAGAATTTAATGAGATTTAACAGCCAATTGAGGCAAAGTAGTAAATAATAGAATGGAAAACCCTTAGCCCCCCCAAAGTGGTATCAAAGGTATGTAATAGCTATAATTTTAATTTTGATATATTGGGTACATTTTCTTTAAATGAAGAATTTGGTCAGAATGACAAATATCATTGTTCCTATTCCACATTTTTTTGGAGATGCTACATTTTGTGAGAATAAAAATTAAGGCATTGAAAAGAAGTGGTAAAAATTAATATTTCATGTATGAAAATGAGTCAATAAAATAACTCACTAATATTGTTAAATGTAAGTACAACATAACCAAATAACTTATGTTTCAATCTACTTGCAACAAAACTTAGGAAATAAAATTTTAAATAAGATAATAATTTCCAAAAGACACATACAAAAATTATAAATCACTTAGACAAAATAAAAACTGCATTTTCAAAGTGGATTAAAGACCTAAATGTGAGACCTGAAGTCATAAAAGTCCTGGAAGAAAATATAGGCAGTAATTTCTTTGATATCAGCAGTAGAAACGTTTTTATAGATATATCTCCTGAGGCAAAGGAAACAAAAGCAAAATTAAAGTATTAGGACTACACCAAAATAAAAAAAAAAAAAAATGCAAGGAGAAGGAAAACATCAACAAAATAACAAAGAAACTTACTGAAATGGAGAGCATATTTGCAAATGATCCAAAATGGGGTGAGTACCCAAAATATATAAAGAACTTGTACAACTCAATGCCAAAATGTAACCAAATAATCCATTTAAAATAGGCAGAGGACCTGAATAGACATTTTTCAAAAGAAGAGATACAGATGAACCAACACATGAAAAGATACTCACGTTATTAATCATCAGGCAAATGAAAATCAAAATCACAATGAAATATCACCCCACATCTGTCAGAATGGCTAAATTAAAACACATAAGAAATAACAAGTGTTGGCGAGAGTGTGGAGAGAAAGGAATTCTCATGCATTCTTGGTGAGAATGCATTGTGTAGCCACTGTGGAAAACAGTATAGAGGTTCCTCAAAACATTAAAAATGAAATTACCATGTAATCTCATAATTCCACTTCTGGTTATTTACCCAAAGGAATAAAGAAACTAATTCAAAAAGATTTATGCACCCCTATGTTTATCACAGTATTATTTACCATAGCCAAGATATGGAAGCGACTCATGTGTCCGCTTACTGGTGAATGGATAAAGAAGATGGTTAAAGAGAGAAAGAAAGAGAGAGTAAAATATTACTTAACCATAAAAATGAGTGAGATCTTACCATCTACAACAATGTGGATGGACCTAGAGGGTCTTATGCTAAGTATAATAAGCCAGTTAGATATAGATAAATATCATATGATTTCAGTCTTATGTGGAAAGAAAGAAAGAAAGAAAGAAGAAAGAAAGAAAGAAAGAAAGAAAGAAAGAAAGAAAGAAAGAAAGAAAGAAAGAAAGAAAGAAGAAAGAAAGAAAGAAAGAAAGAAAGAAAGAAAGAAAGAAAGAAAGAAAGAAAGAAAGAAAGAAAGAAAGAAAGAAAGAAAGAAAGAAAGACATAAAAGCAGACTGTAATACAGAGAACAAACTGGTGGTTGCCAGTGGGAATGAGGGAGGGAGGATGGGTGAAACAAGTGATAGGGATCAAGAGCACACTTACCTTGATTAGCACTGAGTAATGTACAGAATTGTTGAGTCATTATATTGCACACCTGAAACTAATATAACACTACATGCTAATTTTACTTCAATAAAAAAATAACATTCTTTGATCACAATGAGAAAAGCATCAGCAGGAAATGCCTTTCCATTTTGAAATAAAAATAATAAGCAACATATTAAACAACTCTTAGGTCAAAGGGTAAATATAAAAGGACTTTAGAAATACCTGAATATAAGGTTTATAAAAGTAGGATATGAATGAATTTGTGGCATATAAACAGTTATGAGTAAAAAATTATAGTATTGAATACCTGTATAAATACGAGTGAAACAAAAATTAAATGAATTAACTCTCCAATTTAAAAATCTAGAAAAAGAATGACAGAGAAAACGGAAAGAAGGCTGATGGAAAACTTCATAAAGATAAAAGCAGAAACTAATGAGTTAGAAAACTAACACCCACTAGAACTCATAAATAAATGCCAAATCAAGGGTTTTTTTCCCAAACTTTATCATGAACCCAAAGGGCACGTTTATACGGAAGTCAGATAGATTATTTTCTCAGAAAACTTAACAAAACTCTACTCAATATATAGAAAATGTAAGCAGGTTAATTACTCTGAAAGAAATGCAGAAAGTATCTAAAGAGCCCTCTACCAAAAAGCACAAAACCTAGTTGAGTTCATATAGGAATTTTACCAACTTCTTAAACAATCAGGTAATCTTAACACTACATAAAGTGTCCCAGAGCATTAAAAAGAAGGACAACCTCTACTTTTTCTTTATAACATGAATATAATATTTATCTATAATATAACATTGCATGAAACTGATATAGTATGAATACACTTTATTTATAAATATCAATGCAAATTCTTAAATATAACACTAGCAAATAAAATCTACTAGCACATTAAAAATAATACAAGATAAACAACTGTAGTTAATTTCAGTAATGCAAGTGTTATTCAGTATTAGAAAGGCTATAAATATGGTCATAAATAAGGCCATATAAATCTTAAAAGAAAAAAGATTATATATGATTATGTTCAAAGATGCAGAGAAAGCATTTGCCAAATATCAAAACATAATAAAAATACACTTAATAAAATAAAACTTGACACATCATTAACATGATAAAGTATATATCTTAATCAATAAGCAAGCACTTTTCTTGAAAGCAAACCACTAGAGGTTTTCCAATTGTAGTCAAGAAAAGACAAAGGCTCCTTCCTGGCTGTCTCATGGTGCTAAGGAGAAATAAACAAACAAACAAAATCAAAATATAAGATCCAAGGCTTTAAGTCAGGAACTTGGAGAGCTATATTCTAAGACTATGTATGAACCAGAAGTAAAGGAAATCTTGCAAAAACCCACAAACTGGCCTGGAGTCAATTCAGGCTCTGAATGGATTAAGGTGATCTGCTGTCACTTTATGTCTCCTAGTGGGTAGTCAGAAACCTCTAGGGAAAACAATAGCACCTGCAGACTGCATATTTTCCCTGCCCAGTATCTCAGTGTCCTGTTTTCAATTATACATATATAATATATGTCAAGTATATATATTTCATGTATATCATATATATGTATTCTCACATACACAAAGGGTCAAATAAAAATAGAAATAGAAACAAATTTACAAGTATCTGAGTAATTCTAGATATCAAACTTAGATATTGAAAGAACTGTGGTTAAAATATTTCTGAAAATAAATAAAAAAGAAAGAACTCGACAAACAAAAATTCTTAAAAAAAATAGAAGATCTAGAATTAAAAATGCAGCCTAATAGATGGGTTTAATAGCATACAGGACAAAAATATAAAAAAAATAATTAGTTAAAGGGATGATAGTTGAGTAGAAAACACGCAAGCAGATTCATGGGAATCATAAAAGATCAAAGAACACAGATAAGAGTGTGAGAGACACATGCACATAAACACTCTGAAAGGTCTAGGGTCCTTGGTCCTCTGGAATTAAAAACAAAGTGAATCAGGCAGAAGTTATATGTTAGAAGAGACAATGGTTAAGAGTTTCTGTAAACTGTTGTGTGATGTTGCCGCAGTAATAACATGAAGACGAATAAAAATAAAATGTGTAGATATGTATATGGGAACATCAGAGTAATATTTCTGAAAACCAGTTAATAGAAGAAAAACCCAAAGACAGTCAGAGAGAAGACATGTGCATACTAAAAGTCATACTGAAGTAAGTTCTTCAGGTGGAAGGAAAAAGATATAAACATGGAAAACAAGGAAGAAATAGAAAATGTAATCATTATGGGACTATAAAAGTATTAAAATGCATAGCAACAATATCACAGAAGACAGGCTCACATGACTATAAGGAAAGTCTCTAAGGTCCCAGCATTGTCTGGCAAGTGGAAAGCATAATGAAGAGAATGTGTGAAATCAAGGATATAAACTGTGGTAGGATAAATATTCAAAACACAGTAAAAGAATGTATAAATTAGTGTCCAAAAGAAGGCTGTGAGAAAAATAAAACAGATAGAAAAAAATTAAAAACAAATAATAAAAATGTAGCTATATAAACACATTACATATAGAATAATCTAATTAAAATAGAGATTGTCAGGGTGAAATAAAAATCCTCATATATTTATGTATTTATACTTTCTACAAGAAGAAAATATAAATATATTTGTATTTATACTTCCTATAATATCTTATAAAATGTTATTTTATAAGATAAATAATATAGGCAAAACGATGGTAAGAAACATCACACAAACATTGACTTAGTATATTATACATACATACACACATACACACATGTATTAATTTGTATATACACATATACATGAATATATATACCCATATGAATGTATATGTGTATATTTGAATATCAAAAATAGACAACTGTAAGAATCATTACTAAAAACAAGGAGCTTACTTCATCATATAAAATTTAGTCTTTCAGGAAGACATAAAAGTTCTACATTTATGCATTTCTAATTCCATAGCAGAACTTAAGTCAAGAAAAAACTGACAGAATTCAAAGAAGAAAATGGCAAACTACAATCATACAGGAAGACAAGCAATCCTCTTCAATAGTTGATAGACAAAGCAAAAAAATTAATCTGTATGAATATAGATGTTTTGCATAACCAACAAATTTTCCTCACTGATAAAATTAATACACTACACCATGCAGTGGCAGAATATACATTCCTTACAAGTTCACATGGACTGTTTGTCAAAATTGACTATATCCTCAGACAGAAAGCATGTCTCTATACACTGGAAATGATTAAAATATTTAAACAGATTCTATTGTCAGAATGACGTTAAAAAAAAAAGATCAAAGATCAACTAGAAAATAAAGCAACATTCGGAAGTTAAGGTATGTTCTTTTTATTTTTTTATCTCATTTTATTTATTTGAGAAAACGAGAACAGGGGAGGACCAGAAGGGGAAAGAGAGGGATAAGCAGACTCTGTACTGAACACGGAGCCTGACCTAGGGCCCAATCTCAGGACCCTGAAATCATGACCCTGAGATCATGACCTGAGCCAAACCAAGAGTCAAATGCTTAACCAACTGACTGAGCCACCTAGGCTCCCCAAGGTATGTACTTTATAAATAGTCATTGGTAGAAAAGGAAATCATAATAGAAATTGGAAATTTTAAAATGATATATCCAATTTGTGGGATGAAGCTGCCATGATGCTTAAAGTTAAATAACCAGTCCTAAATGCATGTATTGAAAAAAACAAAAGCTGAGAAATCATTGAGTTGAGCTTCTACTCAAGAAGCTGGAATAAAATAAAATTTAAAAATCTCAAAAACATCAGGAAGAAGACCAATTTATTTTCTTATAATTGGTTTATATTTTTAATTACAATAGATTCAGTAAAACAAATGAGGAAGCAAAAAAAAATCTTTGAAAAAGAATAGTAAAAATGACAGCAAGAATAATTAAGAACCAAAGAGAGATTAAATAAAAAATTGTAAATTTTAGGTGAAATGGATCTATCTTTAAGAAAAAAGTATAAGATCAATACAAAAAGAAGCAAAAATATTAAAAGTTCTATATTTTAAAAATGAATCTGTAATTACAAATCTTTCCACAAAGAAATATCCAAGGCTATGATGCTTTGATTGTGAATTTATCTAAAATTGGAAAAAAGAAAACAACAACAACAGCAACAAAAACAGTCTTAGAAAATAATTCCAGAGATTTAAAAAAGATGGATCTTTTTTTTACAACTCATTTTTTTTTTGGCAACTCATTTTTTTTGAAGCTAACATAACTTGGTATGAAAATATGGCAAAGACAGGAAAATTACTGGATAAAATTTCTCAAGGAAATAGATGCAAAACTTTTTTAATGGGAAATCATATATAATAATACATAAATAAGTGATGTGTCACAATTGATTTTGACTTATTTCTGTAATTAATGATTGGTATAATATTTAAAATGTTAAAATTATAAAATTAACAGAAAAATAGAAAAACTTCAAAACAAAATAATCTGAAAGGATGCTGAAAATAGCATTTGATAAAATTAAACATATACTGATATAAATATTAGCAGTAAACTAGAAACAGAAGGCTCTTTTCTATTTAAGAGAGAACATAGAAATTAATAGTGAAATATTAAAATCATTCCTTAAGATTTCTGAATAAATTGAGTGACCTTTAAAACTATTTCTATTCGATACAATACACAAAAATAAAAGTAAAAATTGTGTAAATGGGAAGAATGAGCTCAATAGTCACTTTTTTTCCTATAACACATTTGTATATGTAGAAAAAAACAAAAGAAAATAACTAAAGTATTAAAATTAATGTGTAACACTGTCCCTAGGTTTAGGATCATATAAATAAACATAAGACCTCTAAGCCAAAAACCACAAATATTGTAGAAATTTAAGGAGAACTTCAAGAAACAAAGACATACATAATGATCTAAAATTGGAGACATCAGTATTCTAAACATGTTTCCCAAAATTAACCTATATGTAATCTCATTCAAAATCGAAACTGTGAGTACATGTATGTGTACGTATGTAAGTGCTAGCTGTGATTCAAAATTTTTCTGGAGTTTTAAAGGACCCAGCTAAGGCAATGTTAACAAATAAAATAAAACACATAAGACCTACACTATCAGTTATTTTAGTATTAAGAGAAGAAAAATGTGTGCATATATATCCACATGTAGAGGCACTAGATTTATTACAGCAGTGACACTGAGATAAAATTTCTTATCAGCAAGATATGAAAAAAAATCAAAATTTAGTGACATACTTGTCAGCAAGGCTGTGGGAAATAAACACTCTTATACATTGGTGATAACAATGGAAAATAGCTAAAATGGAAATTTTGCTACATCTTCCCCAAACAGAAATTCACTTACATTTAGAACAAGAAATAGAAATCTTTCCCAGGGATAAACTGGCAAAAATATAGAAAGCTACATAAAGGGCTATTCAGTAAAGTGGTACAAAATAGAGTAAGATACAAGACCCATACACCTATCAATAAGGGAATTTTTAATTAAACTATAGTACAAAAGTAAGTTGATTACTACTCAAACTGCTAAAAACAAAAAATAATGAAAAAATATTTAAGAGAGAAAAGGGGAATGTTACTTTGAGGGGAGCGATGAAAAGAAAGATGACTAACTTAGCACATATAACAAAAATCAGAAAAAGAAACATATGTCAACCAATAATGAGAAAAATTAGAATATTGGAAATTGAGAAAGAATTTTTCTCAAGAAAGAAAGAATCTTTCTCAAGAAATTGAGAAAAACTCATATGAGTTTTTAAATGTGTCTTTTACAAAATTAGACATTTACAAAATTAGACATTATTTTGAACTGAATAATAATGAAAATACATCACATCAAACCTCATGGCAAACAGCTAGAGCAAAGCACAGATGGAAATATACAGGCTTTAATACTCATATTCAATATAAAGAGGGTGTATAATTAATGATCTATGGGGCCATTTTAAGAAGCTAATTTAAAAAAAGAGTAACTAAAAAAAAGAAAAAGAGTAACGAAACCCAAAATACGTAGGCAGAAGGAAAGAATAAAAATCTTAATGAGTTTAAAAAAAAAGCATAAAAACTATAGAATCAGTGAAAATAAACTCTGGTTCCTTGACTATATCAATACAATTAGAATAACCAGGAAAAAAGACAGAAACATAATTTTCAAGATTTGTGATAAAGATACACATCATGGTAGATTAATCGGACATTGAAAATTGTAATTGTAATTGATATAATAATAATATCTTCAACAACATATATAACATGGAAATATTCATTAAAAGAAACAATTAGCAGTATTACTCAAGAAACTAGATATTCTGAACAGAACTGTATCAAAGTAGCTGAATTTATTATTTAGTGCTTCTAAAAACAAGCAAAACAAAGCATCACTACAAACAATAATGACAAAACTAAGACCCAGATGGCATCACTGGTAAATAAATTTTCCAAACACAGAGAAGAAATAAAACAATTCTAAAATACCCCTTCCAAAAGTGTGAGAGCAAAAAGCACTTCCCAATTCCAATATTTGGAACGCAAAACAGGATTTCATTGCACACCCCATAGACTTTTATTTAAAGAAATACTAGTAACTCTGTGCACATAATTCATCAACTTAAAGTAGGCCAATTCTTAAAAACTCATAAACTATTAAAATACACTGAAAATGAAATAACCTGAATAGTTCTGTAATATTAAAGGTCTACAAGATATTTAAGTTTTAGTTTTGTTTTTCTTTTTAAAGATCTTATTTATTTGACAGAGAGAGAGATCACAAGCAGGCAGAGAAAGAAGGGGAAGCAGGCTCTCTGCTGAGCAGAGAGCCAGATGCGGGGCTCTATCTCAGAACCCTGAGATCATGACCTGAGCTGAAGGCAGAGGCTATAAAATCAACTGAGCCACCCAGGTGCCCCCAACTTTTAGTTTTAAACCTAACCAAAAAGAAATCTTTGGGTCAGACAGTTTTGCTGGTGAATGATACAAACTATTTAAGGAAGAAAAAATAGCAATTCTATACAATCTCTTCTAAGAAATAGAAGAAGAAGGAGCACTTCCCAAAAAGCATCCCCGTTACTGAATTCAGACAAGATATTACAAGAAAAAAACAAAAATGAACTATAGACCAATATTTCTGCTGAATATAGAAGCAGATATTTTAATGAAGTCTTTAATGAAGACTTAGTTTTAATTAAGTCACTATAACAAGGTTGCAGGATACAATATTGATACACAAAAATCAATAATATTAATGTATATGAGCCTAATCTGAAAATTTAATTTAAAAACTTTCATTTGTAATATGTACAAGAAAATATTTAAAAAGACACTTTACTCAACAGAGAAATTGAATTGCAATAAATAAATACACTAAATCTTAATAATCAGAGAACTGTATTTCAAAACCTTTATAATATTATTACAGATAAACAAAAATGTAAAAGTCTGATAGTACGAAGTGTTGGTGAAGACCTGAAAGAATTGGAATTACCAGTGTTAAAAAAGAATGATTTTATGCTATCTCCAACTTAGCAAAGACCCTAGGCTTTCATGGGGAGAAAGTGTTATGTCTAGATAAGGATGGAAAGTAAAATCAAACATTTATATACCTCCCCATTCATCTCCCATCAAAAGAATAAAGATGTCCCATCCAGAACAAGACCATCCACTTGTTATATCTTTAACAACTAGAAGAACTTTTCTTTTATAGATATCTAAGTCAAAGGAAGAAGCAAAACTGGGTTCAAGGTATCTTACTCCAATAAATACTGTCTCTAATTCAAGAAACATTTACTGAACACGTAGTGTGACCTATGTCTCAAGGAATTCACAGGCTGATCAAAGAGTATTTAAATGCATAATTGCAGCATCAATAAATATAGTCAATGAAGTATGTGTTCCTTGTAGGGACACCAGAGATAAGAGGTAACAGACTTTATTCAGAAAGAAAATAATAAAAAAATTAAAAAATAATAATAAAAAATAATAAAAAAAGAATAATAAGCCAATCTGAAATAGGATCTATTTAGAATTTTCTGGGTGGAAGAATGTGACATTGTTTGATAGTATTAGAAAGATCCCAACATAAGTTAGCAGAGATGACCATGTATGAAAATCGTAATTCCAGTGATTACAGAAATATGTTATCATTTTACACTATTTTTCAGTCATCAATTATCCATCACGGATATTGCATCTGAAAAATACAAACTCTGTCCATGCGCTCAACAAACATTGAGGACCGTCTGTGCGCTTTAGCTGGAGCCTTGACAAAATTATGGCTCCTGGCCAGCCTCATCGTGCTCACACACCAGTAATCATGATTCCTTAGGTTTTATGGTCAGTTTCTTCATACTTTTCTACTATTCATCCTCTCACTCCACTTACATCTTCTCATTTGTAGAAAAGACTCTGTGAAAGTAGAGTGTAGAAATTCCTTTGCTCTTGGGTAGGTTCACAGAGGCTACAAATTAGCCTTTCTTTACAGAAAATTTGGCCTGATAATAATAACTCCCTTTATAGAGGCCTTGCAAAGGCTTTTTCCTTTCCTTGTGGTGTTCAGAGATTAATGGGAATGGTGTCCACATATTTGTGTTCCTGCCAGACTACGCCACTTATCTGAAGCCAGTGTCAGGACCCTGTGACTATTAATCACCTCTGGAGTCCCTGAAATAAAATCCGCATTGTACACTTCTTGGACTGAGGAGGTGGAAAGGGAATGGTGTGTTTGAGGGCTGCTTCTTATCATTAATTTTCAATTATGACTGCAGGAACCTTCCTAGCTAAGCCTCAAGTAGGAGGGCAGGGGGTAAAAAAGCCCCCAGGGAAGATTAATAGGGGCCACATGGAAGGGGAGAAAATCTGGGATGTATAAATTCTTTCTTTTTTTTTTTTTTTTGGAAAAGAAAAATAATAAACAATTTATAAAATCCCTCACAGAGCAGTATAAAATATATCCATGCTAATTGGGAAAAGTCACATAAAGGACAAAACAAGAAGGTCTTTTATAGGCATAAATAAAAATGACTGAGTCACACCTTTGCTTTCAGCTAAACTTGTGAGCCCAGCTTTCTTCATTAGTTAAGATCACTGTTTCCACTTAAAAATAAAATTTTGTGACTGCTTCTTCAGTTGGACTGACACTTCTCTCTGCCGAAGGAAAACATTTCATAGTCTTTAGAGGCCTGTTGAGGAGTCCTTCTGGTGGGAAATAAGCAAGCACAGAAAATCTGTTCATAATAGGAAGAAAAAAAAATCAGCCTCCTTAGTTGGACCCAAGGAATCTAAATAATGAAGAACCTAAAGTTATATTTGGTGTTCTGTGTTTTAGAAATGACTTTTACATAGAATATTCTCATCTCACCACATACTATGTTGTCAGTTTTTTTTATTAATCTCATTTTTTCACTCAAGTAACTAATGATCAAGAAGAAAATCTGGGGCGCCTGGATGGCTCAGTGGGTTAAAGCCTCTGCCTTCGGCTCAGGTCATGATCTCAGGGTCCTGGGATCGAGCCCCGCATCGGGCTCTCTGCTCAGCAGGGAGCCTGCTTCCCCCTCTCTCTCTGCCTGCCTCTCTGCCTACTTGTGACCTCTCTCTATCAAATAAATAAATAAAATCTTTAAAAAAAAAAAAAGAAAATCACACACTGTATCATAGGTTAAAAGTACCATAATCAGGACTCCAATTCAGTCTGTGGCTCAAAACACACACTTTACATGGTATTTTGTTGCTTTTCAATCTTTTGGGGTTAGCTATTGAAGCATTTATGTGAAGTTATTATTTTATATGAAAATTCATACACTATTCTTATCAATAGAGAAAGCCATCACACACACACACACACACACACACACACACACACACACACCACATTGGACGTTAGTCACTTTAGAATTGTCATTCTTATTCAACCTCGACCCAACTTTCTTATTTCATTTTGTTCTCCCTTGAGTAATAATTCTTTATCGTCAATGTTTTGGATGTCCCAGTTCCTATATACTACTACAAAAACTCTGTAGGTCAATTCATTCTATTCCTACTTGGGCTTAGTCAATCACACATTCTCTCTAAGAATATTGAGTCCTTAATGAGCAAAAGAAAAAAAGAGTCTCCGCCAAACAGAAGACCGTGGTTATTGTTCTTACTCCCTTACTTCTAGTGCAAAATCTTGGCTCTTGGCATTTCACCAAGTTTACCTTTCCAGCATCCTATCAATTCAGCGTATCTGAAATGCTTCCAATACATCCCCTGGTTGTCTGAGAAATCAATACTCAGTTTTTGTGACTAAGAACAAAAAATGTGGCTGATGCTATTCTTCTGTAGTCTTGAATATCCATGGCTTGTGAAATCTCTAGCTTGATTATAACACCTGTGATTTCAGATTCTCACATAAAAATTCATTTCTTTCAGATATGAAATTAAGTCTTGATTCAAGACATTGGGGGTAGACTAGATAAGCTTCTAAGCATCTCTTGGAACTATAACGGAAGGTTCAAAGTGCTGATGGCATTATAAGACTTTTATGATATGTTTCCTCCTTTATCTCTGACTCATGGCATACACAGATGATGTATGTATAGAGTAATTTGAATGCGCAGTTAAAATTGGATGAGTAGGGGCACCTGGGTGTCTCAGTGGGTTAAAGCCTCTGCCTCGGCTCAGGTCATGATCTCAGGGTCCCGGAATCGAGTCCCAAATCAGGCTCTCTGCTCAGCAGGGAGCCTGCTTCCCGCTCTCTCAATGCCTGCCTCTCTGCCTACTTGTGATCTCTCTCTCTGTCAAATAAACAAATAAAATCTTAAAATAAATAAATAAATAAGTTGGATGAGTGAGGTAAAAATTCAAGGATGATCACATGTCAAAGTTTTTAATGTTTTACACTCTTTTACACTCTTATAAGTTTCATCTTATACAAATCTAGTTCTCAGACTTTTTATGCATATCAGACATGAGAAATCCCCATTACTGAATTATAATAACATATCTTTATTAACTGCACATGGGTTTGAAAATCTTATACTAAAAGCTATTATACTAGGGCACCTGGGTGGCTTAGTCAGTGAAGCATCTGCTTTTAGCTCTTGTTTAGCAGGGAGCCTGCTTTTCCCTCTCCCTCTATCTGCCACTCCCTTTGCTAGTGCTCTCTCTCTTTCTATCTCTGTCAAATAAATAAATAAAATCTAAAAAAAACCCTGCTATTATACTTGATTTTTATTTACTATTTTATAAATTATATCTTCACAATACTTTCCCTTGATTAAGAACTGGAAATAAATTTCAGGAGTGAAACTGTCGACTTTATATGATTTTCCCATTTCGGATTTCAACTTGATCTAAACGCTGGATTTCTGAGTCATAATTTTGGCTTCGGAGATGAAAATGGCAAATTTTATGAAAAACAATCCCGTGTTTGGGAAATTTCAGCCTTATTTTCAAGGTTCATTATTACCCTTTTATATTGTTAAGTCTTTGTCATCAAATAGGCTTTTATAGTAGTCTAATACCAAGTAAAACCACTGGAGAACAGTAGATTTACGTGCTAAGTGTGTTAGAGGAAATCCCTCATTGAGTGGCAAAAGCACGTGTTAAATTTCAGGTTTGATGAAAGTGACACTAGCCTTTATTTATAACGACAGCTGCTTGTAAGCTGTGGAGACAAACTAGATTAAGAATTTCCTGATGCTTTTGCTCTGAAGATCATGTAGCAGAAAAGACCCTGCATTCAGATATTGAAGTAGAAAATATAAATGTATTTTCCCACTTTTCCCTAGGGGTTAAGAGTACAGGTTGACTGGTCAAGACACTTGATTGAGTAAAAATGGGCCTGGATATGAAATCAAGGCAACTCACTCATGTGGAATATGCCATACCTTCATCTCTGGAGAATATGTCCATAAGAACTGACTTTATTTACCCTGAATATTTAATGTGGATTTGCATCAGCTTTCATTAAGTTCTTCAGTGAGAAAGTGCATATGAACGTGGAAAAAGTTTTTAGTTTTTGGTTTTACTTCCCAATTATAGAAAGGAAAGAAGGAAGAGAAGAGGAAAAGAATGAAAAATAATTGAAGAGAGGAGCACCTGGGTGGTTCAGTGGGTTAAGCTATGGACTCTTGATCTAGGCTCAGGAGCAGGGAGTCTTATTGTCTCCCTCTCCCTCTAACTCTCCCCCTTCTCGCTCTCTCTGTCTCTCTCAAATAAATAAATAAATAAATAAATAAATCTTTTTTTGAAAATACCTAAAGAGAAAAGAAAAGAAATCAAAGGAAAGGAAGGGCTGGGAAAGGAAGATAAAGATAAGAAAGGATGTAAAAGATTAAATGGTAATGATAAGCCAATATGGCACAAAGCCTGAATCCTAGGTGCCTAGATTCAAATCATGACCTGAGATCTCAAGCTGTGTGATCCAAAGCAAACTATCTATCCTCATGGTAATTCAGTTTAAGCGTCTGTAATATGAATCTTAACATGGCACCTACTTCATAAAGTTGTATTAAGGATTTAAATACTGAAAGAAATAGGGTGTTTAGAGCAGTGCTGAACACATCATAAGCATTTTAAGTGTTTATTATTATGAAAGTAGTTTTCACAACTTTGTGCTGGTGAAACTGATTCATACTGGGTGCCCTGACTCCTCCATCTAGACAAGCCCTGCAAACTTGTAGTTTGGGTTTGTCAGCTCTACTACTTGTAAAAGCTCTACACTTGAGCAAATTATATGTCTTCCTTCCCTCATTGACAGATGAAGATGCAAATAAATAGCCAATTGTTTGTCCAGAAATGAAAAGATAAATTGATTCCTCATGCAAGTAGCAGGTTTCTATCGAGCACTACCAATAGACACTAAGCCAGGCGCTGGAATTAAAAAAAAAAAAAGTGTGTAAAGCAGAGCCTATTTTCAAAGTATTAGAAATGCAGGAAAAGAGACAGGACATACGCACACAGAACTACAGGATGCAATGACAAATGCTTGTTTAGGGCTGTTCCAAGGTTCTAACAGAATTCAGAGGAGGAAGGTATTGACATTGTGTAGGTGTTGATGAGGAAGTCAGAAAATACTTCACTTTGGGAGGATGTATAACTTGGGCAAAGCTTCACAAATTCCATGATGTTTGACTTCAAGACTTAAAGACTAGGGCGCCTGGGTGGCTCAGAAGGTGAGCTTCTGCCTTCAGCTCAGGTCATGATCTCAGGGTCCTGGAATCGAGCCCCGCGTGGGGCTCTCTGCTCAGCAGGAAGCCTGCTTCCCCACCCCCCTGCCTGCCTCACTGCCTACTTGTGATCTCTCTCTCTGTTAAATAAAAAAATAAATCTTTATAAAAAAAATAAAGACTTAAAGACAGAGCAGCATTTTACCCAACAGAAACATCATGCTCAGATGGGCATAGTGCGGTGTGCAGGGAGGTTTGTCTCAGTTTACGTGGGTAATCATAGGATGTATTTATGGACAAGTGGTTGAAAAAGATGAGTTTACAGATTTTTCTAGCTTTAAAGAGTTAGATTATCAAGAGTTAGATTATCAAGAATAAAATGTCCTCCAAGTTCAAGAAAAGTCATGGTCCTAAGCCTTCACCTGAGCCATTTTAAACCCATCTGAATCTTTCAGTAACAACTTGTCATCATTAACCTAACTTCTCAGCCAATCAACAACTGTTTGGCTCCAGTGACCATGTTTGTAAGAGTCTGAAAGTTTAGCCCATCTTTAAAAACTCCTGCTTCTAAATGCTTGCAGAGCCCTAAATTCAAGACTTCCCAAAACTTGATATGAGATCAATTTCTTATTCAGTTCTCAGATATGATGCCTTATTACTATAGCTACCCCTTGCTTAACAAGCAATACATTCACTTTGATTTCATATTGACACTACTAATGCTTCTATTACTACACCTCTCCACCTCCTTCACTGCAATATTTAATAAGCACTGCCTATATGCCTCTGTCAGTGCAGATGCACAGATGTGGTCTATGATATGTGGGAGCTGCCCCAGGGATTTATCCAGAGGGCCATATAAATGCTAAAATACTTTAGCTGGGGGCACCTGGGTGGCTCAGTGGGTTAAAGCCTCTGCATTCAGCTCAGGTCATGATCTCAGGGTCCTGGGATCCAGCCCCGCATCGGGCTCTCTGCTTGGCAGGGAGCCTGCTTTCTCCCCTCTCTCTACCTCTGCCTACTTGTGATCTTTCTCTCTCTGTCAAATAAACAAATAAACAAAATTTAAAAAAAATACTTTAGTTAAACATGCAGTTCTATAAATAAAAATGTATATGGGAGAACTAACAGTTATTGATCATCTACAATGAGACATGCATTATACTGCTTGCATCATGTAGTTTATTTACATTAAATACCCCAGCAGTAGACCCAGGTGGGTGTCCACATGCCTGTTTTCCAGACATGAACTAGAACTATGTGATCTCATTTTGGTTTGTCTTCAAAACTGGTAGTCTCTAATAGGGAGGAACTTCTTGCTCTGTTGTAAAATATAAAGTTGAACTGTAGCCATCCATTGGTGGTTGAAATCAAGCCTCACTCTAGAGCATGTAAATGTATTTGCTGATATCACTAAATGTTTGAAACAAAAATTTCTCCCTAATGCTCCGTTCTTTAAAAATTATGTTCCATTATAGAATTATAAGTTATTGCTTTTCACATTTTCATTTGTAAAAAATACATAAAAATAGTTATTACTTAAGGAATACTTAAACTGATATTAACTGACCACCTGCTTACCATGTATACATTTTATTCCAACAATTCGTTCAAATTCAAACTTATATTATTGTAATTTTATAGATGAGAAAGCTGAACCACAAAGAGGTCATAAAATTCCCATAGGACTTGTATCTAGTGCATGGTAAAACCAGAATGAAGAACATTTGCTCTCAATGAGCAACTTTTTTTTTTTAAGATTTAATTTTATTTATTTATTTATTTGACAGAGAGAGATCACAAGTAGGCAGAGAGGCAGGCAGAGAGAGGGGGTAGCAAGCTTCCTGCTGAGCAGAAAACCCAATATGGGGCTCGATCCCAGGACCCTGAGATCATGACCTGAGCTGAAGGCAGAAGCTTTAACCCACTGAGCCACCCAGGCGCCCTTCAATGAGCAATTTTTGAAACAAATTAACACCTCACAAAAATAATACTTGCGAATAAAATAATAAACAAATAAGTAAAATAAGTCTTGGCAAGTTCTAAACACTTTCTAGTGATACTTCCTCATAGTTAGAAGCAATTGAATTTTCTCTTCTGGTCAAAAGCCACAATTAATTGAAAGATGCTATAAATTTATATGTATAGTTAACCCTTGAGCAACGCAAGTTTGAGATGCATGGATTTGCTTAAATGTGAACTGTTTTTGATAAAGGTACTATAGTACTGTAAATGTATTTTCTCTTCCTTATGAATTTCTTACTAATATTTTCTCTTTTGGAGCATATTCTATTGTAAGAATACAACATATAATACATGTAACATACAAAATATGTGTTAATCAACTTTTTATATTCTTGGTAAGTCTTTCAGTAAACAGCAGGCTATTAGTTAAGATTTGGGGAGCCAAAAGTAAATGTGAAGTTTTGGCAGCACACAGGTCAGAGCCCCTAACTTCTGCACTGTTCAAGAGTCAACTATATTTTCTTCAATTTCAGAATGAACATGTGTCTTCCTGATGTTTTGTCATTGAGATTAGGTAAGCCACATTCAAAGGCTCACATCCATATGACAAAGAAGATCTGAGTATGAGTAAGTCAATTTTGATGCTCCACACAGTCCAAGAAAATGCTAATTACTAAGCAGAAATCGCTTCCTCTAACATTTTCTTTTTACCTATGAAGATCCAGTAAAATCTTCATAGTTCATAGAAAGCACAGCTACTTTCATAAGGCACTACATTAAGTTTCTGAATGATGTCAATGTTTACCTTATCTTGTGTTCTGAATTTTGATGTTCCACTCTCAAAGAACGACTTGCTGATACTTGTAGGAAATAGTACTAACAGCGTAGATAAGTGAAAAAAAATACATAAGTAAAATAATTTGTCCCTTTCTTGCTGTGGGTCTTTTGAAGTAGTCCTCTGGGACACAGCCCTGAAGAATGACTTTGTGGGCCTTTAATATGACAGGATCAAAGAGCTTATTAGAATGAATTACTGAGGGGACTTAGTGATTACATTTCCCTAAACTACAAAAACAAACCAAAGCTAAGAAAGACAGAAAACAATCTCGAAATCATATGGGAACAGATAAGGAAGCACCATGCCCCTGCTTGTTCATTCGAATGGCAGTACAATATGTTGATAATTATAAGCTCTTACATATGTTCTACCTCATTTAATTATTAACAAGCCCTCTCCATATTTAAACAAATTTGACAGCTCTAGGAACCAATTTTTAACAAACAATGAGAATACTATTTCAATTTTTTTTATTTTGAAATAGTTTTAGGTTGACAGAATTGCAATGATAATATAGAAAATTCATTTAATAATACATAATACAGTCCCAGCTATGGCTAATATTATCAGTTTACATAACTGTGCTATATGCATCAAAGCTAAGAAATGAGAATTGTATGATATGTATTAACTAAACTATAGGTTTATTTTTAGTTTCACTAGATTATATACTAGTGATTTTTTTTTTAACCATGATCCAGTCTAGGAAAACACATCGCATTTATTTATTTTGTTTTAAAGATTTATTCATTTAAGAGAAAGTGTGTACATGAGTGGGGGGAGGGGCCGAAGGAGAGAGAAAAGCTGGCTCCCCTCTGAGCATGAAGCTCACATGGGGCTCAATCTCAGGACACTGAGATCATGAACTGAATCAAAATCAAGAATCCAACACTTAACCAGTTGAGTCACCCAAACACCCATTTAGATATCATACCTCTTCAATCTCTTTCAATTATGAGAATTTTATTTATTTATTTATTTATTTATTTATTTATTTATTTATTTATTATGCCGCCCATGACCTTGACCCTTTTGAAGGGTCCTGATTAATTATTTTATGTCCCTCCATTTGGGTCTGTCTGATGTTTTCCCATGACTGGATGAGAGCTATAAGAGTTGAGGGAGAATCTTACAATGAGTTGCCTTTCTCCTGATGTATCAGTAAGAGCATGATGATAACATGACTTACTTATTATTCATGCATTTAACCTTGGTCACTTAGATAGAATGCTGTATGCTGGGTAATGTACATAGTTACTACTTTCTCCTTTTCAGACACTGTTCCTTAGATTCCAGTCATTAAATGTAGTCCATACTCAAGGGAGGAGCAATTAAGCTTCCCTGCTGGATGGAAGAGTGCAAAGAATCTGTAGTCATTGTTAATGATGCCACAATAATTAATAAATATTTTGGAGGAAATACTTTGAGACTAGCCAAATATCTGTGACTCTTCAAATTTTTCCCACAAACTTTATCACTCATCAATTGTCTGCAAGAATTATTACTGTTATGATTATTTTCAATTTCTTTCATCTTATGTGCATTTATTTATCTGAAATTCTTTTGTAAGATCTGTCTTGTTTCTATCATTTATTTATCTTTTGTTTACTCAACCCTTCACTGATGTCAATACAGACACATAGTATTTATGTCACCCTTTGATTATTTTTGTGTTATATGTTAGGACTGGGTATGCTATATCCTTACTGCTAATATTAACCATATAAGAAATAGCTATGATATATTTAACAGTACACACTGGCCAGGGAACGAGTTCTAGTTTTCATGGAGTTATATTAAGCGATTCTGGCTTGGAAACAAAAATACCATATCGAGTTATCATCTTTCACTCCCAACAAAAGTGAAACTTGCTGGTGTCTTGCCTTTTTTAAAATTCTTTCTAACTCTTTCTAATTTAAGGTACTTGTATTCTTTTTTCTGTTTGGTGGAAAAGGAAAGCATAGAGCATAGCCGAAAAACATAGAAAAGAGACAAAGAATCAAAATTTGACTTGGTATACATGAGAAGGTCCAAAGAAAGGAAAGGATTAAGATATAAGAAGAGAAAGATAATCAAGATTAATTTCATTTTTGTATAACGTATACGCCCAAGAATGGAGAATTGTCTAAATAAATTATGATTACCCACAGGAAGCGATTCTACATAGCCGTTCTGACAATGTTTTTAAAGAATTCGAAATAGCATGGGAAAGGTCACAGAATAAAGTAGAGCAAAAAAATGGCAGGATACAAAACTAGGCATGCAACATGATCCTGATTTTGTTTAAAAATAATAAAAGGAAAATAATATGAAGAAAATAAATATTGCATGTATAAATATGCGAAAACATTTTAAAAATTAATTGCAAAAAGACACACAAAGCCAGTGGGTTAGCATCATGCCCAATAGCCTACTTGGCATCTACTGAGTTAATTATTGAATACAAGAACATATTAATAGTAGTTACGGCTGGGAGGTAGAATATTTGATGACTTAGTATTTCTTCTTTAAGTTTCTTGTGTATTTTCCAAGTTTTCTATTCTGAGCATGTGTTACTTGGTGTTTAAATAAGGAGCTGCAATGTAAAAGAGAAGTCAGATAACAGTCGGTTTTCAACTGTCCTTAAGCTTCCCAAAGTGCCCCTTGATGAGCAGTGTTTTGTTACTTTATCATCTGGAGATTATTTTTAGAAAGAGGCAATGTTTAGAAAAAAATCCTAAATTAAAATAGTTCTGCTCTAATTAATCAACCCAAGAAGTTGGCTGCTCAATTTGAATGGTGTAGGTCACCTGAAAAGCAAACAGAATAATCGTAACGGCTTTAGGAGTCTTTGAAGTTATAGATTAAGCCAGTGGGAAATTAGCCAGATTGCCATTATAGCTGAAAAGTGCCGGAAGGCTCCGGCAGCCAGTGTAATTATGCAAGCTTTGTGAGCCTTGAAAATTTTGTGATTGTAATGCGTGCTCTCAGCCTTCATAAAGTTCTACACCAACCTGCATTCTTTAAACTGCTCTCTGGCCCAAGGCTGGGTGATAAATTAGAAGAGAAAAACAAATATTGCAACAAACCCTTCTTTCATATCAGAATTGTCTTTACCCACTATATTCTTAAAGGATGCTGGGGTAGGAATGTGCATCACCCTCCAGTGACTAATGCCACTTGGGTAGGATGGGGAAACGGCCCTTCCCATGAGCTTTTTCTTGTAGGGTAGGCACAGGCATATACACAGCTGTGTCTAATTATGGCTGGAATGTCAATTATAAAAAGAGGCCAGCTGGGTGCAGACAGAGGTCATTGATAAGCTTGGGGACTCACCATGGTATGGTTAAGTTTCAGAGCAGTGTTCTGAGGTATGGAAGAGGTAAGCCCAAAATGATGCTCTGAGAATCACTGTTAAGTACATTTGTTTTGGCCTCTTTTGAATGCAAATGCTATTCTGAGCTGAGATGTCACTCAGATGCACGATGCATTGAGAGAAAGGGAGGTCTGTTCAGTGTGAACGTGAACCTTTAGAATAAATAAAGGAAGGTGTGGAAGGGAATAGACCATCAAAATGTCTTCACATTCATGCAAAGACAGAACCAAAAGTGAAAGGTAAAGGGTGACCCCAAGAAGAAAGACTTCCATTCTCATTTGAAGATGCACCCTCTGAGGATAACAGCAGTTGAAGGAAGACTCCAGAGAAGAGTCTCTGCTAAAGAGTGTATTCCATCAAACTCAAGCAATAAAATCTTTCTTGTGTTCTTTTGGGTTCTTTTGCAGACTCCTTGCCAAAGACAGCATTTCAGACAAGTAGCATCTGGTTTGGAACGTCTGACAAAAATATTGTGGCCTTAAAATTTCAGAGGCACAGATCACATTAAGGATTTAGTAAAAACTAATGATTCCTCCCCCCCCCCACACATATTTCTTCTTGCATACAAAGTGAATAATTTAAGGGGTTCAGAGACACCCCCAACACTCTGCTAAAGCACATGAACCTGTGAGCCCTAGTAATAATCTCTGATGTAGAAGTTGATGACAAGTAATTTTTTTATAACTTTCCCGCCCTAGGAATTGAGGAGATCAGGTATCTAAGCTAATCTAGCTTGATTCTTTACGAGAAATACTTTTTTTTCTTTTTTTAAACAGATAGGAATGCTGAGACAAAGAGAAGGCAAAACTGATGTTGATTATTTGACTATGAATAAAGCCTGATAAATTGGTTATCAATTTCCTATTCTATTGTTCATGAGGCTTTTTTTTCACTTCCAATTTACCTTTGGTTTATAAAAACGTCAAGGAAGTTTTAGATTTGGCGAAATATGTCTGTTGAGGCAAAAATACTCATTTCACAAAAGAAATGTAGGGAAACTATTCCTTAATGTTTTAATACATTTTCACATAGTACAAACACAGAGTTACACAGACCATTTTAAACTATCTCTGTGTTCAAATTATTTATTTTTTAAGATTTTATTTATTTATTTGAGAGAGAGGGAGAGCATGAGCAGTGGGGAAAGGCAGAGGGAAAGGGAGAAGCAGACTGCCCAATGAGCAGAGAGCCCTTTGCAAGTTCTATCCCGGGACCCTGAGATCATGACCTGAGTGGAAGGCAGACTCTTAACTGACTGAGCCAATCAGGTGCCCCTGTAATTAATATTATTTAGTAACTCAAAAGATTATTCTCAAAATTACAAAATGAACTATTTATTTTGAAACAGTTCATTTATTAAACTTAGCATTGGTGTGAGAAAACATTTCCAAGTATTAAAAAATAAAATCTAAAACAATAACAAAAATTAGAATTCTCAAAAATAATAGCCCGATGGCAATTATTAAAATAATTTAAAATAACATCGTTATCCGATATACTCTTTCTATGCCTCTCAGTTGTCTCATTGTATAACTAGAGACGGAAGCCCATAGGAAGTTCCCTAAAAATCCCTCTTTGTTTACTCTTCCCTATCCTGACAGAGAATTGTTGAGTTTATACAATATCTATTTAAATTTGGAGCCCGAGGAGTTTTATAAATATGTGTACACACATAGGTTTCTGCTAATATTGTTATTCAGTTTTACCATAATTATCATTTAGTTATCTGCCTATTTCATTTTTCTTCATAGATACTTGAGAGAGGGAACAGTTCTTACTTTTTTTTAAGATTTATTTATATATTTTAGAAAGATAAAGAGAAAATTAAAAAAAATATTTATATATTTTAAAGAAAGAAAGGGGAGGAGCAGAGGGAGAGAATCTCAAGCAGACTCTCTGCAAAGCATCGAGGCCTAACTAAGGCTACATCTCAGGACTGTGAGATCAGGATCTGAGCCAAAACCAAGAGTTGTAGGTTTAACGGACTGAGCCATCCGGGGGACACAGTTCTTGATCAATATGGTGGAGATGACGGTCAGTCTTCTCGGCATCTCCCATCCAGCTTCCCTCTTTAGGGTCTAATCCTTCCCCAGAGTTGAGTGCCAGATGTTGACTGCCCATAACTGAACTCTCCTATGGATTTGAGTAAAGTTATGGCCCCTCCCACACTCAGCTTACACAATAACTGACTGAGCCAAATGCAGAGGCCCAAATCCCCCTGGATTGATTTGGTGATAACTCCAAAGGGCCATCACAGTCTCAAAGCTCCTTGTAGATCAGTGGAAACCTCAACTGCAACTCGAATTTGGCAACCTTCCATTGTCCAACCAGTCTTCCTCATTTAGGGGGACAGTATACAATTCACATTTACATAACTTTCCTTAATAGTTGCATTTAGATATCTTTATCTTAAGCAATATAAAACATTTTTAAAATGACATACAGACTTCGTTTGGATTTCATCAGTTTTCCACAAATGCATTTTTCTGTTCCACGATTCCAATCTAGAAAACCACGTTGCATTTAGTAGTTTGTTCTCCTTAGTCTCCTCCAATCTAGGAAAATTTCTCAGTCTTTCCTTGTTTTTCATCACACTGACAATTTTAAAGAGTCTTCAGCAAGGTACTATGTGTACTGTCTCTCACTTCAGGTTTGTCTAATATATTCCCCATCATCACACTAGAGTTATTGATGGGGTAAAACTACCTCAGAGGTGAAGTGTTCTCATTGCATCATATCAGGGGTATGTGGTATCTATCAATATGACTTATTACTAGTGATATCAACCCTGACTATTTTCTTAAAGTAGCATTTGCCAGGTTTGCCACTATAAAATTGATATTTCTCCTTCTAACTCTCTCCCAAAGATACCTAACAATGCAACCCCTGCATGCAACTCTATGTCAGAGTGTTTCCATATTATCCAAATTAAGAAAACCTGTACCACTCACCAATTTTGTTTCAACATATATCCCCCAAAAACCTGCTGAATAATTTGGTCTGTGAAATTTAACTTTGTCAATACATATAGAATAGAACAAGCTAATTACAGTTGATTTTGCAGCCATGCTAATGTAACACCAAGAATTACGCACGTTTATAAAGTTTACCGGCTAATTTACTTTGTGCAATAGCCTTAATTCAAGGAATTCATAGAAACTGCAGTATATATTCAATAACTACATACATATTATAATTCTTACGTATGTTGTTCCTGGCTGTGACTTGTGCAAAAAACATAAAGCTCCTATCACATAAAACAGTGGTATAAGGATCTAAATCTCTGTCTTCTACATCATCCGAACTGCTAATTGACCACACTAAAACCCACACATTCCACTCTGAACTTTTTGAACCAATTAAATGACATCATGTTTTATGAAAATCACTAACATTAGTAGAAATTTCACTGAAAATTACTGGATCCAATTTTTTTCATCTTTGCCATGTCAAGATCTTCATTGGAAAAATTTTTATGAGAAAGTTTACGCAATTGTATGAAGTCACTGTCATTTCGGTTTCATTGGTTTTCCTTTATTTTCAGAAAAGAAATATTTATCAAGAAGAAAAATGTTAGCAATTTTTCTCTTGACTTAATTTATCCAAACTGGAAGTTTTCTAATAAAATCCTCAAATTTTCTCTGGCTCATTTCATCCTCACGTTGTGATATTTGAATATATCTATCAAATTTTGAAGTATAGTAGAAACTCTATTTTCTGCTCATTAACACAATTACTTATTTGTGAAGAAAGTGATTCATTTTTTTCTTTACATATTTTAGAAATGCAGTAGTATCTAGCCAAAAAAAAAAAAATCCATTTTCTTTTCTTCTTTTCTAAGGAAAGGAAGAGTGTGCTTGGAACTTTTTCTAAAAAATAAAAAAAATACACACACAGGAAAGATGATGATTTAGACCATAAGATTTGATGACGTTTACTGCAAGCATCTCAAAAGATAAAATGTCTTTCATGTTTTGTAGGCAAAGTCTTTGAGAAAAGTGCATACTGGTGCAACATACCATATGGGATCATGATACCATATTATTCTTTGTTGACAGAAGACACAAATCCTGAAATTTCTCCCCCCCGGCATTGCAGGGTCATCCTTGCTATAAATTGAGCCACATATATCAAGTTAAAATAAAAGTCTCCCTGGGGATTGAACAGACTGATTTCTTTCATAGTTCAGTGAAATTTTCCAGACAGCCTCGTGGCTTTCCTCATGCCACTTCTTTCTTTGGGTCACTGTTCAAATGTTACCTTATCAGAGATGACTACCTGAAGAGTTTATTTAAAATAACTCGAGACTGTGGACTCTGAGCAACAAACTGAGGGTTTTGGAGGGGAGTGCCCAAAGAGCCTGGTGGTGGGTATTGAGGAGGGCATGTATTGCATGGAGCACTAGGTGTGATGCATGAACAATTAATCTTATAACACTGAAAAAATAAAATAAACATATTTTGAAAAAAAATAAAATAACTCACTTCTCAACACTATACTATGTATTCCCTTTCTTTGCTTATTTTTTTCTATAGCATCCATTACTATCCTAATGAAATCTGTAGTTTGCTTGTTTTTTAAATATCTGCCTCCTTGTTCTAGAATGCTACATATATAAGGAAAAATATTCCCTTATTTTGTTCACATTGTATCCCTAGTTCTGGAGCAGTGTTTGATGCATAATAGATGCTTAAAAATTTTTAATGAATACATGGATTAACGCATGTTTTACAGATATATGTGGATTGTTTGCTACTCTCAATCCATGTAGAGAAAGGCAGCATGTCATATTGACCTTTAGGTTACTTAAAGGCCAAAAAAAAAAGACATTAACAATTTTAATCTACTTCTTCCAAATAATTTTGTAAGTATTATACTATAAAGAATTTTCTTTTTTTCTTTTTTTTTTTTAAGATTTATTTATTTGACAGAGAGAGAGACAGCGAGAGTGGGAACACAAGCAGGGGGAGTAGGAGAGGGAGAGGCAGGCTTCCTGCTGAGCAGGGAGCAGGATGTGGGGCTCAATCCCAGGACCCTGGGATCATGACCTGAGCCGAAGACAGACGCTTAATGACTAAGCCACCCAGGCACCCCTATAAAGAATTTTCTCTACTATAAAACTAAGCTCATCATTCTTTCCACCTCCTTCCCTACCTTCACTATGAATAAAAGATCTAATGTAATATTGTCTTTGTCAGACTTCTTTGCCAACATATCAAATTAATTTCTACAATTCAAATAGTAGATACTTTGTAGGGTCCATTTTTCTAGAGCAAGATTCATGACCTATAAATAATCTGTTGTACTTTCCCTTATTAAAGCCTAGGTTTACCTTTATTGTAAGGTTTGTGAATATGTGCTTTTCTACCTAATTGTGTTGACCATTGCCAAAGGCTTACTTATGGTCTCCAGGGTTATACTGGGATTCAAATATCCTATTTCATTCATTCTCTATCCATCTTGCTGGATATATTGAGATTTCTCCTATTTGACATTAATTCTTGAAACCTTCAAAATACAGTAAACAGTTGAAAGTAATAATCTTTTCTTTTACCTTTTTCCAAAAGGAAAGTTTGACTATGTCATAGAATATATTCTACAAAGATATATGTTATCAGGACTTTAAAAAATCAGTACCTAGAAACCAATTCTTCAGAATTTAATCCTAGTGACTCATGATTGTTAGCTGAAGTTTATGGGGGAAAATATTGTAATAATATGTATCATCATCCTTAATATGCCAGGTCAGTCTTTTTTTTTTTTTTTTTTTTTATTTGACAGAGAGAGAGATCACAAGCAGGCAGAGAGGCAGGCAGAGGGAGAGGGGGAAGCAAGTTCCTCACCGAGCAGGGAGCCCAATGTAGGGCTCGATCCCAGGACCCTGAGATCATGACCTAAGCCAAAGGCAGAGGCTTTAACCCACGGAGCCACCCAGGCGCCTCAATGCCAGGTCAGTGTTAAAGATGATATTCATATCTCAAAAGTAATTTTCATGTGAGACAAATAGTATAATGCCACCCCAATTTCAGAACCTTGTCATTACTGACAAAACTATCTTGTACTACTTTTTTTAAATCTGTGATTTAAGGGTTTTCTTTAGGAAATATGAAACTAGTGAACTTGCCTTTGTGTATAACTTTGCAAGAGCCATCTCAAAAAGGACGTGTCACGGGTAATAAAATAGAGCAGACGGGAAAAGGAAGTTGAAGCGACAGACTTATTCATCATTCGTGCTATTGAGATGGTTACAGGTTACAGCAATTGATTCCATGTATACATTCCCAGTCTCCGTCCCTCCAATGTTATTATGAAAATTACTTTCAGGCTGAGATGACATGCAGATCATTCCTGTCACTTTGACGGTAGTCATCACCTAAAGAGACAAACAGCAGCTCTGGATTACCCTTGGAAATGTCTTCCTTTTGGTTGGGTCATATTATATTCAGTTCACTGTGTTCCCAAAAGTGCCACGCATTCTTCTTCCCTTTCGAGGTTCAATAGCTTATTATTTCAATTAGACTTTCTTATTACAGGAAACTTTCCATTAAAGGAGATTTCAACCTAGGCTTATTTACTTTTAATGTGTTTTTCGTCACTTTTCTTGTCACTTTTCTTCATTGTCAAAATGAAATGGGACAAAGCCTGCCCTTTTTGACTAAAACAACACCATCCAACCTTTCAAAGATAGTTATTCCTAAGACAAGGAGGATGGAGTACATTTCACATTGTTTGACAATGGCATCTTTTCTTTGCCAATCCAATGTTGTTCCTACAGTCAGTCGATCATATTAAAACAGTCCTAAACATGAGTTTATAACTACTTTCATTAGAGTATCAGTCAGTATCAGAGTTAAATATTTTATGGTTTGGAAAAAAATTAACTTTTACTGTATGAAAATGTATTAAAAGTGCTGGTACTATATATTTCTCCTGTAATTAATAAATGTTACCATATGAAAAAATGTCTTAGTTAAAAAGTTACTCAGAAAAATAACCACAAAATTAAGTGTGACAATCTCAGCTTATTTGCGCAAAAACTTGAAATATCTATTCTAATGAGTTCTCTAAACAGAAGTTGCATTTAAACTATCTAGCTTGAAGTATATATATTTTTAGAAATTCTCATTTCCTGGGAAAAATGCAGAGAAGTTTAATCATTTTTCAGCAGTGTCCTTTTTCTTGTTTTAAATCAGTTGCAATAAAAATTCCACTAGAATAAATCAAATTAGTTCCTTTAGGTAGAAGTATTATTTCTCATGGATACTTTTAGCCCAGGTATTTTCCATTCTCTCAGTATATTAGATACTCAGTGAATATTGAATGAATGCATAGATGGATGTTAATTTTTCTAATGATATTTTATCCATTGTTTTGTTTCTCTTTCTGACTAATACTCATTTGCTCAACCAGTATTTACTTAGCACTTATTATATTCCAGGCCCCTTTCTAAATATTTAGTATATATCAGTACCCAAAATAGTAACTAATCCTTGTCTCATGATACTTGTGTTCTATTAAATCACGCTTGATGAAATTAATTTAATTTACTGGCCAACATATTTTTTTCACTGTCATATATTATTTTCTGCAAGGGAGGAGGAGAGTAGGGTGCATTTGATAAGGAGTTATATATTTCATACATATGTATATAATTTACATAATTTGGTGAAATACTGCATATGTATAGCATGTAATCAAATAGGAATTGTCACTGAGGAAATTTTATTTAAGGAAATATATGAGAAGAGATTATTCTTTTGTCATGTCTAAGTATTTTCTCAGTCATTAGCTACTCTGTTTTAGAGACATTCATAGAGCAGTTGGCTTTTTTTGACTGCTGTCAAACACTTTGATCCATCTACAGACTCCCATGACTTTTGCTTAAATATATACTGGCTGCAATTGACAGACACCATCTGGAGAGAGCAAAAGGTCATTTGTAACACCTGAAAGCTTTTCCTCTGGGTGATGGGCAATATCGCCATTACGTCAGGCATGTACCTCAAGATCCTTCCCACCTCCTCCAGTGAATTCCCTGACATCAAGTTGCTTTTGTGGCAGAAAGGTAAAGTAGGTACCAGTGACCGCCTTTTGCTAAACTTCATTCCAGGAGGCAGAGGGAAACTGCCTGAAAAGAGGAATCCCATGGATACATATTCATAAGCAAGTCTGAGACTTCAATATTCCGAACTGTATTTTGCTCTTCTTGGGAGAATCTAATACTATCTCCTTATGTTAATGTGATGATTGATTCAGATCATCTATGTCAAATGGTGAAGACAGTAACCAGCATATTATTAAAATAAGTAAATTTTTAAAAAATCAGTAAAATATATTAATCTTACCTTACTGCATCGATTTTGAACAAGAGAAAAAAGGAAGAAATACTTTATTTTCACCCGACTAGCTGGTTGGAAACAAGAGAGTACATAAAAGTGTAAGAAGGAAAAAAAGACTACTCCAAATATCTGGCTGTTGACACCTTGATATATTAGCTGTTTCTACTTGCTTTTTTTTCTTTTTCAAATAGTTTGTTATTTTTAGAGCAGGTCAAATCACGACATTGTGCACCTGAAACTAATGTAACATTGTATGTCAACTAAACTTCCGTAAGAAACAATAAATAAATAAAAAAGGAAGGAAGGAAGGAAGGAAAGAAGGAAGGGAGGGAGGGAGGGAGGGAGGGAGGGAGGGAGGAAGGAAGGAAGGAAGGAAGGAAGGAAGGAAGGAAGGAAGGAAGGAAGGAAGGAAGGAAGGAAGGAAGGAAAGAAGAAAGAAAATGCAGCAAGAATATCTCAGCAACTCATCTTCATTCATGTTTTCTGATTGTACCCATGGTAATAGATTCATAGATGTAGGATTGAGTTTACTTTTGAAGTCAATATTTTAAAGTTTTGCTTTTGTTTTTTTGTTTTGTTTTTTTGTTTTTTTTTTTTTTACTGCATAGCATACTATTGCTTTATGGAAAAGTTCTATCAATTTATACTATGGCAATATGATACGTCCTACCTAGATGATCTCACCCTGACTAGTATCTCTGAATTGTCATCCATTTGGTGAAGGAAGATCGTACCTTGGAGTGTGTGTGTTTGTTGAATTTGATGTTCTCAAATTTAAGGCCACCTTTACTTCATGTTTATTTATTTGAATTACTTTGGGCTGAAATATGTTTTTCTGTTAGAGTTTAAATATTCTTTCTGACAATCTAAATGCATTTGGTTTTTATTTGGGGTCCTAATCACTTACTTAAAATATTAATGAAAAATAGATTTTCCAATTTGCTAATTGCCTCTTACTGTGTTTATTTTGTTTTTAATAAGTACTAATATTTTGGTGGTCAGTATTTCTTTTATTTTCCTTTTAATTGTTTTTATTATACTTAACCTTGCTGACATCTTTCTGCATAGGAAGTTCAAATTCATTTTAAGCCATATTTTCCTCAATTTTTTTTACTATTTTAACTTTTTTATACTTAATGCTTTAATCCCTCTAATTTTGTGAATGTAAGAGAGTGTATATGTGTTCTTTCACCTGCTTGTTTTTTTAAAATAGAAAGAGACTTTAATGTAAATTTTTCCCAAAGGCCAAATTTCCCTAAAATATGGTTTTCATTTTGTTTACTTCTCTCTTCTTCAGTGGCTGGAAGATCTGTGTGCTATTTTTAAGTCCAGTGGTAGTTCTCTGTTTTTTTTTTTTCATAAATATTCTTTAACTTTCCTCCTTTTTTTTATAACTAAATGTTAAACCAGATACTTTTAAGGCTCCTTTTCTTTTTTAAGATTTTATTTTTTTATTTATTTGATAGAGAGAGAGAGAGAGAGAGAGATCACAAGTAGGCAGAGAGGCAGGCAGAGAAAGAGGGGGAAGCAGGCTCCCTACCTGAGCCACCCAGGTGCCCTTAAGCCTCTTTATAAAATCTGAAAAGTAATATTCAATTCATCGTTGTCTCTTTTAATTTAGAGGATTAGATACTTTTTGTGATTACTAAAATACTTTCGTTCATTTATACCCTCCTTTTCAAGTATATCAAATGACATTTGTAATTAGGCAGTTATCAGTACTATATACTACATAACTGCTCTTATGATCAACTGCAGGCCTTGAATTTTAAATTTTGATTCATTTTTATTTATCCCTATTGTATAATTTAAGAAATATTTCAAAAAGGGTTACATGACAGAAATAATTCCTTACACAAATAGCCCATAACATTAATTATAAGCACAATTTCTTTACTTCCTTAAGCATCACATTTCTTCCCTGAAAAGACAGGATAATATTACCTAATTCATAAAGTTGGTGTTGGAAATTAAATGGACTGAAACTAGTTGACAGTTCACTACGCTTGACATTGTTCAGTCATTATCGTTATCCTGAGATTTCTTTAATTTCTTTACACGGCAACTTGCCTAGCAGGAGAAGTCTTTTAGTCATAGAGTTTGTCCCTCAAATCTCTAAAGTGTCTTTTAACTTTTAACATGCTATAGAAGAAATCTGAAGCGCGTTTGAATTTTATTTTGTTTTTGGTGTTATATTTTTGTTGTTGTGAATGAATACTTACAAGGAACTTTATTTTCACATTTCATGAAAGGAGAAGTGACTTTCTAAAACCTGATTTTCCCTGATGTGTACTGGGGTTTTTCAATAAAGGTAGCTACAGTTAGATGACTTTTTCAACTATGAAAGTTCTTCAGTTACGTCTATGAGTATTGTTTCTGTTTCAGTTGTTTTGATTTCAGCACACTTCCTCAGAGCCTCCTATAATTCAATGGTTGGCTTTCCTTTATTAGTAGCATTTTTCCTTCCTTCCTTCCTTCCTTCCTTCCTTCCTTCCTTCCTTCCTTCCTTCCTTCCTTCCTTCCTTCCTTCCTTCCTTCCTTCCATCACATCTGAGCTCTTTGTCCTTTTCCCTGACTCTGGGAGAGTTTGTTATGTATCATCACTCACTGATTTAATCGCCCACTATTTCTGTTCAGCTGTTTTCTGCCTCAGGTGCAGCTTTACATTCTGTTACTGTGTATTTCATTTTCATGTACCTCTTTTTGATCTTACCCATTGTAGCATATTGAATTATATCCCCCCAAAAACTTAAGTCAAAGTCCTAAGCCTCAGTACCTGTCAATATCATCTTGTGTGGAAATAAGGTCTTTGCAGATGTAATAAAGTTAAAGATATCAAGTGAGATTATCTTAAATTTAGAATGGACCCCAAATGTAATAACCAGTAAGCTTTGAATAGAAGAGCGAGTGATATTTGAGATACAGCAACTCGGAGGTGAGGCCAAGGGAAGCAGAGACAGACATAAACCAAAGAACTCCAAGGATCACTAGTACCTGATAGAGGCTGGGGAGGGACAAGGAAGGAATTTCCCACAGGGCCAGAAAAAGCCAGCCAAGTCTACATCTTTATTTTGGACTTCTGGTCTCCAGAACTGAGAGAATAAATTTCTGTTGTTTTAAGCTGCCAAATTTTTGATAATTTCTTGTGGCAGCCCAAAAAACCCCATTTATTTTTATTTTTATTTTTTAATTCATTGTTTTCTGTTTTATACTAAATGACAATTTTTCTAAGAGTTAGGAAGTAAGTCGATCATTTTGTTCTTTATTGCCATTTTTTTGTTTTCTTTCTTTTTTTTTAAGATTTTATTGATTTATTTGGCAGAGAGAGAGAGATCACAAGTAGGCAGAGAGAGAGGGAAGCAGGCTCCCCACCGAGCAGAGAATCCGATGTGGGGCTCGATCCCAGGACCCTGAGATCATGACCTGAGCTGTAGGCAGAGGCTTTAACCCACTGAGCCACCCAGGTGCCCCGTGTTTTCATTTTTTTCAAAATTTTTTATGTTTTTATTTTCATTTTTTTCTTTCAAAGATATTTTAGTGGTTAATTAAGAAGGTTTCGTTGAAGGATGGCAGCCAAATGCTATTTTAAACAAAACCTTCAATTATGTTGATAAAGAAATACTTATTTATAGATCAGGGATACAGTGAGGTTCAAATCATACCATAAACAATATAAGGAAAAGAAAATCTAACACATTGTATTATATTTAATATCAACGGCTAGCATAATCCTTTATATTTGTAACTCAGCAAAGAAAATTGTATGGCAGATGTGTATCTTTTAAATTCAATTCATAAAATCTGCCTTAGTTTGGATTTTCACAGAAACAAACCTTACAGCAAAGATTAGAGTACATTTAATTTATTCGGAGATGATTCCAGGAAATACTGGTAAAGAAGAGCTGATGGAAGGATGCAAAGTGAACCACAAAGGACTTACGGAGCAATAATACCACTGTAGCTATCGGGAGCTTAGCCTTGTGGGAACTCTTGGTACCAGGGTAAACCATGTGTTTCACTTAGGGAGGAACATGTTTATACACTAACTGCCTTTCGTCTTTTCGGTTGAGACCTGCTCTTATAGCGGGGGTGGTGACAGCGGTGCTCCCTGAACACTTCTGCTTTGCTAATTAGGTGGCAAAACTGGCTCTGAATGACTGAAAAAATGGTTACGGAATGTTGTCAGTCAAAAGTCAAGTGGCTGCACTCTAGAGAGCATGGGCAGGGCACCAACCACATCTGCTACAGGGGCATTAAATTATAGGGATCCTCTCAAAATACCTGGAAACCTCCCACAGCAGTGCGCACTGGTTCCCGAGGGCACAGCACTGACAGAGTAGGAGCTCTGGGTGGCCTTTCTGCAGCGCTCGTGACCTTTCTGTCATGCTTGCCAGTTGGCAGTAGTATCTCCAAGCTCTGTGTTCCTTTCACTTCAAAGAACAGAGAAAAGGAATGATCTCAATAGAGATTTTTCTCCGCACAAGTCTCTCTTTTATAAGAAAAGAAAAATCTTCCCTAAAAATCTCCCAGCTGATTTCTTAATATTTCATGGATCTGATAGAAAAAGGGATGGGTCTGTATTTATTCAGATATATCGCAGCCTAGTAGCTAAACAAAACTGAGTTTATAGGAAGGAAGACATGGAGAGTGGAGATGGTTTGGGAACCAACCACCTAGTCTGTTCTAAGATGTAAGAGAGAAAAGAAGCCAGAAGATGTCTTAGGAGTAAAAACATTTCAGTTTTACCCCTTTAATTATTTGTATATATAATTATATGTTTGTAAGTATATAAAATATTTATAATTTTATTTAAATATGTAATTATTTTGTATACATTATGTGTATATATTTTTACATTTATTATTTTTATTTTATTCGATAATATATATATATATCTGAGTAAGTGCGTATATCTTTGAGTTAGTTGCATTGCAATAAGTTAAAATTTTTCACAATGTTTTCAAAATATAGTAGAGATTACCCTCATTTTCTGGCAGTAAATACTCCAAGTAATCATAAATCTTAATTAATAATTAATAAATTATTATTCCCATCTAAAATTTTAAACCTATCATCATGCATAACAAAAATATATAAAATTAAAGGGAATATATTAATTTGAAGATGCTAAAAGGATAGTGAATCTCTCTTTTCTGTATTATTTTTGGTCCTATTTAAAAAGGAGAAAATACTATAAAGATGAGTAGCTTCTGTCACCTTTCAAAATATTAATATTGTCATGCATGCTGTCTTAGGTCATGTTTTCCATTCTGTTTCATTTCAACTGATATTTCAGTAAAACTTAACAAAGATTTATAAGCTTAATTTAAACTGAATTTGAATTAGATAAAGAAAAACACCTTTCAGGAAACCTTTAATCCTAGATTTTTGCTAACTTAGCTCTACAAAAAAACCCAAAACATTTGATTTGGGAATTGCTTACTGCACTAACAGATGGAACATCAAATGTCAGAGGCTTACCACCATATGTTTACTTCTCACCTCACCCAAATGATATTTTAACTTTGGTTTCTGATTAGTCCAAGTGGTGATTCCAACACCAAATCTTAGCTTTGGTTTTGTCTTCTTTAATAAATGGTTTCCAAGATCACCAAGCTAATAAAGAGAGAAAGAGCATGTAGGAGGGACTTGGGAGATTTTTATGGGCAAATCATAGAAAAATGACATGTGAACTAAACACTGATTAGACTCAGACACATGGCCCTACCTAATTGCAAAGGAGTCTGGGAAATACAGTTTAATTCTGGGGCCAAAAAGGAAAAAAAAAAAAAAAAATAGGCTTGCTGATCAGCTAATATTGCCAGATTCTTTTCACCTTTCTGCAATCCTCTTCCCAAAGTTAAAAAAGCCAAGAAAACAATAATTTCATTTATTCATTCAAAAATTTAATGTGCTTTCTTAAAGTTTAATTTACAAAATAAGGCTGTTGTCAATGCAGTTAATATTGCATCAGCTTAAGCACCAGATTTGGAAGTGATTTTAAAATGAGAAAGCAAAGTCAAAATGTTTTTTGGAAAAAAAATCAATTATTTATTCCACAAATATTTATTGGTTGTCTGCTATGCATATCTGTACTCACATTTAAAATTGTACATTAACATTATTTTTAATTATTTAGTCTTCCCATATACTGATATCACCTAAGAAGTAATAGTGAAGTTTTATTTTTATAAAAGATAACTTTTTGGGGCACCTGGGTGACTTAGTTGGTTAAGCAACTGCTTTCAGCTCAGGTCATATTCCTGGAGTCCTAGAATCAAGTCCCACATTGGGCTCCCTGCTCAGTGGGGAGTCTGCTTCTCCCTCTGACTTCTCCTCTCTCATATTCTCTCTCTCTCTCTCTCTCTTTCAAATAAATAAATAAAATCTTAAAACAATAAAAAAATAAAAGATAACTTTTTATTACACTGAAAACCAGAAAAGTACCTGGTACTAACTATTCTCTATCCCCAAGAGGACTTGTCTTTTGTGATGTAATAAGAATGACAATTGGTCACAATCGTTGGTACAAAGGATGCAAACATGCCAACTTTTATGGAGAAATTTCATCCTTTATATTCATCTCAAATTGTATTCAATGAAGAGTACAATTTAGTGCAATTTAATGTAATTCTCTCTTAGAGGTTAAAATTTAGTACCCGTGCAACATATTCCTGCCTTGTGAAACACTTTTAAAACTGTCCTTTCCAGCTTGCAAAAACATACATTTTTTAAAAGCAAAGTTATTTTCATTCACTGCTTTTGCTTATGGTGGTTTTGTTTATTTGTTTGCTTTTTTTAAACAGCATGAAGTTCTGCGGTAAATACTTAGTGTTAGCCCTAAATCACTTTCACAAAAAATGTACTGGCATTACAAAGTTCCTTTCATTGTTTCCGGTTACCTAATGAAAAGTACCTCTAGTTTGCTGCCATTAGTATTTTTACTTTGTCATTTTCTTGTTGGAATTTAGAAATAATGACACCTTAAACCGCATAGGGTGGCCTATAGGTTACTTCAAAAGAACTCCACCATGATTACTAAGGGATCAAAATTGTTGACTCGGACAGAGGCTTTTTCCCCAGGAGGAGGAAGATAAAGACTTAAGAATTACACACTGGGACCCCTGGTCGGCTCAGTCAGTTAAGTATCTGCCTTCCCTGCTCAGCGGAGAGTCTGTTTCTCCCTCTGCTACTCCCCCTGCTTGTGCTCTCTCTCTGTCAAAGAAATAAATAAAATCTTAAAAAATAATAATAATAATTACACACAGAGGGGTGCCTGGATGACTTAGTCAGTTAAACACATCAGGCTCTTGATGTTGGCTCCAGTCATGATCTCAGGGTGATGGGATTGAGTTCTGTATCAAGCCCCACACATGGAGCTCTGCATCAGGCTCTGCACTGGGTGTGGAGTGTGCTTAAGATTCTCACTCTCCTCCTCTCCCTCTGTCCTTTCCCACCACCTGTCTCTGTATGCTCACATGTGCTCTCTCAAAAATAAATAAATAAATAAATAAATAAAAACTCAGAAACTTACTAAAGAACAAGTGACAGAATGTCTAAGTGGCTCAGTCTGTTAAGTGTCTGCCTTTGGTTCAGGTCATGACTCTAGGGCTCTGGAATCAAGTCCCACATTGGGCTCCTTTCTCTGCAGGGAGCCAGTGTCTCCCTCTTCTTCCTGCTATCTCTGTCTCTCTGTCATCTCTCTCTCTCTGACAGATAAATAAAATCTTAAAAATAAATAAATAAAGGAACAAATGCTGAAAAATACAATATGTGCTAAATTAGCAACAAAGCATATATTTCTTGGTCTCAGGTCAGATATTTGTTCAGTAACCTTCTTTCCATTAAGGACATTCTGTACCTATTTTATTTTTCCTGTTAAATGTAAAATTAAATACCAAACTGACAAGATTTGGATCTTTGTTCCCTTTTTTTCCCCAATACTCAGGTAGTTTCTCTTGTGTGGTCTTTATGACACAAAAAGGAAGATAATTATTCTTTTCAGAATGAGATTTTATACAAACATATACATATGAATTACTATATACCACAAATCATTAAGCAGAAAATGTGCCTGAGCTCCTCTCTTTGTATTTTGGAAGAACTTTTTTTTTTTTCTGGAGTGGGGCTAGGAGCTGTAATCTATTCATATTTGTACTTTAAAGTAGGATGTCAAATGGAAATGCTTGTTGAATTACATTGTGGGATAGTTCCCATATTGTAGCAAAGTCACCTGAGCATTATGACACACATATATACACACATAGGTAATAACCATCTCTTCATAGCATAAGGTCAGTGACAATCTGCTGACCAAATAGTTTGTCTTGATATGAAGAATCTGAGAGGCAGGGCAGGGGGTTGTGGAGGGGTGGGAGAGAGAAATGAAACAGGAGGGGAAGGGGAAGGAGACAAACCATAAGAGACTCCTAAACTCACGAAACAAACTAAGGGTGGCTGGGAGGTGGGGGGGTAGGGATAGGGTGGCTGGGTTGTGGACATTGGGGAGGGTATGTGCTATGGTAAGTGCTGTGAAATGTATAAGCCTGATGATTCACAGACATGTACCCTGAGGCAAATAATACATTATATGTTAATAAAAATAAATTTAAAAAAATAAAATGAAACATATGCACAAAAAATTTAAAAAAAAGAGACAAACACAAATAGCTTGTCTTAATGCAGGACTCTACATGTATTGTTTTGTGTATTATACTGCTATTATCAGAAAATTAGGCAATAAGTTCTATATATTTAACAAAAGAGCATATAAATAGAATTGAGGGGACATACTTTGAAAAACTATCCCATATATAAATTTAACCATGGGAACCTGATTTGTTAACCCCTTGTAATATCCAGGCTCCAAAATGGTCCATAATCATTCTCATTCCCTGGTATGCACACCATGATGCAATGCCTTTCACTCTGAATACAACTGACCTGTACAAACAATAACATATTGCAGAAATTACAGTGTATGACTTTCTATGGGAGGTCACAGAAGATATTCTTACTTCTATCTTGATCTTTCCTATATCATTTACTCTAGAAGAAGCCAGCCACCAAAGCCGGCTTCCATCCTCAAGCAGCCCTATGAAGGGTGCCCAGTACAAGGAACTGGGGCATCCCACCAATAGCCAATACCAACTTGCCAGCCATATAAGTTAGCCAGTGAAGAGAAACAAAGTATGGTACCTCAAAACATTCCTCTTTGGTGTAAAGATTATCTTGAGCTGATTATTTTTAAGAAATAGCAGGCATAGGAGACTCTCTCAAAACCTAATAGAAGTCACCCTTCTGAAAGACATTTTTACATGTATAAGGAAAATCTCCATTTGTAAGTGTATCTCTCTTTCACTGTACCAGGGAGAAGAGGATGATCAAATCTCTGGAAAGTCTTATCAATGGAGAAGGCAATTGACTTAAGTCTTCATAACAATCACACCCTTGTTTACTGTTCTTTGCTTTATAACCTCCCATAACTCACTTTTATCCACCATAACCCTCAACATCTTTTGTCTTTATTGGAATATGGTATTTAAGGTGGTGGCTTGGGCCATTTCAGAGAATTACTGAGTTTTCCAGAGTATTTCCTATCTGAGCAGAAAGGATACATTCTACTAAGCTCGTTTGTTTTTATCCTGTTAGTCTTTTATGATGAGGTGGGGTAAAAGCCAAGAGTCTAAAAAGGTAGAGGGAAAATTAGTTTTCCTCTCCCTCACCATTTAGGAAGAAGATTCTTAAGACCCAGTAAGTAAGCCTTCAGATACCTGTTTTCTTTGCTGACATCTTTAATACAACTCATGAAAGACCTTGAACCAGAACCACCCAACACCACTATGTGCAAAATCTGGAAACAAGAGAGAATCCAGAACTCCAGAACTGGAAGGTGTTATATTTGCATTGAATATGGATTTCACCCTGTGGCTTCAGGTTAAGAACTCCTAGAAAGATCAGAACAACATTTTACATGATTAGAATGAGAAGGTAGTCTTGTATGCAGTTCATGTTTAACAGGCTCTTCAGAAAATGAGACTACAAAGACTCTCACATGTTTATCCTCCCTTTGACTTGCTTCAGTTCCTTGCCACATGTCTAGCACAGATCCAAAGTGGATTATGTCTTTGAATGGAATGAAATGGGAGATGTATTGTTTTAACATTCACTTCACATGCAGAAATGACCCCATGTGAATTCTCCACAACTTCCCTCTGTATGTTTTTTTCAGAGGGTGGTCTCTTTCGTAAATTTTTCCTCTAGTTTGAAGTTCTATTTTCTTAATATAAATACATTATTCTTGATAAGCTTAGAAATTTAGTCATTATAAATGATTCTCCATACCTTGCCAATTAGGATATTCAATGTAAGCAAACTTGAAATAGTTTAAGCAAAAGTGGGAAGTTTGTTTTAAGGTGTCTATTCAACTGTGGCTAGAAGGGTTAAAATTATGCTGTAAACAAGATTTCCAGATCATTGGTTTTAGGAGTGGAGACAATTAACAGAATTGCTGTGAGCTTTGTAATTACCTGTGAATTACTTTTTTTTTTTACCTGATAACCATATAATGCAAAATTTTGCAAGAAAGTCTATGACAAAGTGTTGAGAAGTTTTAATAAATATATTCATATAACAATGAGTCACCATAGTTTAGGGAAAGTTAATTGGCAGATATAGCATATATCTATTAATATATGATATATTGGTGGTGGTTCTTAAAATTAGACTTTTTTTTCTAAAAAAATTCAAAGAATTATTGTATAAACGTATTTCATAGTGTATATGTTGTACTTTCCATACATCTTACTCTTCTATTGGAAATGCAATACTCTATTTGAAATATTAAAACATGGTAAGCCTATCAGCCTTCCTTCTGCAAATTACTTAAATCCTAATTGGAAGCTTTGTCTGGTGGGAAGAAATTGTCTTTGTATTGATACAATCTGCATACTTTTAGTTAATGATAGCAGAGAATCTATGGAAACGGAATAAGAATGCTTTTAAAATGAACACTAGTAAAGAGCCATTAACCCAAGGGGGATAATGAAGTATAACATCACCTATATATCAACAAAAATATACATCACTCTGTGAACATAATCTCATCCTACATTCATCTGAATTCACAAAGTGGGATTCTCTTCTTATGGAAAACTCTATAGTTACTGAATATACTAACTGCTTGTTAGATTAAAAAAAAATTCTTAAGCAAAGGGGTTACATGATGAATTGGTGATAGAAAATGTACAATCTTTCACTAAGACCTAATCAGAAAATAGGATCTCTCTCAAAGCATACTTTGAGTAGCCTGGCCTAAATTTGAACCAGTGATTTGAGAGATACAACTCTTCATGTTTTAAGTTTAGGAAAGTATATTGGAGGGGGTCAGATTTTCCAAAGAATGTTATCTAAAGGGCTCTTCATGATTTAGGAGAGATTGTCAGGCTGGGAATTATCTTTCTAGTTTAAGCCTGCATATTTACCCTCCAGTCTGTCCTTGCCTATTGTGATTCTATCCTGCCCCCATTTTAAGATCTGTACATAATATACATCCATGTCAAATAAATACAATGCATGTATCGTGGTACCTACTTCTTCAGTTACCCTCAATTTGCTCTCAGTAACCTCCAGGAGCAAAAATATTGTCTCTTCCCTTATCCCACAAAGCTCCAGGAACTTAAGTCCATAATTTGCAAAAGAGGTTTAACGAATATTTGGATACGATAGAGATTAGAGCATAAACAGCACACGATTTTAAGATGAATGTCAAATATTATTACTCCTGGAAAATATTGATCCATTTCTCATGTCAGGGAGCTTCTCGATGATCATGTCCCTTCCTAGGCCCCAGATGTCACAAGAACATTCATGACCCATTGTATCTCAAATCCTCTCTCTCACTTTCTATTTCAGTTTCCCTGTATACTTCTGGGGGAATCAGAGAAGTCCAAATCCCTGTTACTGTAATATGCAAGAGAAAAAAAATGACTTTGAGGGGCTTTTTCCATGTAGACAATAACTAGAGACATTTTCTTTCATAGCCATTCATTCTAACTAAAATCCTTAGCCAAAGAGTGATAGTCTTTGTTTTATTGTGTTATTTATTTATTTATTGGGTATTTCATGGCAAGATAGCTCAAACTGTATCCTTATGTTAATATAACTTATGTAGCCCTACTTACATCTACACTACATCCAGAGTGGGGGATAATGAAGTAACATGGAGCAGGGACATGGTTGCCCAAATCCCGAGGTAGCCAAAATGAAAACCAGAGATATATAAAAAAAACTGCCAAGTCTATTCTAGTTCCTATGGGCAAAAATTCATAATAAATATCCTCCTTATGCTGGAAATTGCCATCTTTTTTGGGAGAATGGCATCTACTTAATTTGATAAATATGACCCTGGGTTGAAAAAAAAAATTCTTTTCAACAAAGCTAATATTTCTTGGGTGCTTATGTCACCTGACTAATTTCATAATCCTATCTGTATATATTCTGTTTTTATTTGTGAATATTTGACAAATTCTTAATTATCTTTTGTATGATTATTTGAATGTTTCTAACAGAATGCTAATTTTCTAAGGATTTGAAATGAAAACTTGGTAACTTATGTTGGATAGAATACCACCAGTGTCTGGGGGCACAAATGGAATTAGATATTAATACTACTGACTTATTGTTTGCACATATACACAAGGCTAAAATCATCTGCAGATTTAACTCAAGGAAACAATTTCTTCCTCAGGGCATTTTGGCATTTTGGCAGGGATCTTGAGTTGCTTTTTCCCCTCCTCTCTGGCTGTTCTCCTTGGGGCTCGGAGCAGGGACTATCCATTAAGATCAGATGCATGTAATCATGATCAATTTCCTGCAAGAGCAGAAGGGGTGGGCACTCGGATGCTTGGCCTTCATTTTTTATTCTGTCTCTACCGGTGGTGTTTTTCTATGTATAATAGCAGCTGGAATCCAACTATGTGGTGGAGAGGAGAAAGGAGAAAATGAAACTCCTCTTAGGTATAAGAGTATTCCCTATTTGTCTGGTTTCTTTTTCTTCAAGTGAATTTTCTATAGTTCCCAGTTTCTCTACAACATGCAATGTGATGAAAGCTATGGAAACCCAGACTCAACTCAATGTATACTTAGTTGATTCCAGGAACCTGGAGAAATGTCACTTTATTTCAAATGTCAGTATCCAGTGTTTCATGGAGAACAAATCTGCCTTAGGAAGTCCCCAAAGTACCTATAACTCGCTGTTGCTTGCTTAAAGCCTCAGCTGTGGAAAGGCATTTTCATTTTTGTTGGCACTCAGTATCTTTGGGGCTGTAAGATGTCTGAAACATTGGCAAATTTTGTACTGAATAACAGAAAGAGAGCAGGAAGGACTTTCTCTATTTCTACAGTATATATATGTACACACACACACACACACACACACACACACACACACACATATACTTTCTATATTCGGTATCTATATACTATACGTGTATGCATATTATTATATATTATAAGTAATATATATTAGCTCACATTACATATGAAAATAAAGATTCTGGCTTTAGAAAGAAACTTTAAAAAGAAAGTTTCTTGAAAGATAAGATATTTTGAGGTGCCCGGGTGGCTCTGTCAGTTAAGCGTCTGCTTTTGGCTCAGGTCATGATCCCAGGGTCCTGGGATCAAGCCCAGCATCAGGCTCTTGGCTCAGAAGGGAGTTGGCTTTCTGTCTGCTTCGCCTGCTTGTGCTCTCCCTCTCTCTCTGTGAACTAACTAAATAAAATCTTTTTAAGAAACCTGATATTTTAATACCTTAATGTCACTTTTTCCAATTCCCTTCAAAATACTTTCCTAGACCTACAATTTTCTGATTATGCTCTTAGTGTTTTGCCAAGAATAGAGATTTAAAAATACGTCACATGCACAATATTCTGCACAATTTATGAAACTGTTCTTTCAGAAATTGTTCATTATGTTATTCAATCTCTCTAATATACAGACCTCCACAAGAGTAGCAGTAGGAAAAAGTACCTTTCGTTATGTAAATATTATTTAAAGAGAGTGTGGAAAACCTCTTCTTGTTTCCTTCTAGTTTGGCAGGAAGCTCCTTGCTACAGTTTAACTTTACCTGTAGTTATCCTCCTTAGCTCAGATATTCTGATAAAACTGCCCATCTCATCATTAAAAATTGATGACAAAAATAATTATTACCATAACAAAGAGGCTTATGTCCCTCGCCAAACTCAGACAGACTTCAGGGCAAAGGGTGTGGTGACTTAATAGTCATCCCAGAGCACCGCAAGGAAGCATCTCCATGGGGTAGCAGGAAACTGTCAAAATATGATGTGTCATGGATTATACCACATGTTCCTGCTTAGCAACTAGACAGCAAAAGGCTGGACACCTAGACATCCCTACTCACATAAAGGCCGGATGGTTGGCTGGCCTAGGTTCTTAGTCAGGTGATGTTCATTTCCCGTGGTCTACAAACAACTCGGTCAGTTGGTGAGCACTCAGAGACAGCAGATCTTCTGGGAATGCAACCAGCTACCCTCACAATGGGATTCACCTTCACCAGACTTTTACTGGCACCTCCTAGACAGCTGTCATCTCCAACAATTTCCTAGCTGAGGCTCCCTGTCACTGCAATTTCCTAATCCTTCTTCCTGCCTTCCAAGCATCTCTGGCATAATGTACACATCTCTTTATCCCCACAGGCCCTATTTGCATCTTTTCTTAATTGGCCCCCATGGCTGTTCAACAAGAACCTAAATTTCCTGTGAAAATTAGACCAGAAATTATTAGCAACAGAACATCTGCCTCTCCAGTCCGGGAATTTAGGGGGAACTCAGTCTTTAGGAACATGACTAAGAGACATCCATTCCTGAGGGGAAGAGTGAATTTTCCATTCAAAATGACAAAACCATCTCTCCACTCTAGGACTGTTTAAATCAATTCTTATAATGGAGCAAATAAAGAAAATTAGTTGGATTTTCATATGCAAATAGTTTGAAGATTGAAATTCTGCTGATTTCTAACCATCATCGGTGCATTACGGTTTATAATTAGATTTTGCATACATTCCCTCCATCCTCATAAAAACGTGATTAGTGAGATGATATCATTATTTTCAATAGGCTGATGAGGAAAGAGAGTTTCAGAGAAATGTTGACTGGTCCAGGAGAGCAGCTTAGAGATCGGACAGTGAGATATCATAGTCTGTTTTCTTTTTATTACATTCCCAAACGCTACAGCAACCTTTTGCAGAAACAACCCCCACTCCCTCTCATTCTGTGTTTCTGGCTTTTAAAACATACTTGCTCCTTTTTGTTTCGTTTTGTTTTTCTTTTTAAGGCAACTTTTACTGATTATTTTGAAATAGGATGGGGTAAAAAGCTTATGTGCAAGAAAGAATGGTGTTTTATGCTAAAGGAGAACAATGCAAATTCCATCAATATTGTTAATCGATGAAACTTGTAAACTACAAAGGATGAGACTTTGTGCATGAGGGAATGGGGGTACTATCCAGTCTATGCCTTAACTATTTTAAATACGATCCAAGGATAAAATTTCTCTTTAAGTACTGGCCCCCAAACTCTGTGAAAATCCATGTATTTTGTAAAGCGGGGACTCAACCCCAGTCAACTCTGATCTTAATTCCAGGTCTCTGGGAGGATTTTGCTCATTCATTTTAAAGGGGTGGACTTTTAGCCTCCATCACTCACCTTAAGAGACTAATGAGAGACTCAAATTAAGTAAATGATTGGAAATGTCAAGTAATTAAACATCTGGTTTTTAATATAAAACAAATCACTTCATGCCTGTGGTCTCCGTCACTTGATCCGTCCCAGCGCTGTCTTTAAGTTGCTCCCGGCTACATTTAACCTGTTAGTCAAACCAGACATAACTGCGTGCTTCCTATAGTAGCCCTTGCATATTCTTTTCCCCATGGCCTTCATCTGGATTTGCTGAGGCTGTGGCTTAGTCCTGTGTTTTGAATCTAGTTTCTCTCTTACTTTACTTAGGTTAAAATATAGCTTAAGGAAGCATTACTTATATGTGTTTAACTCCAACTGATACGCCCAATTTTTCTGTGAGTGAACACAGTAATGGAGGAAAACTCTACCCCCTCCAATCCCAAACTGGGTCTCTCTCTTGGGAAAAATACACCCTCATCTGACTTTTGAGATAGTTTATTTGGACTTCATGCTTTCTTCAATGCTCTTTTTTTTTCCTTTTTAAGATTTTATTTATTTAAGAGAGAGAGTGAGCAAGAAAAGCAGCATGAGCAGGGGAGAGGGGTATAGGGAGGGGAAGAAGTAGACTCCCCACTGAGCAAGGAGCCCAAGGCAGGGCTCAATCCCAGGATCCTGAGATCATGACCTGAGCTGAAGGCAGACGCTTAACTGACCAAGCCATCCAGGTGCCCCTCTTCAAAGCTCTTTTTAATGGGACTGCTTTAGAAAGGATTCCACTAACTGCTGAAAAGCAGTTTTCTCACTTGTACTTGCTTGCAAATGAAGAAGATATGGGTGTTCCTAGACTGTCCCATACAAGACAGAAAGCAGTGGAGCATGTCTTTTCTACATGTCACACATCCGAAGGCCATCATGCTTACAGGGTGGGTAGCTAAGTTTTGTCCCAGATAGTGAACATGTGTTATTTTTGTTTTCCCAGAATCTGTAATCCTGACTCTAATTTACCTTTGGAGGCTACCTCTCCTTCAGTCACACTCCATGAACTCCGTAGGGCCATCTCCAACCTTGTTCCAGAGCTAGACCTAGCAGGCAATCAGCTTATTCCATCTCTTAGACATACTAACACGGTATGAGGAAGCAACAGACCCATGTCATCTCATTAAGGTTAAATCTTGGAATTTTCCAGGAACATTAGAAAGAAGCTCTTCATCTGTTGAAGAGAATATAAGCAGGAAGTTTCTGCTGGTCATTTTTTTTCTACCACAGGCACAAAAATATGAAAAAAATCAAAGAGCTCGAGGAGATAATGCAAAATGGAGTACAATCTAGCCACTGTCAAAGCCTCTCTCTCTTTTCAGTACAATAAATCAGCACATTATTTTTGTTTAAACTGATTTGTTTTGAGAGGATTTTTGTTTTCGTTTTTGTCTTTTACAGGCAAAAGTCTTTTGACCCATATGACTCCACTTTGAAGGTCCAGATAATTTCAATTCAGAGGTAAGCTCCATTTTTGCAATTGCACATAGTTATGTTTTTGAAGACCTGGTTTGATCCCAATTTAGTTTCTTGACTCTGTTTTCAAATACAACGGTGGAGAAGGAATTAATTAAGTTTTCTAAAACCTCTCACATCACATGACACTTTGATTCCTCTTTTGTAAGGAATGACTGGTGAGTATTCTCTCCATCACAGTAATCTGTTGTTTATAGAAGCTTACCCAGCGGCGCAACAGTTTTGCTTCACTGATTTTCTCCTGTATAAGGTTCCCAGATAAACATAGACATGGATTTACTTAAAGAATCCTTTGTTGTCTGAAATTCAAAGGTAACTAGTGTCTTCTACGTTCATTGGTTAGATCTCTCAGTTCTACTTATTGTAGAACTTCTACAATACTTCTTGTAGAAGTATTCTTGTACAATACTTCTACAACCACATGAAAGAACTGTCACTTACACTGGTTCCATTTGAATTAAATGCTAAACACCACTTAATGATAAACCTAATTCCACTCTTCTTTGCATTAGCAAGATGTTATCCGACCACTGGTTTCATTTCAATATATGTAAGTCGTAAGTGTGGAGCATCCAGGGAAAAATGAAAAGGATAGAGACTGACATTCAAGGAGTATTGAGTTTGGAGAAAGGAAAATCAAGAGTGATGGATAGGAGAGAAATTTCATCAGACAAACAAATATGTCTTAAGGAGAACAAGTGGCTGATACAATCCATATTTTTCCAGAATGTGCAGATCACATTGAAGGGAAGTTTACAGGATAGCATGTTAGATGTCACTGTAATCCTCACCAGAAAGAAAACAAGTGTTATAAGGGCATTTACTGTGGAATGAAGTTGGGTAGATTTCTGCTTATAGAGACCACTGGTGTTTGAGGAAGGAAGCTTTCTGTCAAGAACATTGTAGAAGACATCCTTGTATTGTTTTCTGGGGACAGATCATGGAAAATAGTTTGGGAAGGTCCATGGACATGAAGGAAGAGAAGAGATGGTGAAAACTTCTGGGCACAGAGAAGGTGAAAATTGTTCCCACAGAAAAGCATGTGTATGAGATTATAGACAGAAGTGGACAATAAAAAATTTGTCACAGCAGGATAACCAGAGAATTTTAAGAGAGAGGTAGATTAATATTCCATTTAAATTGTTTCCTGCTTTTTACTGGGATGTGGTTTTCCTCTATTATCTTAAAACCTTCTCTTAATGAGGTGCCTGCAAAAGTCTTGTGTTCAGGGAACACTGGGGTATCAAGGGAGAGAAGCTGTAACCAAATGGAGAATGAAACTTTGAAGAAAGGGGCAAGCAGTCTTAGATCTTGAGAAAAGAGAAGAGGATGGAGAAGTTGACAGAGGACAGTAAGGCAGGACAAAGGAAAATGCAAGATGTTATGTAGAACCTCTGACATTTAATACAAAATGAAAGACACGATGAGAGATAATGTCTCAGACCCCTGTTCTTTTTCTTTTTTGACTGTTAAAAATATTTATCTCAGAAAGGAAGAGTACTGGGATATGTGGGGGTATGCCAGTGAAGTGAAAATAAGCTTTATAATTTTTAAAACTTTCCAACAATGAGATGGGTTGCTTCCTATTACAGAGGAAACCTTAAAATTTCTTATAGTTTCTGGAAAGAACATTAGAGACTGCATCCTTGTACTGAACGGGGAAATAGATGGAGAACCTCTATCCTTCACATCCTTTTTTTTTTTTTTTTAATTCCCTACAACTTTGTAGATGGCTCTTTTTCTGTTGGTTCACTACACTTTGCTCAAATTCCTGGAGCATCCTCAGATGGATTTCAAACTTCCTGAGAAATTATTTCATTATGTGACTTTCTATCGTCTATAACACAGTATTAGAAATCATGCAGTAGAAAGTTAATGAGCAACTTAGTGATTAAATATAACTTTTTACAACTCAAATTGATCACAAATAAAGCAAATGCAGAGGCAAAAACAAAACAAGAGGGCAAAACTCTATGTTCGATTTACTTCGAGTTTAAAATAGGATCATGTAATTCTCAAATACATCTAACATATTTTTAGACTATGATGAGAATTGTAAACAAGATTGGAAGACAGCATCCCCTCCAAGCTGCAAAAACCATATCTGAAATATTATTCTTAGGTTTTAGCTCCACTTGAAAATCGGGCAAGTTAGGGCCATCTGGCTGACTCACTTGGTAGAGAATTCAGCTCTTGATTTCAGGGTCATGAGTTTAAACCCCATGTTGAGAGTAGAGATTACTTAAAGAATAAATTATTCTTAAAAATTATGTAAATTATATGTCTTCTAATAAAAAATACAATGGCAGTTTACTAAATGCAGGAATATTGAAATTAACAAAGGAAAAACTTCTTATACCCATCACCTCAGTTAACCAGCTTCCATCTATGTATTTCCTCCAGAGGTTTATTTTTTAGTATGATTGCAATGTGTAAAATGTTTTATATTGCTTTTTTTTTCTCCAGTTGAAATTTTTTTTTGTCTGTACATTTTAAAAGTCTTATAATTGTAATAATCATCTAATATTTCATTGCATGGATATAATACTATAATTTAACAATTATGCTATTCTATTTTTAAATTATAATTATGATGAAAATAAATTCATTTGTATATCAAACTTTTCTGGATTTTAAATTATGTTCCTTAACTAGATTCACTGGAGTAGAATTTCTACATAAATGGAGTGGACATCTTAAGGTTCATATAGATATCATCTTATACTACTGTAAGTACTTATATTGATATATCATATGCTTTGATTATTATTATTTCTGAGCTTTTATAATTTAAGAGATTTAAAATAGATATTCACATTTTTAAATATACTGATGAATTTTCATATTTTTAATATATTAGATATTCATATTTCTTTTATCTGCCCTTTTTTTCTTAGTTGTTTCAAGTTTTGCATGTACATTCTGTGGATTATGATATTTCACATCAGTCCATGGAATACTTCATTTAGAATATATTATTTATATGTATTTTAATTTATTGCACTTACTTGTACTCACTGATGTTTGTGCTCTCCCTGAAATCTCCACATGTTCACTAACCCAGAAGTTCGGTAAACTGGGTTTTTATGGAGGGTTCACTACATTGTCATAATTGATTACCTCTTTGGCCACGGGCGATGGTTTCAATCTCCAGTCCTTCTCTTCTTGAGGTCAGAGAGTGGGACTGAATGTTTCAAATCTCCTGTCACAGGGTTAGTTCCCCTGGCAACCAGCCCCCCTGCTTAGGAGCCCTCAGAACATCACCTCATTAACATAACAAAAGACATTTTTGTTTTTCTCATCATTCAGGAACCAGGGGTTTTAAGACATCTGTGCTAGAAGGGATGCAGACCAAAAACATATTTCTTATTATAAATTATAATATCACAGACTTACTAAATGAAAATTAACTGAGCACATATTTATTCTTTCAACAAATATTTCCTGAGATCTTACTGTGTCGCTGGTATTTGTGGATCCTACATTGGCAGTTGGGAGAGAAGGTAGGGGCATCTTCTAAGTCTATATCACCTAAAGCACAATATTGTTTTCAAAGGGTCAAAGTGTTTCAAAAAAATGTCAAAAGTCATCAGGGATGGTCCCTGAATTTAGAAATCTCATTAATTTCCTTTTCCTTCTCAGGAATTGTTTGCTTCATACAGAGAATTATGAAGTTTGTGATTTACTTTTCTTCCTCATGTAGTTGATTTGGGTACTATCCCTATGTGTTTTTGATGTCTCACAATTAATACTTCACTCAACATTTTTTTTCCCTCTGCTATGGCCTTGTGCTGGATGCTATGACTAAACCAGTAAATATAAATGACACAATTCTGCCTTTACTGCACTGAAGTCTGTCTTGGGAGAAGTGTTTTTCGGTTTTTTGTTTGTTTGTTTGTTTGTTTTGGCTTTTTAAGGATTTTATTCATTTATTTGAGAGAAAGAGAGAGCATGGGAGAGAGAGGGCAAGATAGGGGGAAGGGGCGTAAGAAGAGGCACAGGCAGATTCCCCGCTGAGCTGGGAACCCAAGGTGGGTTTGGATCCCAGGACCCAGGAGTCAGTGACCTGAGCTGAAGGCACATGCTTAACCAACTGAGCCACCCAGGCACTCCAGGAGAAATATTTCTTAATAGACAGTGTGAAGACTGCCATAATATTGGGGGAACATGGCACTAAGTAACAGCAACAACTTATACATAAATTTATAATCAATTTTTATAATCTAAGTTAATTATTCTAAAAATGCTTAACAAAACTTTTGTCTAAATCTACAATGCAATATACATTATTGATTGGAAAAATCTATTGTTAATTCGAAGACATTAGTAATTTAAAAGAAGACAAAATGAGAACTGTGTCATGGAGGCTAACAATTGCATATCTCTTCACCAAAGCAAAGCCTGGGAGTCTAAGGACACTTGGAAACAGGAACTGGGGCTGAAGACCCTCCTCAGACAGACACACATGGTGAAAGCAACTGGAAAGCACTACTGAGCATGCATGTACACACGTGTGTTGCATGCACATGTATTTTGCCTAATGAAGCAGTAATGGCAGCTTGCTTAGCATCTTTTTGTTCCGAGCCTCATCTAAAGAGTGTTTAAAGTTCTTGGCTTCCTGACAGCTAAGCACACGGAGAAACAAGATGTTCAGCTGATTATGTAAAAGCTGGCAGGCTAGAAGTCAAGCATATCTGACTTAAGTGACCTTTATAATAAGACCTTTATAATAAGACCTTTATAATAAGACTTTCTCCAGGTCTCTGGAGAGAGAGAGCACTCTCTGGAGAGAGAGGTCTCTCTCTCAGTGAGAGAGCACAAGGGGGGGACAGGTGGGCAGAGGGAATGGGAGAAACAGGCTCCCCACTAAGCAGGGAGCCTGACATGGGGCTCTATCTCAGGACCCTGGGATCATGACCTGAGCCGAAGGCAGATGCTTAACCGACTGAGCCACCCAGGCGCCCCTCAATTTGTTGATTTTATTTATTTAATTTTATTTTAAGATTTTTTAGTTATTCATTTCAGAGAAACAGAGAGAGCGAGCAAGAGGACCAGCAAGGTCAGAGGGAGAAGCAGACTCCCCATTGAGCAGTGACCCTAACTCAGGGCTGGATCCAAGGACCCCAGGATCATGACCTGAGCCAAAAGCAGCCCTTTAACAGACTGAGCCTCCCAGGCACCCCAATTTGTTGATTTTAAAAGATTAGGTGTTGACCTTAAAGTCTAGGCAATAGGCTACTGAAGAAAGGTAATTACAAAGCATTTTGATAAGTAGTGTTTATGGGTATGGCAAAGCAAATAAACTCAATCACATGATTTCCCAGAAACTTTGGGTTGGAAATTGAGAAGGTGGGGAGAAAAAAAATACCTTTTTCCTCTACCCTCCAAAATGATTGCCTGAGATCCCCATATAAAAAGACTGAACAACAAGGGATAAGCATATTCATATATTTAATATAAGTTTTACATGACCTGGCAGCCTTCATAAGGAAATGAAGACCTAAAGAAATAGTTAAAGCACGGGGCGCCTGGGTGGCTCAGTGGGTTAAAGCCTCTGCCTTCAGCTCAGGTCATGATCTCAGGGTCTTGGGATCAAGCCCCACATCGGGTTCTCTGCTCAGTAGGGAACCTGCTTTCCCCTCTCTCTCTGCCTGCCTCTCTGCCTACTTGTGATCTCTCTCTCTGTCAAATAAATAAATAAAATCTTTAAAAAAAAAAAATAAATAAATAAAAACTATTAAAAAAATAGTTAAACCTGACTGTTTTTATGTGAGGTTTCATGAAATGTAGAAAGTTGTGGACAGGCATGACAAGACAAAGAGTAAGAACTTAGCAAGTCTGTTAGTCCAGATTCTCATCTGTGTGCCTTTGTCTTTGAAGAAAGGATGCTCCTCCCCTTGGCTATAGGAAGGGTATCTCTCACATGTTGGTTTTATGACCTGCTTCAGGGAATGGTTGAAAAGTCTGTCCTATGCCTGCCATTTCTCAAACCCTTTCAGCTTGAAATATTTAATATACCAAAGTATTCTACTTCGGGGTAGGGAGTTCACATGTATATGTATGTGTCTGGTTCTTTTAGAGATAGAGAAACCCCTCTGTTTTATAGACATTAGATTTTGACCTATGAAATTAAATAAAATCAGTTAAGAGTTTTTACTCATAGCATTTAAGAGAAAGGTTTTACTTTTTTCCTTGAACTTAATTTGATGGGTGGAAGATGCTCTCATCCCAGTCTTTTTTTTTTTAAATCTATTTATTTGAGAGGAAAAGGCAGAGGTCCAACCTACTAAGCCACTCAGGCACCCTTCATTCCAACCTTTTACTTATAATTAGAAACAAATCCATTTTCATGATGATATTCATGCTAAATAAGTTAGTACTTCTGAGGAAGGTTTAGCCCTTCATCATTTATTTCTCTGGAGCTTGGTGGTCTGCATTAATAAGCTCCAAGGAAAGAAATTTAGGTGGGATTCCTCTTGAGTTAGCCAAATATTGAATAGCATTTATACAACTTACTGACAAATTTAAAACATTAATAACTAAAAGTAAAATCTGGTAATTCTCAATGGATTAGAAAATATTAGAAACTGTATTCCAGAGAAGTTATATAATTATGCTGATCACATTTTATATTCTTATAATTTTATTGGCTTATAAATTATTCCATGTATTTTGTCCAATAAAATTATTTAATTGGTAAAAGAAATTACAGTTTGGATAAAGATACAATTTAGCTCACTTTATGCATTTTGGCATATTATTCCTTCATGAAATTTATAAATTCCAATGAGTGAGGTCATATAAGTGGCAGCGGAAAATAAAATGCATCAATATACATGCATATTTAATAGGATTCAGCACATTTCAAGAGCACAAAAGCAATGTGAAGTAAAGGCTTTTTGTAAATATTGAAAAACAGCATTTAAGGAACCATATTTCGAAAGTAATGTTTTCCTACTGTTCTCTGATTCCATACTAAAAATTTTTCTTCCATTTGGTTTGTCATTTGCATCCTAATAGATTCCACTGTTTTTAGGTATACTCGAAAAGAAAGTCTAAGATGATGTTATTTAATTAAAACACAGTGTCATTGAGATATTACAAGTAAATGATAGATGATACAAAGATTAAAGATAAACAGACAGACATAACTCTATACACTCACAAATACACACACACACACACACACACACACACACACACACACACACAGAGCCATAACTATAGACATTAAATCTGTTTAGGAATGCACATTTTTTTTTACTCTTCCACTACCTTTGTGTTCCCAAATCTAGTATTCTGTGCTCTAGACATACTAACCAACCTGTTTTTCAAAGCATTTTATGCTTTTTTTATCTTCTGGTCTTTGCAACTACTCTTTGCTTCTGACTAGATTGCCTTTCCTTCCTGTTTGCCAATCAACCAACCTGGGTAGACATTACCTCCTCTCTGAAGCTTTCCCTAATCTACATTGCAAGAGCTTCTTATTTTCCCCTGTACTATTTCTGGATTTTAAAATATTTTCACATATGAGACCTTAGTCAATAGTCCTAAATGTTATAAAAGATCTGAATATCTGAAGTACATCCTAAAGTGGCATCCTCACAGAAGACAGAATGCATGGTATCTGGAAAAGTAATTCCCTGAAATCTAATTTTTTTTCAATAAAACCTTTCTCCCTGGCCATGATACTAATTTATATCTTCTCAACTGGCTTCATGTGTACTATTATCTCTCTCTTCCCTCCACTGAGTGGAAGTCATTGCCTCTTATGTCCCAGGATAAAACAAAGCCATCATATAGGAACCTCCTGGGTCATAACACTTTTTTCTTTTTCCCTTTCTTTCTTTCTTGCTTTCTTTCTTCTTTCTTTCTTTCTTTCTTTCTTTTCCTTCCTTCCTTCCTTCCTTCCTTCCTTCCTTCCTTCCTTCCTTCCTTCCTTCCTTCCTTCCTCCCTCCCTCCCTCCCTCCCTCCCTCCCTCCTTTCTCTTTCTCTTTCTCTTTCTCTTTCTCTTTCTCTTTCTCTTTCTCTTTCTCTTTCTCTCTCTCTTTTTCTCTTGATTTCTCTTTTCCTTTCTCCCTCCCATAAAGGGATTTGTATTTTGTTTATTATAAGTTAACCTTGCAAAAGTCGTCTAAATCCCTTCCCTTCTCCTTAGGTACTTTAGCTCACCATTTATTCCTGTACTACTTCTGGACCTCTAGGTTGCAGTTTTCCTTTGTGTCAATTATGCATTCATTTTCAAGAATTTCTCATATAGCCAAGGTATAAAATATATGAGTTTAAAACTTGGCATATGTTTTTTTTTTCCCAATTTGTCATTTGTTTACAATTTCTGAACTTGGCCTAAGGTAGTGGCTTTCAAGAAAGGTAATTTTTTTTTCCTTTAGATTGTCTGAAAATATACAGAAGCATCTTTGGTTACCTCAGTGGCTGGAGGATTTATCTTGGCATATTGTGGGAGAGATGAGGAGTTGTTCAATGGGTATAGAATATCAGTTACACAGTATGAGTAAGATCCAGAGATTTGCTATACAAAAGGGTACTGAGACTTGATAATCCTCTAGATTGTACACATAAAAATTTAGTAAGAAAGTAGATCTCATATTAACTCTTTTTTCATATTTTTACATGTGTATATGTATGTGTTTTCCTTTCTAAGACTCAGTATGAGGATGTTTTCAGTTATTTATATAAAATCTCCATATCTCCTAAGTTTTCTTATCATTTCTCATCATCTTCTGATTGCTCAATTAATTCTCCCACAAAATTTTCTTGTTCACTAAGTTACATTTCTTTTCTGTGTACTCTGGCCCTTTGTGTTTTTAGTTTAAGTTAAGGTTTATCTATGCCCCAAAGTTTGATATTGTTTTTATGTTTGGAGTTTTTATATTTGGAAGCGCGAAGATTATTATTTACCTATATATCTCCTTAATTCTTATTTTAACAGTAAAACTTAAAAAAAATTACCTAAGAGAATGCCTGGGTGACTCAGTCAGTTAAGCATCTGCCTTCAGCTCTGGTCATGATTTCAGGGTCCTGGGATTTAGTCCTGCATAGAGATCCTTGCTCAACAGGGAGTCTTCTCTTTCTACTCCCTACCCCCTGCTCATGCACGCTCTCTCTCTCTAAAATAAATAAATAAAATCTTTTTTAAAAAATTAAAAAGTACCTAAGATATACAAAATACTGTAAGTTTTTATAAAATATATAAATAATGTCATAATAAATGAGTATATATTTTCCACCGAATGTACATCTTCCCCCTAATGTAGAATAGAGATCCTCAACCTATGGATGCTCCATTTACCTTCTTCTGTGATGTCATCTCTTGTTTCAGTGGTGAATTTTATATTTGCATTCTTGCTTTTTGGTTTGTTTCATTTCGTTTCATTTTTAAGTTGTGCAAGGTCTTAAAAGGTATAGTGTCTCATTTTGAATACTTAATGTACCTGGCTTATGTCTCTTAAAGCGACTTGCTTATTTGACTAAACGTTATATTTATGAGATTTGCCCATGCTGATATATGTGGTTCCAGTTTATTTGCTTTCATGCTGTGTAATATTTTATTGTAGTAACACACTACCTTTCATTCTATTCTTAGTTTAAGAGACAACAGAGCTTTTTCAGAAAAACAATTCAACTATAAATATCCCTATGTATGCCAGCTAGTACACATTGTTGCTACTGGGTCTTTGCAACCTCACTTACTCTGGATATCATAGCTTTTTTCCTTTATTCCAATATGGTAGGAATAAAATTAAGTTTCATTGTGATTTCACTTGGAAAATCATTGAATTCTTATGAGTTTGACTTTTTCTACTGTGTTAGCTATTCCTTTCTCCTCTACTGTGATATACCCAATGATGTCTTTTCTTGTACTTCAACTATTCTGTGATTTCATCCCACAAATCTGTAAATCTTTTATACGTATTCTTGTTACTAAGGCATTTTTAGTAATCCTGTCCCAAATAAAATTACAGTTTACAATTCATTTGTACAGATACAGTTTACAAGTCATTTTTAAACACTTTTAAACAATACATTTTTTGCTACACAGTTCTAACTTTATCTGAATTTGCTTAATATTTTATATTTCTGAGTTCATAAATACATTTCTTAAAATATTCTTCTAGCTTTTAAAATCAATTCATACTAGCATTCTCTACAGTAATGTCAGTTAATTCAACTTTGAGAGAATTAACTTAACAAAGTTTTGTTTTGAGTCCTTGAACAGAATACAAAAAAAAAAGGCTTCAGTAAAATTAGCCAAATTTCTCTTTAAAATGTATGACCTATAAATATGGATATTTAAATATAAATATGTAAGAAATTAACTGGTTTTGAATCACATCTTTTGCCAATGGAGCCAACACTATAGTAGCTATTTCTTCACCTTTCATGTATAAACTTAGATTAAAAAGTGAATAAAATTAATGCAGGAGCACATCTTTAGATCTAAATGAAAAGTCATGTTGTAGAGAGTGATATATGTCCTTTTGTCTATAGTTATACATATATTAAGACACAATTTCCTTATATCAACTACTGACTTTTAAAATAGATGCCAATGCTTCTTTACCAGATTTGTATCTATTTGTTTCCATCCAGTTGTTGGCAAAGTGAATACCTTCCATGGCGAATGGTAAATACCAACAAATTATTGTGTAAGTTACACATTCATTTTCACCTTTCTTGGAAGACCAGAATTAAGGATCTCAGTTTTCACTAACTACCAGCACTAACTTTTTTCTTCTTTTTCTTTTTTTTAAATTATTATTGAGTTTCACATAACATAAAAGACATAAAATACACCATTTTGAAGTAAACAATTCAGCGGCATTTAATATAGTCACAATGATTTAGACTCTTGATGACCTGAAGAATCTGTCAAAAAAAAAAAAAATAGGTCATGAATAAGTACTAGCATTAACTTTTGAGCTCATTCCTCCCAACAGATTTATCTCAAATCCTCAAAAACATTACCAACCAAATTTAAAAAGTGGTTGTAGATGTTTGCTATATGATAACAACACCACTGTAGCAAAAATTTTGAGGAGATTCTCTGTATGCTCTATAGCAGGATTGGTCAGGCTCTATTTCACAAGTATATTCCATGGACTCTCTACTAATAATTTCTCTTGTTTCACTTGACCCAAATATCCAGTGCATGATGTGTTTGTGCATCTTATAGGCCACTTTAGATCTTGCTGGAACCTTAAGTACCCGACAGGAGTGGTCTACTACTTCTTTCACAATTGCTCAAGGCCTGAAGAAATTAAATTCCCCTAAATGCTTCTTTCAGAGTATATTTAATTTATTAATAGAGCCCATCTTAATGCCCTGGAAATGGAGGTACTATTTTTCACTTGGAAAGGATTGGGAAAAGGAAAAAATGCAGATTATATGTGGTTAGATTTCAGATTTAAGCATTGTTAAAATAATTATTCACTTCATACGTGTTTACTATTAGTTGAATTCATGGCAGAAGTTGGAAGTACAAAATAGAGGTCTACCAAACCCCTCTCCCCCGGCTTATTTCAAAGCAACAATTAAAGGATATATTTTGTTAAAACAATGAAGTCCAAAATTGGACAGAAAAATGCATAAACCTTAGGTATAACCTAAGCTGTCTCAGGCAAATGAGGAGATATGGGTCTTTCTGTCTGTAAGAACAATTTTAGAGGTTTCAATAGCTATCGTTTGATTTGTGTACTAACCAAATGTACACTGTTATGTTGAGTACAGGTTTAAGTGGTATGGTATTATCTCCAAAGTCATGTTTCTTTTTTGTTCTTTTCACTTTAAGTTTCACCTATGGTGTTATATGGGCATTTAATGCATTACTCTTAGCTGATGCCTAATGCTTATTAACAATATTGCAGTAAACATCTTTAATTAGATCCCCCTGTGGACATATGTGAGAATTTATTTTACAAGTCAGTTTGAGGCATTGTAAACAGCTTTACCCATTCCATTAATTTAATGACCTTGTTGTATAATTGGACAGATATCTTGATTTTGATCTAATCAAAGTGTCCTATTTCCTATTTTATGGCTTATGTTTCTAATTTTAAACTTTTATTTAAAAAGCTCTTCCCCACCCCTAGCTCACAAAATTACTTGTTAATAGTTTACTAAGGTTATAGTTTCACCTTTCATACTTAAATTTTTATCCTATCCAAATTCTCCTCTATATTTGTCATTGAGTAGGGCTCAAGTTCTGTTCTGCTTTTTTTTTTTTTTTGTTTATTTGTTTTTTTCTCCATGTAATAGACCATATTTTCAACACAATCTATTAACAATTCTTCCTTTCTTCATTTGTGGAATCATTTTTATCATATAAGTTCCTATTATATAAAAACTGACTCTGAGATCTCCATATTTTCCATTTACTTATTTGCTTAATAATTTCAAACACTTGTTTATTTTTAATATCATTCAAAATATGTCAGTATTTGATAGGGCAAATCCCGTTCATGAGTCTTTGTTAATAAAATTCATTCAATTATTTACAAACATTTATTAACTCATTTAACATTTTTGTGCAACTACCTATTCTTTAAAAATATTCAATTGACACTTTGTTTGAATCATATTACTTCAGTATATTTTGGAAAGAATTAGCCTCTGCCTTAATTGAGTGGTCCCATCCATGAGCAAATATGATCTTCCCATTCATTAATTTAACACTCTTTATTTGGGATTTATATTTTTTCTCTATAGAGATTAGTGTATACTTAGTTAATTATTAGTTGCTTTCATTGGTGTTGAGTTAATGCAAATGTCACCTTGTTTTTATAATTCTTCATTGGTGTTTGATGATGTAAAGAAACATTGCTGACTTTCTAGGCTGATTATTTACTTGATAAAATTTCTGGATTATCTTACTGGTTTCAACAGATTATTGATTATATTCATTTTTAGAAATAGATCAAACATTTTGCAAATAATAACATATTTTCTGCATCCTCTCAACACTTACATTTATTACTAATATATTTTTTTCTTTCTAATGACATTGTTTATGTTAAATATAATTGTTAAATAGCAACACTGATAGGGAGCATTTTTCTCTTGTTCTTGAGAGATTATCCATGTAAAGATTTTCCTATGAATAAAATATTTCCTGACTTAAGAAATCTCCTTCTAATCTTAGTGTGCTAAGTTTTTATTATAAATAGTGGTTAAACTTTACCAAATTATTTTTATTCATTGAGTTTGAAAATTATGATCTTTCTTAGTTAATGTGATGAATTATATTGATTGCACTTCTGTTTGATACATCCTTGCATTCCTTGCATACACTTATTTGATCATGGTACATATTTGAATTTAAATATTTAATATTTTATTTAGGATTTTGTCATTTAGATATTTAGCTAAAAAGTTAAATAGGGTATATGTTACTTTTATATCCCTTTGACTTCTTTCAATATAGCACAATCCCCATTATACCACACACTGACTTGTCAGACGTTGGGCCACTTGTTCTTACAGTGGTCCATCTTTTGTTTTATCTGGCACTCTTTACCTTGTTCACCAATATATCATGTAAACACACACACACAAGTTAAATGGGAGTTTTGTCACTGGGTGAGCATGATTATTTTGCCATCATAAAAAGAATTGAACAGTGTTTGCTCTTTTCTTTCTTTCTTTTTGACAATCATTTAAAATTTTTGATTTCTTTAAGATCTTCATTACTTTTTGAAAATATTTCATATTTTCTATGAATTTAACCAAGTTATCTAGATTCCAAAGCATATTAGTCATATTGTTTCACAATACTTTTTAATATTTTTTCTGTTGTAGTTACTGCCCTTTTGAAATCTGTACATTACTAGATGCATCTTCTTTCCTTTTTTCTTAATCAGTCTTGTTAAAGGCGTGATTAAGTACATATAAGAACCTACTTTTAATTTGATTAAACTTATAAATTATGTTTACTTTCTACTTTATTGAACTTTACACTTTGTTGTTGGTGGTGTTTACTTTTGTTTCTTCTGGGGAAAGATTTGCCCCCAAGTCAAAATGTTCAGCTTATTTTAAACCTTTTTTCTTTCTTTCTTTTTTTTTTTTTTTAAAGATTTTATTTATTTAATTGACAGAGACACACAGTGAGAGGGAACACAAGCAGGGGGAGTGGGAGAGAGAGAAGCAGGTTTCCTGCTGAGCAGAGAGCCTGATGCTGGGCTTCGAGATCATGACCTGAGCCGAAAAGCAGAGGCTTAAGCCACTGAGCCACCCAGGCCCCTCAAATCTTTTTTATTTCTTAATAAATATATTTAAACCCTTAAGTTTCTCTAAACACTGGTTTAACTGTGTTTCATAAATTATGGTGTGTGAGATTTAATTTAATTCTAAATGTCTCTTATTTATGCCTTTGAATACATTTAAAACCACATTTTATTTAGAATGAATAATATTTCTCATGTATAAAAAAAGATGGAAGCTATTCTATCCCTTCTGATTCCATTTCTTTCTTCCTTTCTTTCTTTCTTTCTTTCTTTCTTTCTTTCTTTCTTTCTTTCTTTCTTTCTTTCCAATAACCTCAGCATATATCATTTCCATGGAGTTGATTCTTTAGTGTGCATTGAGGCTTCCTTTGTCACCTTAAACGTATTCTAGTTTCTTTACTATTTCACGTGTTCTCAAAAAGAATATTTCTCTATCTAATGTATGCAATAGCTTGGGTTTATTAATACTATTTTTTCAGATCTTCAATATTTCTGCTTATATTTGTCTGCTTGATTGATTAAAACTGATGACATATATTCTGTCCATATGATATATTGTAGAAATTTATTATTAGTTGTATATCCATTTATGATGGATATATCTTCTCTATTGTTCCTTTTATCATTATATATTACTGTTCTCTTTCCCATGTGGTATAGTTTTGCCTCAAATTTTATTTGAACAGATTTTAAGACGGCTATTTTACTGTTCTTTTGGTTCATGTTTACCTAGTATGGTTTCCTCTATCATTTTACTTCAATTTTTATTGTTTAAAATTTTTCCCTTATTTATGATAACTCCTCTGGAGACCAATTGTGGTATCTAAAATTAACAGGACACTGAGATAGTGAAACATTGAAATGAAGTAAATATCCAATAGAAGTTTTATATAATGCAATGGTACAAAAGGATTGGATATAATCACATGACAAAAACTGAGAAAATAGTTCTCAGTGAAATAGTTGCATAGCAACATACATATAGTAAAATGTTTTATGTAAATTATTAAATGTTCTTTTTAAAGTACTAAATATGGTGAGCATGTGACTTCACTGGTTGAGGGCCAAAAATACTTAAATTTTATGTACAAGTGATTATTTTCTTTTAAAACTGTCTTAAAATAATGATAATAAAATATTAGCATGATTTTAACTATGTGATAGCAATACAGATATTTATTATATTATTTCTTGCTTTTATGTGTTTTTATTTTTATTTTTTTTAAATATGACAGCTTCCAAAAAGTTAAGTGATAAAAACCCAGCATAAGTCAGAGTGAGTCAGTTCAGGAAATCCTAAGCAAAATAATTTTAAGTAACTGAATGAAAAGTAATACCTAAATTGGTAATAATTGAATCCCAATATGTATTCATTTAAAGTTTAGATAAACTCATTACATAACGATTTTATTAGCTCTATTTTTTGAACCTTAAGGGTTTTTTTTTTTTTTTTTTAAGATTTTATTTATTTCACAGAAAGGAGAGATATCAGGTAGGCAGAGAGGCACGGGGGGTGGGGGTGGGGAGGAACAGATTAAGTTCTCTGATGAACTAGTTTCATACAAGAAATTTATCACTAGTCCAACAATGAAATGAAAGATTTCTAAGCAAATTTTGCCAACCACAGCACATTTGTTTAAACTACACTAAAATTAAAATTCCGTTGTTAATTTCATTTTGTCTGGTTCTATTGGTTAAAAACTGTGAAAAGAAAATTTGTTGTGACCAAGACTAAGAGTATAAATTCAACCTGAAATTGACCATTAGGATTGGCAACATAGAAGCTGATGTTCACTTTGACATGAGCAATTGTATTGCCGAGACAGAATTGCTGTGTTTGAAGACCAAATGGAAGGAAAGAAAGCAGAAATTGGCTAAAGACAATTCTCACAGTAACTTCTCTAAAGAGGAAAAGGGACAAACAGAAGCACTAGAGAAGACATGGAGACTCTAGGCAGATATTATTTTTTGCCTAAAGATATGTTAATCTGGAGAGAATGATCTTTTAGCAAGAGCAAAATTTAGGATGCAATAGGAAAAGCAGATCCTTTTAATAGTCAATTCTTGGAGTTGACAAAGAGAAAATTGGATATAAATATTAAATACAGTAGAATTTCTAATAGAAATAAGAATACTTTGTCTATAGTGATAAAAGAAACATCAAACTGTGCCAGGTCAGATAATTACAGGATAGTCAATTGGTGGCAGGGATACGAGATATTTTTCTTCTGCTCCTTCTGATTTGTCAATAATGAAATAAATTGTTGAAATCTTGAGAAGATGCTATAGAGGAAAATGTAAAATAATTGTCTCTGTGATTGAGAGAGCCTTTTGATCGGGAAATCTTAGGAGGATTGCTTGACATTGTTGAAGACCCACTTGAGATGTGTAGATATAATTTTAAAACAAAGTTCGTATAATAAGTTGTGACCCATGTATACTCAGTTACTTGGGTTCAGGAACGACACAGACAGACATTTAGTTTAATCAAGGTTGGCATGTTTGCTGAAAAATATAGAGGGAGAAAGGAATCATAAAGTTCAGTATGCATACAAGGGATGTTTAAAGGCTTGGAACACAGAGTAGGAACTAGTTCATAATGCTATAGAATGCTCAGTTTTTCAAGTTTCTGCTTAGTTATCAGATCTACTCCAAGATCCAGGGGTTAGAGTGCACCCTGTCAGATGAGGAACTTCAACGTGGTCACAAAAATTAGAGGTATTAACTTCAATCACAGTGGGTTAGTAATATGCATGGACAACTACATCCAAAATTTTACTGATTAATATAGTGGGAACACTCTTGGTAAAAAAGTATTTAGAAAATAAAATTTATTAAAAAAAAGAAGTATTAAGACTTTATAATTCTTAATGTTGGGTTGTTTTTCCATTTGTTCTTTTGGTGGAGTGCATTTTTCACTGTGTATCTTCCCAGACTGAACAAAAAAAATGAACCAAATGAAGGTGACACTATCAGTCCTGAGGAAGAGGATCAGTCAATTATCTTCATGATTTCATTCAGTGATTCATGAACAAATTATCTCTGAATGGTGACTGTGCTCCTGAGTTTAAGTAGCTGAGGGTAAATAAAATTTGAAGAGATACTGCCTACTTTGGACTGTTATAACAGAATATCATAGATGAGGCAGTTTCAATAAACATCATTTCTCACAGTTCTGGAGGATGGAAAGTCTAAATTCAAGACTCTAGCAGATCTAGTATCTGGCAAGAACTCCCTTCTTTATTTGCATGATGACTGCCTTCTTGCTATATCCTCACATGGAAAAGAGAGATGATCTCTCCCATGTCTCTTCTTAGAAGTACACTAATTCCATTCATGAATGTTCCACCTCCTATGACCTAATTACTTCTCAAGGGCCACACCTCCACATACCATCACATTGGGGATTAGGGCTTCAGCATATGAATTTTGGAACTACACTCAGTCCATAGCAAATGTCTTTTTTAAAATTGGTATCATCTACCAGCTCTAGAAATCTTGTGCGACATTTTGTTACAGAAACTTCAGAGAAATGTTTTCTTCAAAGCAGTTGTTCAGTGTAATCAAGTATGAAAACAACATTTCCCCTGATAGCTGAGACTTATCTTCCCACTTTTTCCTACCTTTCAATTTAACTGGGAGGTGTGTCTAAAAGGTCTCTGAAATTAAAGGGAAAGATTGTGGCATTCCTTAACAACTGCAAAGGATTTTTCTCCTGAAAATCTGTCACAAATCGCCAAACAAATAGTGGTTATTATGAAAATTTTGGGATAAATTTACTGCATCATTAGTGGTATTTCTGAGTCACTTAGACCCAGAAAGTGGAGTAAAAAAAAAATTCAAAAACACATAACAAGTCAGAAATAACTTATGGACACAGGATTTGGTCCTCACACAAGCTCAGCGGAAAAACGTTCTTCAAAAGAGTTCTGTCAGCATAAAATAATGCAATTTTAAGAGTCTGTCTTTCTTTACCACTAATTTGAGTTGAATGAATCCATCTGGCTGGGCCACTGCTGATGAAAAGATAATGTTGTGAGAGAATAAAATGGGTGTGTGCGGGGGGAGGCATATATGTGTGTGTATCTTGGATTCGATCATATGAAATTACCATTTTTTTACATTAAAAACAGTCAAATATGATTAATTTTATATTGTTCAAACTAATATATGCATCTATTTGAATATATCCAAAACATAGCATTTCGTTTGCTATTACATATAATTATTTTGTGATAAAGAATATTTTGCATATACACAGAATATGATCTTTGACACATGTACAATATTTTATAATTTAAACTTCTTAGCCCTTGCAAATTTCTTAGTTCTCTTATCCTATTGCCCTGATAATATTATGATAACTGTCTTGAAGAAGAAAATTAAAGCCAGTACTCATACTATTTGATTTAGCCAGAATAAAAATATTGTATTTTCAGAGACAGAAAGATATGAAACTGGTAACATTCCAGAATATTTTCCTATAGGAAGAACTCACTCTTTTAAAAGCATTTTTACGCTATGGAAACTAGATTGTGCCTGTTTTTGTAGGACTACATTAACATCAAGTACTGACCATATGTACAAAATATCTAAGTAGAGACACCAAGGCCAGTCTTATGCAAAGTGTGAGCATCTAAATTTATCATTTTTTTCCTTCTTCTTTTCACAGAATATTGTCCTGTGATTGGTAAATACAAAACAATCAGGTCCAAAATATATTCTGTGTAGTAAACTTAATTAAATCTCTGTTGACTTTGCTGTTTTGTCCACTACACTCTCCAATCCAGAGGACTTTATAAACAACCAAACCAGAAAGATAGAGTACACTTTTACAGGGTTTACTTTTGAAATCAAATAAATTTTATAGTATGTTAATTTGTGTAGTATACAATCAAACTCTTCATCTTTATTGCCTATATATTAATTAGACATAAAGGTAGTAATAAACATAAATACCAGATAACATTACTTTGTCGTAGCCAGTCCACATAGGCTTTTATTTTAATTTTGTTAGCTCTGCACTATATGCCAATTAACTTAATGACTGTTTGTGATCTCCTACTATGGGCCAGAATAATCACAGATGTGGGGAAAGCAGTCCAAAACAAGTTATCTTCTCTGCCTATATGTCAGGAATGTCAGTCTCATTTCTTCTTTAATTTCATCAGTATCATAACAATATGCATAGCATGAATGTACTCTTACCTATGAATCACTGGTTCTGGACCAAAAGCCCCATTATATGCTCTTTATTTGCTTCCACCTCTTTTTTCTTCCCAGTCTTATTTAAATACACCAATATATATGCCTATGTGGAAGAGACTACAGACTCATTTCTCTTTTTGCTAGACACACAGCCAAATTATGTCCTGATTTTTCTGGAGAAGTGACGATGTGTTACTGAGTTCTTGGCGATGTGGATGAAAATGATGAGTGACACTCAAAAAACTGTTTCCAGTCTAGATACAGAGAAAATAGCAAAGAAATGTAAAGATCCAGAAGCTGATAGGGAAATGATGAAAAATCCTGGGCTTCTAAGTGACCCACTGGAATCTTGGATCCCCCCACAATTGTATCAGAGTTGTGATCTGAATGAGAAACAAGCATTTTTTGTTCATAAGACTCAAAAAGGTTGTTGTGTTTTTGTTTTGTTTTGTTTTCTGTTTGGTTTTTTTCGTTGTTGTTTTGTTTGTTTGTTTGTTTGTTTTTCCCTTACGTTATTAAGACTTTGAGGTCGTTTATGTTAGCTGTCAGCCTACTCTGACAAAGATCACCTCTGTGATGGAGGTTTCTGGTTTTGAAACATATATGCCCACCCTGTGCTGATCTTCCACTCTTGGAGATAGTTAAATTCACAAAACGAGAAACATTTTACATAGAACTTCTCATTGTGTTGACTCCTCAAGTGACAAAAAGAGAAAGAGTTTGAAGAAGACAGAGACATGGATTACTATTGCCTTAAAATCCTTGTTCAGGGACACCTGGGTGGCTCAGTGGGTTAAAGCCTCTGCCTTTGGCTCAGGTCATGATCTCAGGGTCCTGGGATCGAGCCCCGCATCGGGCTCTCTTCTTGGTGAAGAGTCTGCTTCTCCCTCTCAGATCTCTCTGATCTCTCTCTCTCTGTCGAATAAATAAATAAAATCTTAAAAAAAAAAATCTTTGTTCAACTAGAACGGAGGTTCATTACAAATGTAACTGATAGATTCAAATCCTCTTCTGGTGGAGAGAACTCAGAAATCAGGAAGATATGGCATACATGAATGTCTGGTAGAGTGTGAAAGATCATTTATATTGGAGGAGAAAGAAATAATAAACCGAGGAACAAAATAGGTGGGGAATTCACTGATTTCACAGTTGAATCACATAACAAAAGCTATACATGAATTTTTGAAGAAGGCCTTTATTCACTATAATTCCAAAGACCATAATGAAGACTCATGGATATATTTTATGGAGGGAGAGTTCTGCTTAATACAAGAAGAAACAATTGCTAACTAGAACTATCCCAATTAATTCTCCATTACTGAACATATCCAATAATTCCAGATGACCAACTCTCAGGTAGGGAACCCCTGCCCACACCATCCTTGATCATCTCTTAGCCTGGTTGCTATACTTCCATTTCCACTGCTGTAACTATCATTTTGGTATTTTTATTAAGGCCCTCAAATCTCCTTGCTTAGGATGGTATGTACTGTACTACAATGCCTTATAGGTTGTTGACATCTGATTCAGTTGCAATGTCCCGCATGCTTTATTCTGGACTTTCACTCTATATTATCTCAATGTGACATTTGTCACTTTTTTTATGTAAATATGGTTACCTTAAGATATAAACAACAGAAACATATTTTTATTTTGGAATTCCCTATGACTATACTCACAAAACAGTTGAATAAATCAATTAATTTCTGACCTTGCAGATACTGGAGGATGCTTCGGGGACACTTACCAATTCTAAAATTTCTTCATTCTAAGGTGAAAATAAAAATTTAATCAAGGTTTTTTTATTGGGTAGTTTATAGACTTGAGAGAATTTTCAGAGGAATTCTATCCTTCTAGGAGACTGGAAAACTCAATAACATGTTTTAGGTTATCACTTTCTCCCCCAGCTTGAGGCATTTCTTCTCTTCCACTGACACACCATGCTTAGTTTATTTTTCTCACTACCAGCTTTTATCTGAATTTTTTCTGCATATCAATGTTTCTTCCATGTTATCCTTTTCAATGTTCATCCCAGTTTTATACTCCTAAAAGTTATTATTTTACCTCCAGAAGTGAACTAATTCTCTTTCTTTCTCTCTCTCCATGGAGAGAGAGTATATTTATAGAGTATACACACACACACACACACACACACACACACACAGTGTATGCACACTATATATATTTCTGTATATAATATATATTTATATTATATATAGACAAGTATATATAATGTACCCACCAAATGTACAAATATATATAATATACAAATGTATATATATGTACAAATATATATAGGAAGAGTATATATATATATATACTATATGTGTGTTCGTGTATATATAAATACATATATATATTTCTCTTTATATCATGTTATGATATATGTATATATGTATGTATAAATTATTATATATGATTATATTGGAGTTTCTGGCAGAAAATGGTGCTTAAAAATTTTTTGTTGAGGGGCACTTCAGTTAGTTAAACGTATGACTCAATTTCAGCTCAGGTCATGATCTCAGGGTTGTGAGATCAAGTCCCACATTAGGCTCTATGCTAGGCATAGAGCTTGCTTAAGATTCTCTCTCTCCCTCTGCCCCTCCCCTTCAAAATATAAACATAAAAATACTTGTTGAATGGAGGCAGACCATGTCCTTGACTATTTATGATTTCACTAAAAACAAACTATATCTCATATCTTATTATTCCAAGACAAAACTTTGTGAGTATCTCACTTCTCTACTTATGTCTTATGACCCAGCTTGAGGAGTCAGTATGTATCACCATATCCCTAGATGGTGTGCAAAATTGGTCAAGAAGATCTCAACTTCCAGGTAATTCCTTCATGCTGTTAGCAGAGATCTCATTCCAAAGCTAAATTATTGTCCTACTATTCTTGAATAAGCACAGGACAAGTCAAAATAGAGGTCCTCTCTTAGAAAGCGTCCCTAAGTCCCATAAGATTGACACTTAGTAAAGCAGCTTACATATTATAGCCAATATCTATCACAGTGAGTAATGAACCATACACAGCTCACTCATTACCTACTCAAATGAGGCTGCCTGTTGTAATTTCTGGTCTTTCACCTTGTAGCTCAAACTGGCATATAGCACTATGAGTCTCCTGGGCAAATAACATTGTTTAATTCATTAATCCCCCTCCTGAACAATGTTGTTCATCCTCCAACTGAACTATAAGCAAATGACCTGGGACTGAAAGACCTTCCACATAGCTCCTCTGCTCTTTCTCAGCCTGGCACATATAACAAAGCTTTATGGTGCACATATGAGACTGTTTATTGAGTGTTATAAGGAGAACATTTTCAATGTAACCTGATAGGGAGACTAATATAGTAGATATGTTTGGCTTGATGTGGTTATCAAATCATGTGTGTTGTCAGGAAAATAATTCTATAATTTCCTTGTAATGAACGAAAAGATACATATATTCTTTAGTTCTTTCTCAGGGAGTTTGAAATTAGTACATGAAAATCCACATAACTTGTCAGTGTGTAGGTTAACATAACTCGAGAACTGGTCTATAATACACACTGGGATATTTAAATCATTTAAAACGTTGCTTGGCAAACGGTTACACTGACTTGACAAATTGGGATTTCTTATTAGTTTCAGTGTTGCTTTTGGCTCCAGGCTCCTCGACCACCCCCTTTACTCCCAATTTCAAACTGAATAATACTGCCTTGGACATATTGAAAAGGTTGTGTGGTGGAAGTAGGGGGTAGGGTAAGATAAACAATTGTGATATATTAAATGTTTGAAAGTATATTTAAAAAACTCTTTGAATAGTATAAAATATGCCTGATCTGAACTTAGTTTCAATTTTCCAGAATTCTTGAAACATGGATTTGGCTTACATATTAAGAAGGAGTTGAGGACAGTGGAGTCCTGCCTTTCTTAAGGGATGGGATAGCCATCTATGAGCAAGTCATACAGAAACCCTCTAAATACGGCCTGCCCCTGAGGACACTCAACCACAGGGATGGAACTTGGCAATGACGACCATCCCATTATCAACCAAGCCAGGTTCTGACATCAGCAAGTCAATTATGGTCAACCATAATTGGAGACTTTCTAGAGTACTGAAAGGAGAGAATTTTAGTATGAAGGGGATCTTTCGAAATCATGGTGTCCATACATTTTGTCTTGTAGATATAGAAATATAGGCTTAGTGACATTAAGTAACTTGCCCAAAGCCAGAAAACTAGATGAAATACATGTAAGAGTTTTTCAAAAAGAATGTTAATTAAAGTTTGAAGTAAGCTTTTCCGGGACTGGAGTTCAGACCTCTTAACGACAATATACTGATTTTCCTTATATAACAGAGTTTCCAAGGATTAGAAGGCAAATGATTTCTGAGACAACATGGCTTTCTATCATTTTTTTCCATTTGTCCTACTTAGACATTCTAAAATTAACAATCAGTTCAATGTATATCATAGTACTGCTAATTATACATTAGCCACAGGAAAGTGTAGAGAGAATCATCTCATAGAATGTCAAAAATCTTAAGGAAAGAAAAAGATTTTTTAAATTATAGGACAAAAGTCTATGGGATTAAATTATTCAATATACTCAGCATCTTGTGAAGACATGGACTTATACTGAAAGGCAGCTGGAAGGAATGTAGCCAAATGGAGATGTACCTGGAGGAATTTATAGAAAGTGAGTATGTAATGATGGTCTGAAGAGAGAAAAATATGCCATTAACCTTTTAAATAGCTGACAGATAGAAGAGTGGAAAAAACACATGAAAGGTTTATTTTAAATTCAAAATACAGTTGCTGTTTAAGCGCGGAAGGGAAACAGATGGATAGAAGAACTTGAAGGATTTGAATAGTCTTTTTTTTTTTTTTTTTTTTTTTTAGGTTTGACAGTTTGGGGAAAGTGGTAAACTTGTGATGAAGAGCTTATATGCTTGAAAGGCTTTATATAATGATTTTCACTGTTACTCCTAAATCAAAAGGTAATCAAGAAAATAGTGGAGGCTGTGCAATGCACATTGCTGTGTTTAGATTTGTTGAAGTATACAACAGGTAAGACAAGGAGAGGGAGACAGATTCCACCAGATCATAAGTGAACAGATTGAATGCTATGTATATAGTAAAGACTCAGCTTTCCAAGTGGGCCATGGAGTTAAACTGCAATGGATGATTATACAGAGATGGTGGTGTTTGTGCATGTAAAGGATGTAGTCGGAAGAACAATGGAGAAAATGGCTAAACTATAATTCTCTTTGTCAACACTCCTAAAAAAAAAAAGCATTCAGGAGGTGAGACTTCTAAATAAGGAACATGGCAGACCTTCTACTCAACCAAAATAGCAATTTAAATAGTGAAGATTATTTTAAAGCAATCACTTAAAATCCAAATTGCCTAAATGGAGAAACATTCATCCAAGGAAATCTACTAAATCTTTGTTAGAATGGGGAAATAATCTACTCTCTAATCTGCTCCCCAGCCCAGCTCCATGTCTACTCAGGTCTTGTACAGTCAAAGAAAGAGGGGTTCCTAACTCTCCCAGATCCAAGTTTAAGATTGCAGTTTCACACCAGGAGAAGCAAAGTGTTGTTCCCCCACCTTCCTGCTATAACCAGCCCCCAGCCATAGGCTTCCATTCTACTCATCTCCATTCATAGAGCGGAAACTTTATTTCATGGGCTGCAGAGCAATATTAGTCCCTGATCACCCACAACACGGCTGTTTCTTAAGGTGGAGGTTCCAAGTTGAAAAGGCAGACATCTCCCCTTCTCAATGGCTCTCAGGGAATTAAGGTAACAGCCCAGGAAAAGCAGGCTCTGGTTTGGTCCCCAGCTCCAGGTAGGAGCCCTAGGATTTCGTCTAGGGTGAAAGAATGTCCTTAGGAATAAAGGACTCTAAGACTCTACCTGAGGAGATTGACTTTATTAGAACAGAGAGGAGAAACCCATGCCTCAGGGCATTGTTAGAATCTAGAGTTCTTGATTAAAAGCAATTAAGAAAAGAGTGTTAGCTTCTCCACACCAGCAAAATGGCAGAATAGGAGAAGTTTAGTAGAGAAAACCATGAAAAGAAACAGCCAAGAAGAGCCCTCTTGGTATCAGTCCACTCTGGGAGTCAGAAAGACTATGCACTTGTGATATGCTGTACCTACTCAGGAAGAATCACAGCAGGGCATGGGTCAGACCTGAGAGCATTACCCAACTTCACACAGACCCATAAAGACAGGATAGAAGCTTCAAAGGCAAAAGGGGCTTAAATGTAACCTCTAACCAAATACTGGCTCAATAAGCTACTGTGACTCACAGGTAACTCCTAGGAAACCATCTTCAAAAATAAAATTACACACGTTCCTGGCATTCTAGAAGAGTGTGTACCCAAGACAGAAGGTTCTCAAGAAAGATCAGAGAGTGAACACCCAACCTAAAAGTCCCTGTCTAAATGGGAAGCATAAGCAAACATATAAACTTACTGAAACTTAAAAGTAGTGCATATAGATATATATATAGAGAGAGAGATAGATATAGATATATGTAGGATGCTAATAGGTAAATATCTAACTGACTAAGTGGGTTCAAACCCAACTTTTGATCACTAGGTAGATTGTCCTGACACAAGCAATCCTACATAGCTAAATTAAAAGATCAAAGCAAGGGATGAAAATCCAAGCAGGGACATTAAAGATTGAACATTTTGTGAGGAAAAGATTTCACTGACTTAGTTCATTTAGCCAACTCACTAAATAAATAATCAAATGACCAAACAAAGATCAACAGCAACTTCTGTAGGAGTGGGAGATCTACCTTCAGAGTTTCTTAACATAATTTCTAAAGTGATCAATTTTCAACAAAAAATTATGAATCATTTAAAGAAACAGGAAAGTATGACCCATCCACAGCAGGGAAAAAAGCAATAGATACTGCTTTGAAGGGGAAGAGATAATGGAATTAGTAAAGACTTCAAGGCATTATAGAGCATATATTTTCAAAGAACTAACAGAAACTATGCTTACAGAATTAAAAGAAGGTATGAAAATAATGATATTGATAAGAGAGACACTCCATTCAGAAGCCATAACAATTATAAAAATATAGTCACTTAAAAATAGTCCCAAAATACAAGAAGCAAAAAATGACTGAATTGGTAAGAGAAAGAGACAATTTAATAATAATTAGAGACTTCTCTATTCCACTCTTAGTAATGGATAGAACACCTAGGTGAAAGATCAACAAAGAAATAGAACTGAACAATGCTACTAATCAACTAGAGTTAACAGACATCTATAGAACACTCTACCCAATTGCACAGAATACACACATGGAATATATGACAAGTTAGAACATATTCTAGTCCATAAAACAAGTCTCAATGAATTCAAAAGGACTTAAATCATACAGAGTGTGTTCTATTCTGGATTCAAAATTAGAAATCAATAACATAAATTAGTGGAATCAATTAGAAACCAAAAATGTAAATAAATTTTGGAAATTCCTAAATAGAAATTAAACAATATGCTCATAAATTGCTCAATAGGTGAAAGAACTCACGAGTAACATTAGAAAATAATTTGACATGAAAGGAAATTAAAACTCGTATACCAAATTTATAGGATGTAGGGAAATCAGTGCTCTGAGGGAAATTCTTATCTATAAACCACTTACATTTAAAAAGAAGAAATTTCACAAATGAATAAATATCCACCTAGTTTGTTAAAACTAGAAAAAGACAAGTAAACAAGACCCAAAACAAACAGAAGAGAGGAAATAGTAAAGATTAGAAGGGAGATACATAAAATAGGGAATAGGGAAAAAATAGAGAAAATCAGTAAAATCACAGTAATTCGTCTGAAAAAGTCAACAAAATTGATGAACTATTAGTTTAATTGATTAAAGTAAAAAGACTCAAAATAATAAAATCAGAAATTAAAGAGGAAACATTACTACTGATCTCACAGAAATAAATAGATGACTAGGCAAAACCATGAACAACTATTGGCCAACAAATTAGTTAGCTAAAAGAAATGGACAAATTTGTAGAAAGAAAAACTACTGAAACTGACTCAAGAAGAAATAGAAAATCTACAAAGACATAATAAGTAAAAAAAAAAAATAAATTTGTAAACAATAACAATATAAATCCTTATAAAGAAAAGTCCAAGACCAGATGACATCATTGGTAAATTTATGAATTCCACCATATATTTAAAGAATTAGCGCCAATTCTTCATAAACTGTTCCAAAAAACAGAAATGACAAAAACTTCCCAATGCATTCAATGTGGCCAGTATTACTCTGATACCAAAACCAGATAAAGACCTCACAAAAAAAAAAGAAAAAAAAACTAACCCTTATAAATATAGACACAATAAAACTCACAAAATTTTAGAAAACTGGATCTTGTAGTGTATTAAATTCCACCATAACCAAGTGCAATTTATCCAAGGAACATAAGACATACAAAAATAAATCAGCATAATATGCCATATTACTAAAACAAAGAGAAAAATTTACACAATTACATAAATAGAGAAAACATTTCACAAATTCTAATATCCTCTCATGATAAAAACAGCCAGCAAACCAGGAGTAGATGGTAACTCCCTCAACTTGGTAAAGCCTTTACTAAGATAACACTTAATGGTGAAAGATTGGAAACTTTCTCCATGAGACCTGGAATGAGATAGAACATCCAGTCTTGCCACTTATATATGATCTAAGGCAATTAGGCAAGAAAATAACATAAAAAGTTTCTAAATTGAGAAGGAAGAAGTAAAACTATATCTACTTCCAGATGACATAATCTTGTACAGAAAAAAAAAAATCCAGGGGTGCCTGGGTGGCTCAGTGGGTTAAGGCCTCTGCCTTTGGCTCAGGTCATGATCTCAGGGTCCTGGGATCGAGGCCCACATCGGGCTCTCTGCTCAGCAGGGAGCCTACTTCCCCCTCTCTCTCTGCCTACTTGTGATCTCTCTCTGTCAAATAAATAAAATCTTTAAAAAAAAAATCCAATAAAGCCACACACACACAAAATAACCAAAACTAGTAGAGTTAATGAAAAAATTCACTAAGGTTGCAGAATACAAGATTAATATACAAAAATCCAAAACTATCAAACAACCTGAAAATGTATTTATGAAAAGAATTATATTTAAAACAATAAAATACTTAGGAAGAAGTTTAACAAAATAAATGAAAGATATGTACATACACAAAAATAAAACACATTGGGATACATTAAAGAAGATTTAAAGAATTGGAAAGACATTCCATTTATATGGATTGGAGAAGACTTAATATTGTTAAAATGGCAATGATCCCCAAATTGATCTATAGGTTCAGTGCAATTCCAATCTCAATGCCTACTGTCCCTTTTGCATAAATTGTTAAACTAATCCTAAAATTCATATGGAAATGTAAAGATTCAGAGGAGAAAAAATATCCTTGAAAAAGAAAAACAAATCTGGAGGATTTACACTTCCCCACTTCAAGTTTTAATACAAACCTACAATAATCAATGTAGTATCGGCAAAAGGATAGACATATAGGTCAATGTAATAAAATTGTGAGTACAGAAATAAACACATAAATTTATGTTAATTGATTGACCACGGGACATGTATAGTACTGATAGATACCACATTTGAAAAAATGAAAATGAACTATACCTCACACCATAAATAATATTAGCCCAAATAAATTATAAACCTAAAAGTAAAAAGAGAGAGAGAAGAAAAAAACCTTAAAAGTAAGAGCTAAAATTATAAAACTTGTACAGAAAAAAAAAATGAAAACAAAAACTTAGGAATAAATCTTCATGAATTTGGGTTAGACAATGGTTTCTTCAATGAAGCCAAAAAGGACAATTGCCAAAAGAAAATATAGATAAATTTGATTCAGTCAAAATATTAAACTTTTGTGTTATAGACAATACCACTTAAAAAAATGAGAAGACAATCTATAGGATAGAATAAATTTGTAAATCATATATCTGATAAGGTCTTTTATCCAGAATATACAAAGTACTGCTTTGATTCAGTAATAAAAAGACAACCCAATTTTTAAAATAGGCAAAAGATATCAATCCATGAAGATACACAAATCAGCAGCAGGGATATGAAAAAGACATTCAGTATCATTAGTCATTAAGGGAGTGACACTCACTAGGATGCCTGTAATCAAAAAACCAGTATAACAAGGTTGACGAAGACGTGAAGAAATTGTAACTTTCATACACTACTGATAAGACTGTAAAATGGTGCAGCTGCTTTGTGAAATAGTTTGATGGTTTCTTAAAATTAAACATAAAATTACAATGGACCCAGCAATTCCACTCCAAGAGAAAGGAAAATATACAGCCACATAAAACCTTATACATCAATGTTCCTAGAAGCACCATTCATAGTAGCTAAAAGTGGAAACAATTCAGATGACTATTAATTAAATGAAAGGATAAATAAAATCTGATATGTCAATACAGTGAAATACGGTTTGGCAATAAAAATGAATGACTGATATACACTACAATGTGACTGAACCTCAAAAACATTGTGCTGCGAGGAGGAGTTGTAGTATCCTTCCCTGAGTGTGAAGCTGATGAGGAGCGTTGTGTTTTTTGGCAACTACTTCTCATCTTTGATGATCGTTCTTCCTTTCTTTTTGGAAAGGTTAGGGGGGAAGGATGCTATCTGAGTGGGAAAAAAAAAAAAAACATTGTGCTGAGTAAAAAGGAAGCCAGTTGCAAATTGTCACAGAATATAAAATTCCACTTATATGAAATATCAGAATTATATCCCAATAAAGCTCCTAAAAGAAAAGAAGATTTCTGATTGGAGAAAACTAAACAAGGAATTATCTAGTTAAATTCAGATGATGAATACCATTTGTGAAACATCTTGTATGCAGTTCCTATGCCTGCATCTATTTAAATATCATATCTACCAAACAAAATATAGCTCCTTCATTGTTATTGAGGTTCCAGGACACGACTGCAATTCCTCTTTATCAAGGAGAACTTTTAAAATATAGTGTATATTTTTATATTTTTCTCTTCTCATGCTTCTGGCTATAGGGAACTTCTAACCTGGCCTAATTTATCCCCCAACAATTATTCGAAACTGAGTTGGTAATATTGTTCATAATGAAGGTAGTGTAATCAGATAAATTTCAAAAGTGAGATGTTCTGCATATTCTCTCTAGAAGTGTATAGGTGCAGTTACTTGGGATTTATTTTATCTTTTGCCTAAAATGTTGCTCTTCTAGCTTTAAAAATACAAAATATTGGGGTGCCTGAGTGGCTCAGTGGGTTAAAGTTTCTGCCTTCAGTTCAGGTCATGATCTCAGGGTCCTGGGATCAAGCCACATCAGGCTCTCTGTTCAGCAGGGAGCCTGTTTCCCCCTCTCTGCCTGCCTCTCTGCCTACTTGTGATCTCTTTCTCTCTGTCAAATAAATAAATAAAATCTCAAAAGATAAAAATTAAAAAACTAAAATTACAGAATATGCATCAGGTGGATGGTGGAGTCAAAAAGTCTTTTCTTGCTTTCTTTATTTAAAAAAAAAAACAAAGGATGAGTGGTCATTTTTAGAAGGACTCTGTAAAATCCTTTGTATTGAAAGTGCTTCTATTTAAATGCTGTGCTACTTGGTATTTTATTCATAATCACATAGAAGGTGAACTAAATGAATTGGAGAATGGATAGTGCCAGACTGGCTGAGGCAAATGTAGTTGAGATTGAGTGGTGAGAACCTCAGTGCTTATTATTTTATTTTGTCCTTTTGTGTGTCTGTCTTTTTATTAGATTCTCAAAATTTTTTGATATAAAACCCAAAATCTGTACCTAAAAAATAAGCAATGAAGGACTCAGATTGAACAGATAACATGTGAGAAGATAAATCCATTGGCTAAAATTAAGTTAAAGTTTTAAAGAGAAATGAGATTTTTTACATTTAAGAGAAATGCCATTATGTGATGCCATTATGTAATCTAATATCAATTGATATAAATATGTGGAATATAAGAATATAAAAGTCTTACTTTGTTCCATGGGGCACTTGGAGTGCTCAGTTGATTATGATGGCTCATGACCTTCAGCTCAGGTCATGATCCCAGCATCCTGGGATCCAGCCTCACATAGGGCTCTCGGCTCAGCAAGAAGACTGCTTCTCCCTCACCTTCTGTCTACCACTCCGCCTATTTGTACTCTCTGTCAAATAAATAAATAAAATCTTAAACAAAATATTTCTTTAGAAGTCCTATTTTGTTTCAGTCATAGGATAATAGATGAGAAGTTATTAAGATTATACACCATCAGAATACATGATAAATAAAGATGATACATGATAGGTAGAGAGATGATAGAGACCTGATAGATAGACAGATAGATACAGATAAAAATTTCTTCTACTCCTGACATGATTTTTCCCTAAGTCTCTTTTTGTCTGTGTTAAACTCCCATTGCCATAAGGTTCCAATGGCACAGATGAGATCATCTTTCTAAAATATCTAAATTCAAAGGAGAAAAACGTTGATATGCAATATCATCTAGGAGATAAATGTATCTGTGAAAACAAAATAAGCTTTCTTACCTTTTTTCATTTTCTTTCTCCTACTCGAATGTTGAGATTTGGGTGGCCCAGAAAAAAGGACATAGGGAGAGGAGCATTTGTTGATTCTGGATCACAACAGAGTGGATTACATGTGTTTTGATTGAAGGAATGAGTTGACTCTAAAGTAAGCAGGCTCAGATTCTTGGCTGAAGTTTTTATCCCCCAAATTCTAGAGTCTTTCTGATCTATTATTGAAAGAATTATTAGTTTTCTAGCAGCATTATACTGACTGACAATAGCAAAATAAGAGATCTTCATCATTTCATACACCTCATTTCATACATCTCAAGAAGCTGTGAAGTAATATATGAAAATGTGATCTTCCAAGGATATCTAGAGCAGATAAAGACAGCCAGCTAGATAAGTCGGTAATATCCACAATAACACTGTGTAACAAAGCAACCCCAAACTTAGTGGCTTAAAACAACAATTATTCACTCTCATGGCCACAAGTTATCTGAGATGGTTCTGCTTCAGGAAGCTGTGGCCCTGTGGTCAGCAGGGGTTTGGCTCATCTAGGCTAGTTTTGATTAAACTCATCTCCAGGTAGTGGCCTCAGGTAGGGTCTGCTTCATGTAGCTCTCATTTTTCTGAGAACAGATTTCCCAGGTCTAGTTAATCTTTTGGTGATAACAAAAGAAAAGATAGCCAGCACCTGATGCCCGTTAACTCTGGGCTGAAACTGACATGTTCTCACTGTGGCCCAGGATCCATTGGTCAAAATGAGTCTCATGGCAAAGCCCCCTGTTCATAGGGTGGAAAATACACCGTGCTGCTGATGGTCAGATTTTCAAAGCTTTATGTCAAAGGTCCCAGATATGGACAGGGTTTAAGTTTTGTGAATGTTAATACCACGTATGTGAGCATATAACATTGTCTCCATAAATGATATTTATCTAAGTACCTGTAATCTGAAGTTTGCAATGTCTCATCATTTCTGCTGAGGACCATTTCCATTTGAAATGTCTTTCATTTGCCTGGTATTATATTAATCATAACAATAGATTAGGTCATATTTTCTGGAAATGTATAAAAATGGAAAAGGTTGAGCAAATGGAAAATCATATTCTAAGCCTATGTTTTTATGGGTTATATATTCAATATTATTTTTATATACTGAAAATAAGCTAGTGTATTGTTTTTCAGCAAATTATTAACTTCTTTCAATGTTCAATTCAAGTTTCAAAATGTCTATTTGTCTTGATTTCTAATAAAGACTCTTATCTGTATTGTTTTTTGATAGTCAATACATATTGGTGTATTGCACAGTAGCTAAATGTCTATTTCTTTAATGCAATGTGATTACAGTGAGAATCAGGCCCTTTTTGTTTACTAATAACATGGAGACCAGTTTGAACTGCACCTTGAAATGGCACAAAATCCTTAACTCATGCTTTGCAAGTTCACAATAAATGTAGGACATTATTATATTAGAAATGCAGACACAGCCTGGATAGCAAAGCATGGATTAGCTGTGTCCTGTATTTAAGATATCACTATGCTGAAATGAAGGTGTCAGTTGGGATTGTTAGAACATCAAGGTTGGTGGCTATCTTGCAGTATCATTGGTTCTTGGCAGAATTTATACTGTAATGGTGTGTCTGAGGTTCCTGTTTTCTTGTTGGTTCTTAGAAAGGGATGCTGTTGGCTCCTACAGGCCTCCCTTAGGTATTTGCTTTGTGGCCTCCTTCTCTCACAGTATGGCTCTTTACTTTCTTCCTAGCCAGCAGGAGAGTGATAAAAACCTTAACTGATGAGGTCCAGACCCACACAGAATAATTTCCCTTTTGATGAACTCAAAGTCAAATGACTGGGGCCCTTTCACATATAATTATATACGTGAATTCCTTTCATTATATAACTTCATATATTCATATGAGCAATATTTCATCAGAATTATATATATTCCATATATGTACACTATACACATATATGATATGTACAAATTGTAATATACACACATATGTTATATATCACATATATACACATGCATTTTTATACATATACATATTTATTTATATACATATATATCACCAACTGTAGCCATGTTGTGAAGCCCATCTAGTAGAGTCATTTCTTTCGGCTTCATAAACTGACAAATAGCTCAAATGCAATCATGAGTCATAGGAGTGGTCAAGTAATTTCTAGCAACATTATATTATACAAACAAATATTATACATTCATTAGGAAAACAAATACTGAAAGAATCTTCAGTATATTTTTTAAGATCTTATTTTTAAGTAACCTATCCACCTAACATGGGGCTTGAACTCACAACTCTGACATCAAGAGTCACATGTTCCACCAACTATGCCAGCTGGGCACCCTTAAGTATGTTTATATAATCAATTAAAGGATAAATTAGCTGGCATTCTCTTGTTTACCAAAATCTCAAACATGGGTAAAGAATAACAAAAAAAAAAATGCTAGTAGTATGTTAAAGCACTTATTTAACATTTGGATTATAATTTTTGACCTCTCTCTATGCCTGGCATATTCCCAAGCTGGGCCTGTAAGTATTAATAATAAATTCCATGCTTGTTTTAAAAAACTGGAGTATCCTCCCAACATTATAATTCATTTTGTCGTCATAAGGGGAAATATGAGGGGGTAGGGAAAAATAAAAGTGATACACAAGATATAAGAAAGAAGGAAAAATAAGGAGGAAAGGCTGAAACCAACTTATAGCTATTTAGAAATTTTCAAGTTTCAAGTCATAAAACACTTCAAAACTCTTTGTTCTTAGATATGTGTCTCTACTGTGCTCTTCTCTGAAAAAGAAGCCCTGACCTGACTTCTTTCATACTTATTTTAAATTGCCTCACTGATGAGAGCTATTCCTAGGGGTATTGCTGACCTTTCCTAATTTACTACTGAAGATCATCTCAGCCAAAATATCACAATCATCCAAAGCTTATTTTTAATGCCTATTCATCTTCCACATTCTGTACCCTTCTCTTGTCTTTTTCTGTCCCTGGCCCCAGATGCCCACTACACTGTAGCAGCCTAACTACCATCATTTAGAGCCACCACTGGACTGCTAGACATTTTTCCAGGTCTCAGTTTTTTCTCTTCTCAATCCAAACATGCCTGTCTTCCTCTATATGCTGTACTCATGTTGCCCTTTGGGGGCATTAGTGAACCCCAGAAAAATGAAGTGCGGACCACTCTGGTCTTCAGATAGTTGTTGCTGTAGCTCTAGCATCTCATGGTGTGGTTTGAATATATTGCAGAAGATATATTTCAGATGGATAAAACCCTTCCCACCCCATCCCTCCCACTAGGAAGGTGGCCTCCTGTGACATTCAGGAGTAGGTGGTTTCTGGAATTTTTGTGGTTGTTAAAATTTGAAGAAGAAATGAAAGAAATATATAGATAGATAGGTAGATAGATGAATATACATTTTATAAAATCTATATTTCCATACATGAAATATTTATGAAATTTATATACACCCATTTAAAAATATGTACGAAATTATATATATAGATATAGATATAGGTATAGATATATAGATATATCTATATATATAAATGCCCAGATTTAATGATACAGCTTTTAAAGGCATATCTGGGATCTCTACAAAGATTAGATGTAACCTAACTAAGGGGTTATTCGCTATACAAACCTTAAAGAGTTCCTCTTTTGCTCAGGTGAAGTATTTGAACCTTTGGAGGGATAAATAATAACTTTATAAAAGGAGAGAGGAATAGTTGCAGGATTTTTTTGTGTATAGATGGACACTCTCCCTCCTCTTGGGGCTCCAAGTGACCCCTCTGCAGTACATATCAATGCAGACCTATAAATGTTTTTATAAACACACCAGTGGAAGAACAAACCGTAGGCCTTAGCACAGCAAGCAGCCTTTTAGAATCTGAGGCTGTGGACATTTACAAGCTGAGTCGATGTCCAATGGTCATCCCTGGATGACCAATAGGGAGACTCCATGTGACGAAATATGTTTAGTGCATGACAGTCTCCTCCCAACACTCTTTGCGGTTGTGTATAGTCACCATGCTCAACCTATGTACTCTATTTCTTTCATAGCATATAGAACGCTCAATACAGGCTGGCCAATTTTTTTAAATATGTCAATGTTTAAAGATTTTATTTATTTGACACAGAGAGGGAGATCACAAGTAAGCAGAGAGGCAGGCAGAGAGAGAGAGGCAAGCAAGCTCCCTGCTGAGCAGAGAGCCTGATGTGGGGCTTGATCCCAGGACCCTGAGATCATGACCTGAGCCGAGGGCAGAGGCTTTAATCCACTGAGCCACTCAGGCACTCCTAAATATGTCAATGTTAAAGAGAAGTTGAAGGAGCAGTGCAAACAATTTTCTTCATTGAGCTTTCCCAATTGTTAACAATTTACTAATATTACTACAATTTACTGCATATATACTATATATACCATATATATGATACATATAAATATATAAAATATGCTATAGATAGTATACATACACATATATATGTGGTGCACATATATACACACACATAAAGAAGTCAGGATTTCTTTCCAGAGAATATATAATATGCTCTGGCATTAATCTAACTACTGAAGTTTCCTTGCCATGAATTTATCCCTCCCTTACTCCCTCAAGTTTTAAGAATAGAAAATAAAGTGCACTACTTGGCTTCAAGCAGTAATTTCCACTGAAATTGTTGAAATTATAAACTACAAGTAGGAACCAGAAGATGAAATTACAACTTTTCTAATATCTCACCCAGGTACCTTTTATTTTTATATAACGGAGTCTCTGCCAACTCCACGAACACCACATTTGTACACAATTGCCATTAAAAATAACTTTTTTTTCCCTTTACATAAAGGAACAGACAAGAACAAGCACTAAGTTAAAAACCGTTGCCCCTTTCAAAAAATCATTTTGAGCACAAACGTTAGTTAAAAAAGGAATCAATAACAATAAAAGAATCAATAACAAAAAACATTCCCCAATATCATATAGTTATTCATTTACCACATGGGAGAGGGTCTAAGTAGATGTTTCTTCATTCTTTTTGTTTCAGGGAAATCCTTTCTTAATGATAGTATAAGATGAAAAAAGGAGATATCAAATGTAAATGATTTGAAAGTATATTTTTAAAGAAACTCTTTTAAACATCTCATAATAGACCCGATATGAATATAATTTATTCACTCATGATGACAATACTTTTATTTATTTTATTTTTTCATTTTTTAAAGATTATTTATTTATTTATTTGACAGAGAGAAAGTGAACACAAGCAGGGGAAGTGGAGAGGGAGAAGCAGGCTTGTCATCCAGTGGGGAGCCCGATGTGGTCCTTGATCCCAGGACTCTGGGATCATGACCTGAACTGAAGGCAGATGCTTAACAACTGAGCCACCCAGGTGCCCAATGACAATACTTTTAAAATCATGATTGTAGAAAACCTTTAACAACACAATAGAAATATTCTATCACTTGACATGTTTTGTTTTAGTTAATATTATAGTAAGTATTCCCCAAAACTGGACTAAACAGGAGGTTGAGGATGAAGATACTTAAGTCACTCCAATATAAGTTAAAATTACACTTTTGGAATGAACAGACTGATCAAAGGACACATTTTATTAAAAATGATAAGAAAAGGACATTGGAAAACATCCATATTTAAAAGATTGGCATAGGTAGAGACAGACCCAAAAATAATCATACTAAAATGTAATATGATACATGACACAGAAAAAGGATATGCGAAGTTGGGATTCGTAGGTGTCTAGAAGATAAATGAAAGCCTATGTTAACACAAAGACTTGTATGTGAATGTTCATAGTAACATTCATATTAGCAAAAGAAATGTGGAAACAACCCAAATGTCCATCAGTTAGTGAATATATACACTCAATCATGTATCCATACAACAGAATACTATTCAGTAATAAAAAGAACAGAGAATGATACATGCTTCTACATGGAGACACTCCGGCCCACATATAGCTGAAATAAATCAGTCATAAGGGACCACTTACTATATGAATCAATTTATATAAAACATTCAGAAAAGGCAAATGTATGTATAAAGTTCACAGGTAGTTGCCTCAAGTCAGAGGTAGGAATAAGGGGTGGGTGCTAATGATTACTTTTGGAGTGACAGAATTGTTCTAAAACCGGATTGTGGTGTTGCTTGGCAACTCTCTGAACTTATACAAATGATTAAATTGCACAAACTGACTAAGTCAATACTGTGATCTACAGGTTGTAATCCATAAAGTGGAAGTAAGTTCAGTTGGGATTCAAAAGAGAGAAATCAGTTGTTGTTACCGGAAGACTTCATAGAAGAGAAAGTATTTCAGAGCTATTTTAAAGCATAGGTATCATTTCATTATATCTATTCATTTATCATAACTATCTCCTCATGAAAAGAACAAAAATAAAAGTTATATTTTAATTCAAATTAAATATCAATATAATATGAGAGATAAATAATTATAAGGGATGAGGCAAATAAAATGTATTAAAAATATCTAAGTTTCATTTGCAAATCTTTGCCTTGGATTATAGGACCCTAAGGACAATGTGGGACATTGCAAGTTTATATAATTCTCATTGTCTAAACAGGGCAGGACTTGGTTCTGTAAAGGTGTAAAGGATTAGCAATCGTTCTCGTGAAAAGTGATGCGATTTATAATGGCATCCAACTTCTCAAGAACAAGACTGGAAGCCAGAAGATAACCTATTGAATTTCTTTAAAATTCAGAGAAGAGAGAACATACATAGCTAACCTATGAATAAAGTGTGTTAGAGGGGCGCCTGGATGGCTTGGTCGGTTAAGGTCTGCTTTTGGCTCAGGTCATGATCCCAGGTTCCTAGGATCCCACATGGGGCTCCCTGCTCTGCTAGGAGCCGGCTTCTCCCAATCCTTCTCTTTCTCCCCCTCTCATCCTGCTCATGCTCTCTCTGTCAAAATAAATAAAATCTTTAAAAAAAAAAAAGTGTGTTAGAACTTTTTTTAAAAATTTTACCCCAATGACGTGTCTCTTCTTAGAAAGCTACTAGAGTTTCTAATTCTGAAATGCGAACTCAAACCAAGAAACAAGAAGATAAATTATCCAAGGAAAATAATGCAACACAACACAGAGATTGCTGATTAAAACAACCAGATTGAGCAATTGTGCACTTCAACCAGCAGCCAGCAACTGAAGAGCGAGGCTAGCCTGGAGCAGAATAAGGTCCTAAAGAGGAAGATCTCCCCCTAAAAGAGAGGGTGGGAGAGAGAGAGAGAGAGAAATTTCAGAGATAGAAATATTTGGAGTTATGTTCAAGTATATAGAATACTGATTGTTGACCTAAAAATAATATAATCACTGACTATTGATTTAACCAAGCAAGAAATACAGACAATGAGAGAATATGGAGGAGGGAAGCAGAATGTGATAGAGCAAGTGTAAGAAAGCTGAGTTATCAATTACCAAAAAGGAAGTCAACAGATAACCTCCAAACTTGTCAAACCAAGAAATTGCAATATATATGGGGTAATCAGGTGATAGGTATTAAGGTAGGCATATGATGTGATGAGCACTGGGTATTATATGCAATTAATGAATTATTGAACACTACATCAAAAACTAATAATGTACTATACATTGGCTAATTGAACTTAATAAAAAGAAAAAAGAGAAACAGTAGTACAGACATTCATTTAATGTCATAAAGGTGAAGATTAGAAAGACATCTAAGAGCACCAGAAGTTAGTTTTTGAGACCTAAATTTAGAGAACATGGAGAATTGAGCAGCTGTACATTTTACTATATGACTAATAGTGCTATTTAATTTTACTTTACATCATATATATAATTTTCTTTGATATAAATAAAAATTTATTATAAGGAATTAAAAGTATGCTACCAGAAATCTCAGTTTTGTTAATTATATTGCAGGCAAAAGATGCACTGACAATCTGGATCAGCTGATTTCATTAACATTTGTATAAAACTCCCATACCAATACTAATAATGGAAAATCAAGGGGGAAATTGGCTTAGTGCTACAAGAATTAACACTGATTCATTTAAATAAGTGAGAAAGTTCTGGACGGACAAGAATAAATCCCACCATATTTTAATGATACAGACTATATTCTCAATAATAATATGACTAAAATTATATAAGGCTACATAGCTAAATAAACAGCAAACATATATGTGCTTATATATACATTCATATATTTATATATGATACAGACAAAGACATAGAGTATTTTAGTGAGGAAGCTTCTTCATTAAAACCCTGTGATGTGACCTGGGATAAGAATTTTGCATGGTACTATCAAGGACACAAAAATCCAACTTAGAGAGGCTGAATGAGGATCACTATTAAATGTAGTCAAATTGTCAGGATATAATCAACACCTATGTCTGGGTTTTTCTATTGATATCAAGTTCATTGATCTACTACTTTAATATAAAATAGGAAAAGTGAATTATATCTAAAAATTTTTTAATGATTAAACTATAAAAGATGTAGTATAATTTGTTCTGAAATTTATTTTTTCCTCTGATGGTATAAGAGATATCTGGTCTGCAGGGAAAGAGAATTTCAGTCTTTTATCATGTTGGTGCTACAAATTTAGATACAAGTACAGACATTTTATATTACCAATTTTATATTGCTTATTATTACTAAGAAGCATTCTTTTGTATTTTATATAAGTCATATACTCTCATTTATAAGTGTTGAAAATACAGAAAGAAAATGGTTTTCATGACGTATATAATTGGTTTTGTGTTTCTTTGGGGAAGAATGTAAAGAAATAATGTTCACAGCTTAAAAAAAAACAACAAAACTGTAGGACAGTTCTTTATTCCTTTCCACATCTGTCTTCTGAAAAAACAACCACAAAAATCATCCACTATTGTGCATTTCACATGCACACACACACCCACATACACTTTATGTTATAGATTAAAGCAAGAAGAAAAGATGAAAATCTCACTTCATTCCCATTCTTTGTAGTACAACATCCCAATGATATTTCATATTTTTCTGTATGCTTGTGTTTGTCAAGAGGTTTAGCTGAAGCATGTTATATAAACTTGTTCCTGCCAAATTAAACAATTCTATTAAATATTAGAGATGATACATACTACATTTATTTGAGAGAGAAATAAGTGATGGTTATACATAACATAAAAAAGAAGGGGTGCCTGGGTGGCTCAGTCGTTAAGCGTCTGCCTTCGGCCCAGGTCAGATCCCAGGGTCCTGGGATCGAGCCCCGCATCGGGCTCTCTGCGTGGGGGGGAGCCTGCTTCTCCCGCTACCATTCCCTCTGCTTGTGTTCCCTCTCTCGCTGTGTTTCTCACTGTCAAATAAATAAAATCTTTAAAAAAAAAAAAAAAGAAAACTTCATCAACTATTCTCCTAAGGCAAAACTATAAATAAATATGTTTCTATCTTTCAAAAATGAGAACCCCAATATCACTTAGATATTAATTCAGAGTTAGAATTTGTAACCCCTCCACAAAATATTCAAGTATGTAATCAACATCTGCATATATTAAGAGTGTTTGGGGGGCACCTGGGTGGCTCAGGCAGTTAAGTGTCTGCCTTGGGTTCTGGTTGTGATCTCAGGATCCTGGGATCTGGCCCTGAGTCAAAGCTGGGTTCCCTGCTCAGCAAGAAGTCTGCTTCTCCCTCTCCCTCTGCTGCTCCCCCCACCACTCATTCTCTCTCAAACAAATAAATAAATTTTTTTTTAAAAAGTGTTTTCGTTTTGCATTCTAGAATTAAGCATCAGATAATGTCATATATCTAAAATATGTATTTCTTATCAGATTGAAACTTTGAAGAACACCCACTGTCTTCTTGCCAGGATTTATCCTGACCATCTTTTTTCCTGCTGGACCATCCTTTTCTGTTTCATATCAGTTACTTAAACGTATCAAAACACACATATTAAAACAAAGCATTTTTATTAAAGGCAAATTTGTGCACCTGGCCAAAATATATTTTCATTCAAAGGGGAAATTGTTATTTTATGCTACTTGTATTGTCTCAGAAAGCAAACACAAATATTGTTACCATAACAACATCTGTGCTCCTGATTTATTTATTATTAGCTTTTCAGTAAATACTGTAAAATGAGCACAGTAGTTGGATTTATATCTCCAAAGAGTAATAAACAGGAGACAATTAACTGGTAATTATTTCCACCTGCTGAACTCTATTTTGAGGCAATTTGATTAATTAACATCAAAGATCTGTCATTGTTAGATCTGGAGCCTTTTATTTTTCTTTTTCAAAACACCAAAATACTGTTAACATTAGTTCAGAATAGAGTCTCCTGTCCATTTTCTGGGTCATTGCTCCTGAACTCATTACCCTCATAATTGGAAAATGTGGCTACCGTTAATCAATGTAAAAATGTGGTTTTCCTTTAAAAAGTTTATAGTAATTTTGAAAAATGGAAAATGTATTAAAAAAAAAAAGAGGAGAATAGCATTTGAGATGGTTATACCAAATATTTGACTTGCCATGCATGGGTGGGGGTACTTTTATTAAAATCAAATATATTTTTTAATCACTACTCTCTACCCTGAAACTAATAATAAAAAAAATTAAATTCATTTTTTTGGAAGGCAATTTAGCAATATATTGAAATTTACTTGTATCCTACATGGACTTTTAATCTTTCTTCTTTTGTTACAAGAATGATATGAAGCTGTCTTTTAGGTCAATTAGATCTGGAGTTCTTCCTGATTTAAAATTGTGTAGAAACAAATAGCTATCTCTTGGCTTGCCTTTTTTTCTTTACAGATTAATGCATTGCAATACTGTATGAACTTCCTAATCAGAGCATACAACTGGGGCTTCTCCCATGTTTAATCTTCATTATGTATGTTAGGCAATAAACAAAGGCCAGCATGAGCATTGAAAAGTAGCAAAAATGCAAAGGATTATTTTTTCTTAAAAAATTCATGAACATGCTGGCACAGTAGCCCAACTGTGAGTGTTAGGAAATTTCATAAATTTCATAAATCCAAATTGACAAGTTCAATCTCACAAATGTTATGTGAATCAAGTCGAAGGAATTCATCATGCTTTCCGTGTCATTTGGAGAAAAAAAATCATATTCTGAAAAAGTAGAAAATATACTGTAATGAACATTTGCATTTCTAAAAGCTTAATTTCCTTACTTTTGGATTCAGAGCATAAAACTTGCCTTTGTCATTTTAAGTGCTGGCTGGAGGAGAGGAGGCATAGATTTCTCCAATCCTCCTTATGATTTAGTTGCTATATTTTATCAGAATTCATGCTCTGCTTACCACAAGTATGCCATTTTGATAGGTATTTAGCTAGCCTTCCAGAGGGCAGTTTGGGAGATTGAGGTAAATAACCCATAGCTCAGGTGTATTGTAGGTGTGATGCAATCTTGTAATCTCAAACAAGCATGAGATAATTTTTCAAATCAATTAAAATACATAGAAGGAGCACATGCACTCCAGTGTTCGTAGCAGCAATGTCCACAATAGCCAAACTGTGGAAGGAGCCGAGATGCCTTCAACAAGAAGAATGGATAAAGAAGATGCGGTCCATATATACAATGGAATATTATTCAGCCATCAGGAGCGATAAATACCCCTCCATTTGCATCAGCATGGATGAACTGGATATGTTAAGTGAAGTAAGTCAAACAGAAAGACAATTATTATATGGTTTCACTCATATGTGGAGCATAAGCAATAGCATGGAGGACCTTTGGGGAAGGGAGGGAAATCTAAAGGTGGAGAAATCAGAGAAGGAGATGAACCATGAAAATCTGAGAAACAGTCTGAGGATTTCAGAAGGAAAGGGTGTGAGGGGAGAGGGTAACAGAGTGATAGGTATTGGGGAGGGCAAGTGCCGTGATGAGCACTGGGTATTCTACTTAACTAACAGATCATTGAACACTATATCAAAGACTAATTATATACTATCCAGTGGCTAACTGAACATAATTAAATAAGAAAAATGATCACTTTTAAATTATAAATGGAGGTGAGGTAGAGGAATACTTTTACAGGAAAGAGATTATTAAGGGGGTAACATCTATATATGCCGAGTGCTGTTGTAGATGTTACCCCCTTAATAATCTCTTTCCTGTAAAAATATTCCTCTACCTCACCTCCATTTATAATTTAAAAGTGATCATTTTAAGCCACCCACCTCCAGATAATGTCATCTTGTTTTTCATTTTGTCCTAAATGAGGAATGTTCTGAACTGAATAAATATTTAGATTTAATGAGATTATCTCTCAATAAGGGAGGTGATAGTATTGTTATCTGAATTTGGAATATGCATGATTGGTAAGTCATGATTTAAAGAGAAATGAACAGGTGATGAGTTTAAATGTTCCCAAATTTCACAGATTGATGGTTGGAAACCTTTCCTGGAGCTTCCGGAAGCTAATTCCTGAACAACAACAACAAAAAATTAGTTACTAATTTATTTTAGACATTAACTTTCCAAAACAGATCTGGGCCCATCTAAAATTAGAGTCCCCCCTCTCCTGCCACGATCCCTTTCCTGCCTTCCTTTTGGTTATTCGTGACAGTTACCACCCTTTCTCCAAAATGTTTATTTCTTTCAATAATATCATATTCAGGATTTTTTTTTTAATTTTAATTTATTTTCTAGAAAAGAAATAGGAGAAGTGGGAAGAGGAGAAAGAGAAAGAAAAGGAGGTCCTTAGGTACCTATGCAATAAGGTCTTTAGTGTTTGAAAGTATAGGATGTGGGATCTAACCACTTGGGTTTAAATCCAGATGCTGCTAGGTTAGAGGCACCTAATCTCTGGAAAATTACTTATCTCAGTCTGCGGCTCAGTTTCCTCATATGAAAAAGGAGTTAAAAAAAAAAGAAAAAGGAGTTAATTATCTACTTTTTGAACTTTCTGAGAAAATGATATGGATTAATCCCATGCAAATTTCTTACCACAGAATTCGACATATAATAAACTCAGTGACTCCTAGCTCTTAAGCAACAGTGACTCCGTGGTCCTTACAACTAACCTTGGTCAGATTTAAATCTAAACCAAACCCAAAACTGCTTATTCCATAAGGAAACAAGCCATCAGATATTAATATACTTTGTTGCTGTGGAATCTGGGCTCAAGATGAAGCAATTTTAATTTAGGGAGTCACATTCTAAACTCATAACTTAATTAAGTTCAGTACTCAAGGTGCCTGGATGACACATCTGGAAAAAATGGAATTCTTTGGCACAGAAACCATTTCACATACAGTAATGTCTGATTTGTGATACTGTTGTTTGGCCTCACGGTTGATGTTGTGATAGAACAATCCAGATGTGCAGCAAGCCCTATGTCCAACGTGGTCTTGCTAATGCACACAGTGATGGAGCCAGTCTGGGTGATGTTATGGATAAGCAGAACAGAGGAGTGAGACAACGCAGATGGTGAGCCAGATTGTGTGTCTGCAGAACAGAAATGACTGCAGAACGTATATGCTTGGCAGTTGTGTTCTGTGGCCTTTCCATAATATTTTAACAAGGTGGTTATGAATAATCTAAGCAGAAGTAATCCATATCTACCAGGTGCACCTACATCTAAGATTGGAAATTGAATCTGAACAGGAAAACATTTTTGGTGGGAAAATGCCAGCAGAGCTTTGGGAGCGGGTTAAACAGCAGGTATCACTGGAATGGCCTAACTGTTAAGGTCTTTTGATGTCCTACTTCAAAGTCCGCTCGAGGCGGGACTTGGAAAACTTAAAATTCTCCATGTTTCAGTTTTCTCCTCTGTGAGAAGGGGATGGTATTGTACCCAGACACAGAGGTAGTACAAGAATTTAATGAGTCCATGTATGTAAACCACTTAGGATGATGCATGGCAAGTGGTAAACTCCAAATGACATCCAAAGCGGATACAAAATGCACATGAAGTATGTGGAGATTAGGAAGAATGGAGAAGGAAGATCTACCCTGTTGTGTGTACGAAGAACTTGGCATAGAATCTTATAGGACTCCATTTCCTAGTCCCACCCTACCAAATCTGGCCTACATTATGACTTCCATGGGTCCTTCCTCCACAATTTTTTTTAATTATGCTTTCTGATAATATTGAAAGAAAAACAAATACACTAAAATGGATGAAAACATTATTTTTAAACCTAAAATTTCAGCTTCTTTTTCTCCCTGATTTTTAAAGGAATTAAAACATGTTTGTTAGCCTCTGAAGGTACTGTGGGCCTGGTGGTGGGTATTGAGGAGGGCACGTATTGCATGGAGCACTGGGTGTGGTGCATAAGCAATGAATCTTGGAACACTGAAAAAATAAAATTAAATTAGAAAGAGAAAGAAGGAAAGAAAGAGAGAGAAAGAAAGAAAGAAAAGAAGGAAGGAAGGAAGGAAGGAAGGAAGGAAGGAAGGAAGGAAGGAAGGAAGGAAGGAAGGAAGGAAGGAAGGAAGGAAGAAAGAAAGAAAGAAAGAAAGAAAGAAAGAAAGAAAGAAAGAAAGAAAGAAAGAAAGAAAGAAAGAAAGAAAGAAAGAAAGAACTTGTTTAAAGAACAAACGAACTGTGGGCTCTCCCCACCGTGCCTTCTGGAGAAGCCAGCCCTGCACCAAATACTACCATTGCCATTTAACCATTGAAAATCAAAAAGGTTAAGAAACTGAATTGTGGATTTACATATTTATCTATTTATTTAAAAGATTTTATTCACTTATTTGACAGAGAGAGAGTGAGCAAGAGAGAGAGCATAAGTGAGGGGAGGGGCATAGGGAGAGGGAGAAGCCGACTCCCTGCCTAGCAGAAAGCCCAGTGCTGGCTGGATCCCAGGACACTAGGGTCATGACCTGAGCCACAGGCAGACTCTTAATCAACTGAGCCTCCCAGACATCCCAAGACTTCCATATTTAATATGTAACAGAACAGGGATTTTATTTTTAATTTATTTTTTTAAAGATTTTATTTATTTATTTAATAAAGAGAAAGATATCACACGTAGGCAGAAAGGCAGGCAGAGAGAGAGGGGTAAGTAGGCTCCCCACTGAGCAGAGAGCCCAATGTGGGGCTCGATCCCAAGACCCTGGGATCATGACCTGAGCCGAAGGCAGAGGCTTTAACCCACTGAGCCACCCAGGCACCCCCAGAACAGGGATTTTAAACTGGAGTTGAATTCCAAAGTTCATGTTCTTTTTCCCTTCTCACTGAGTGCTTCCCAAGGGTAGGTGTATCTGAAATGGTCCATGTTTGTCTTTGACCACTGTCCCTCATTTCACTCCCAGGGCCACCTTCTCCCTGTTGGCTCTCCATTGCTAGCATCCCACTTCCTTCTTCCTGTTTCTGATCTCTTTCTTTAACATTTCCCCCAAATTTCCTCCTTTTTTCCAGTAGCAAAACTTTCATTCTCTCCTAGTTAGTAAACAGTTATTAAATTTTTTTCAAAACAATCTAGTAGATTACATTCTACAAAGATATTAACATAACATGGTCCTCATTGAAAAATAGTCTCATTAATAGCAAAAGAATCCTGAAGTCGAAGGACTTTTAAGTAAAACACTGCTTTAATAGTAGTAGTAGTCCACTCAGGCTGCCATAACAAAATACTATAAAATGGGTACCTTCAACAACAGAAATTTATTTTCTCACAGATCTGAAGGTTAGAATTCCACAATCAAAATGTTGGCAGAATTCATATCTACTGATGGCTCTGAGGGAAGGATCTGTTACAGGCTTTCCTTCTTAGCCTATCTTTTGTCTCTCTCACCTCACATCATTTTCCTTCTATGTGTGTCTGCAAGTCCAGTTTTCCCTTTTTTTATAATGGGAAGTCATTTTGGATTAGGGCCCATCCTATTGACCTCATCTTAACTTGATTACATCTGTAAAAACCTTATCCCCCAAAAAAGACACACCCTAAGGTTCTGGAGATTAGGACTTTGACTTAAGAATTTGGGGTGACCCTATTCAACCAATAAAATGTTACAGATCGAAATATAATAAAACCAATTGTGGAGAAAGTTTTGATTAGAAGACTGAGCCTAGGGGCGCCTGGGTGGCTTAGAGGATTAAAGCCTCTGCCTTCGGCTCGGGTCATGATCCCAGCGTCCTGGGATCGAGCCCCGCATCGGGCTCTCTGCTCGGCAGGGAGCCTGTTTCCTCCTCTCTCTCCGCCTGCCTCTCTGCCTACTTGTGATCTCCCTCTCTCTGTGAAATAAAAAAAAAAAAAAAAAAAAGAAGACTGAGCCTATGGCTCAGTGTGTTAAGTATCAGACTCTTGATTTTGGCTCAGGTCACAATCTCAGGGTCGTGAGATGGAGCCTGACAGCAGCATCGGCTTCAAGCTGGGCATGGAGCCAGCTTAAGATTCTCTCTCCTTTCCCTTCCCCTCATACCTGCTCATGTGAACTCACTGTCTCTTAAAAAAAAAAAAAAAAAAAAAAAAAAGAGGTCTTTCTAACCTTCCTGATACCACTCTATAAAAAATAGGTCCTTTCATTCACATGAGCAATGCATTCTTCAGACCCATACCTTCTTCTCCCAGACTGTCATAAAAGATACTTTCTTGTCTTTTTAACTCTATCACCACCCTTTATAAATAGATAAACACCTATTAATACTCTTAGACAATAGATAATAAGGCACCTAAACCAGGATTTTACAACTTTGGTAATAATTAGCATCTGGGGCCAGAAATGTTTTAATTGTGGGGGTTGTCCCATGTATTGCAATATATTTAACCACATCCTTGGCCTCTGGCTATCAGTTGCCAGGAGCATTTCCTCATCCACCCCACAAGTTCTGGCAATGTAAGTTGTCTCTAGTTATTACAAATGTCCTCTGAAGGAAGGCAAAATCACCCCCAGTTGAGAATCACTGCTTTAAACAAATATAATTGAAATGCTTAGGCCAACAAGGTATTAATAGCTACTTTACAGAAAAATTCTAATAATTAATAATGATAATATTAAAAGAATTTTAAGATCTTTTAGAAAAGATTCTTTTTTTCCTTTAAAACAAAGTAGGAGCTAAAAGAGATCGACCGTTACCACCTAATAATGAAGGCAAGGATAGAGATTGTATAGTAACTAAACAAAAAACTGACTGAAATTAATGATTGATAAAACGGGAATTATCTCTTGGCCTTGCTCCTTACTCTGAGGAGTAAGCATAGTAAGAGCATCTGCCCCTTTGCATCTCAATGATCTTTTGGAAATTGCACATGCTTGTAGCCTGGATAAACGATTCATTAGAATGTATTTGTTTGTGTGAAGTGTCAAGGAAATTGTACCATTCTGGAAGCCAAAAGACCTTAAGTCTCTCACTTCTACCCCCAATCCATCATCATTTATGACATCCATTTATTTTTACTCATATCCATTCATGTATTCATTCATTCATTCATTCATTCACTCATTCATTCATTCGTCAAATTTGGTCAGTACCTACTGCATACCGGATGCTATGCGGGACATCATGGAGGCCAGCTCATTATAGCTATAGATACATTTGTTATGTACTATTATTTAGGACAACAAAGAATGTAGAGGGATCTGAGAACTTGTCTAGGAAGATCATGGATGTTGCAGCAGTTGGTTCAGACAGGAAGGAAATGTAACCCATGCTTATTCAATATGCATGTAGGTCAAGATTTTTTGTCTGATTATTGAGAGAACACTTTTGTTCCTGATGGACATGCATGAGGGTGCTGATGGCCTTGGTTGCCACTGGTCCTGACTCACAACCACAGAGAGAATATGTCTTAGGCCGAGGGAATCATAACTGCAGAGAGATGAAAGCAAGCTTGATACTTGATGGCATCATTAAGTAACCAGATACACCTTTTTCAGAAGCTTAAAATGCTGCTGCTATTTTACTATACTATGTCAATTATCTCTCTTTTAAAAAAAAAAAAAGAAATTGTATGGAGTGTTTATAACTTGTTACTAAAAGCATCTATCCAATTCAATCCTCCTTAGACAAAGATAACAACTTGGAGGTGGTAACGTCTTTCTTTTTTTTTTTTTTTTTAAATTTTGTGAAGCTCTTTATTGAAGCAAGCTAGACATCTGTTCTTGGTTGATGTGAAGAAGAGAAAATTTATATGTGCTCTTTAGAGTAGAAACTACACTGAGGTGCTGTGGGTAGAAGTAATGCTTTCCTCATCCCCTATCAGAGCCGAATTCTGTGAGTTCTGTGCCGTTTTCTCTTATTAGTGTGAAAGGAAGATGCTCCTTTGAACTTGCCTGACAGACTTTAACTGCACCATACCGGTGGTCTGATCATTCTGATCCACACTTTGTCATTACCATATCGCTTACATTAACACCTTAGCTCTCGCACCTCAAAATGGCTTGGATTGTAGGCTTTTTTCTGTGAGCTAAGGAATAGAAACTTTCTTTAAAAATAAAATGCAATTTTTTGGCCTGGAAAATATTTCTTACAGATTAAAATTCAGAGACTTCAAGACTTTGAAGAAATTATAATGAAAAAAAGATTCCTGATTTTCCTTTATGTCTGGTCCGTTCTATGATAGCTGTGGAATTGATCCTGTCCCAAGCAGGACCCAGTGGGCCTCTATATGGTCATACGTTCCCTCTTCATCTTATGTGTTCTTATCTTTCTTTCAATTCATCTTAAGAGTCTGTGAAACCTTCCTCCTCTCCTCTTTCAGCCAACCCGATGAATGATTTTTCAAACATTTCCCTATCATCTCTTTTGCATTAATTTTCAGATTAGCAAGCTCTGCAAATGGTTTATTATGATCAAATATATCAATGTAGAAGACTATGTTTGTTAGAAAAAGGTGTGAACTGTAAATTCCTGAAAATTGTCACATTTTTCATTGAAGGTATTTGCTGACAAAATGCAAATGTCAATAAAACCATTCCCCAGGGTGTGTCTCTATAGAGTATCTATCTATCTATCTATCTATCTATCTATCTATCTATCTATCTATCATTTATCTATTGACTTATCTATCTAAATGTCTGAAAGAACCTTTAGCTCTCAATCATCTCACTAAACCAGTACCAACTGAGCTATGCTTTGCTAAGTGCCTGGTGGCAGTGTCTTTGATGCGTTGATGAGCAAACCAAAGATAAATAAAGTATGTTTGTGCTGTAAGTAGCTTTGAGTCTGGCTGAAGAAATAATATTAGCAGATGCAATCATTTGTATGAAACATGATTCTGACTCAACAACCTGCATCTGATGAGGGATAAGGCAGTCGGAAAAAGCCTAGTGAAGAAAGAGGAATTGAAGTAGAGTCAGAAATGAAATGATAATTTCAAATGAATAAGAAGGATTGCTGATATTATTAATCAGAGTGGGGAAGTGGGACCCCCACCCCCAATTATTAATCAGAGTGGGGAAGTGGGACCCAGACCAGACAGAGCCATTAGAATAAGCACAAGATAGGTGTATAAAGATAAAAGTAACAATAATGATAGTGGAGATTTTTAGGAGTGCTGCTCCTGTGCCAATCTACAAGGCATTTTGCAGGTTGTATATCAGACAGAAAGGTTACATTTTCCCTATTTTTTCCACAGTAAAAGATGCAGTTTTTCTAAAATGTAAATGACAATGTTCATTGTAAAAGACGTGTGACTCTATATAAATACATAATATGTATATACATAAGCAAATACACATTTTTATAATATATGTATATGGATAGATGGATAGAAATAAAATTACCTGAGGTCTCACCCTTGTAATTAGCATTTTTACAATTAATGTGTTCATGCATCTCTTATAAATTATAAACAATGTATAAACTTATTTATATTCAACCAAATTTATAAACTCAACCAAATACTAGCATAGAGGTGTGTGTGTGTTTGTGTGTGTGTGTGTGTGTGTGTGTGTGTGTATGTATCTTTTGCAAAAGCAACATTTTGGAGGGGCTAGGGAGAGACATAGAACTGTAAGAGTGGTTTGACATCCTTGCCCCACTCCAACCCTACTCCCCGCCCAGGTAATTTTTGCTAAGATGTCTGATGGATTACTTTTCACACTTTCCTTCATGTTCTTATAAACAAACACACAGGCACATAAACTCACAAACACACATACATATAGAAGATAAGGGAAGATCATTTTAGATTTTACTAAAAGCTGATCATATACTATAAACTTCACAACATCTTGCTGCTTCCATGTAATATGTACACCTTGGAAATCTGCTTCAGCTTCTACAGATGAAATTCATATAGTTGTGGCTGCATTTAATAGTATGGATGTACCACAGTTTTTAGAACTGTTATCATATAGGTATTCACATTGGTGAATATAGGTATTCATAATAGGTATTCACATTATTCCATTTTTTAAAAATTTGATACAAATAGGACTATGAAAAAAAATCCTTATTTGAATTCTTTCATGTTGGTGATTTCTGTTTAAATATTAAACCATATACTGACAGATTACATTCCAAGAATGTTTTAACAATTCATGTTGTCACTAGCCAGCAATATTTTACCTTTTTTTTTAAATTTTGTTGAAGCTAATGTGGATAAATGAATATAGTATGATTACTCTTAAGTTGCATTTCTCTGATTTTTTAGGGTTGTTCAACATAATGTTTATGTTTGTTTAACTAATACTTAATTGAATCTTAAGTGAATCTTATGTAATACATATTTTTGTTTATTAATCAATGTTTGTTTACCATCATTCAGAATCTTCAACCGATAGTGAGTGTATTTCCTGTGTTGCTTCTCTCTGAAAGGCTTTTTTCCAGCCTACAATACAATATTGTTAACTAGTCACCCACCCGTGTACTAGATCCCAAGAACTTACTAACCTTACCTAATGAAACTTTTTACCCTATGACCACCGTTTCCCCAACCCACAGTTCCAGGGAAGGTATAGCAGCTGAGGTCGACATTGGCAGAGACCATGGGTGATACGGCACCTCTGCGAGGTGTCTGCTGTCACAGTAGTGGTTGGGGCTACTGTGCTCCTTGGTGGCAGAGGCCATTGGGTTCTCCCGTTCTCCTGTTCTCCTGTTGACCCATGGAGTAAGTTCTAATCTGGGGCACCCCTTTTCAACCTGGGTCCATTGTACAGGCACATAGAGAGCATCAGTGGAGTGGGAATTCTGGGCTGGGGTAGAATCACCAGGGGTCTGGAGCCCAGAATACAAGTGTACTTTCTGCAGTGGTAGACCTTTTGTCTGCGGTGTGGGCAAAAGCCCACAGCACTGGGGTCTGAGGCTCAGGGGCTAACTTTGGTTACTCAGCCCCAGAGAGGCATGAGATGCAGTATCAGCAAATGCCTAGGGATCATGGCACAGCAGTGGTACTGCCCTGGAGATGGCAGGTCAACATGCTGATCGAAGCCCCAGGGTGCAGGGTGCTGAGTGGCAGCAATGTAGCCCTGTGACTAAGGACCCAGAGGACATTGCAAAGCAGCAGCATGGCTTCAGTGATGGGAAGTTAAAGGTGTGACTTAGTACCCACGGAGGGAGGCACATTGCCATTGGCAGCTTTGGTCCTGTAGATGGCCAGCAAAGTCCTCATCTGTCCGGGGAGGGTCAGCATCAACTGCGGTCCAGGAGGACAGGTCTTACTGAAGCAAGAGCTCCAGCCTGGGGACTCCATGCAGTTTTATCAGCCAGGCTCAGCGCTGGTGGAGATTAGAGGGGTACTTGGTAGTAAAGACTGTGGATGTTCATGGCAGCAATGTGTAGGGTGGTCCCTTTCTCCTTTCCCCAAGGGGGTAAAATCCCTCTGAGGGGATCCTTCCGGCACCACACTGCCAAATTGCCAGAAGGGAACCACAATGAGATATCACTTCACACCTGTTAGGATGGCTATTATCCAAAAGAGAAGAAATAACAGATGTTAATAAAGATGTGGGAAAACAGAACACTCCTGCACTCTTGGTGGGTATGTAAATTGGTGCAGCCGCTGTGGTGAACAACACTGAGGGATGGTGAAATCCTTTCTACGCTTTTCTACGGGGCCATCCTGGGTTTCTGGGCCCCAAAAGGCCCCTGATGCTTCTTTGTTGTAATCCAGAGCCTTCGCAAAGTTATTTTTGTCAGTTTGCAGTTGTTTATTCATTCTTTTTGTTGTTTTTCTTGGGGAGAAGATAAGTGTTGGGACCTCCTAGCCAGTCACCTTGATGATGTCACCCGAGGTCTTCTTTTCAAAGTGATCTTTCTCTTTAGTAGAAAAATCCAGCACATTTTTATTTATGTAAAACATAACCTGCTTATGCTTTCATCTTATAATCTTATATTGTACTTGTTCACACTTCCTTTGCCCTATTTTTTCCTCTTTTTCTGTTGCTTATTTATGTTGATTTGAACAAGTTATTTTGTAATCCAATTTTTCCCTTGTCAGTTTAGATGTTCTATTGCACGTACACTAATATGCACATCTCTTTTACCCTTACAATCACTCAAACATATTTATGCACTATTGTATGAAAAAAAAACTATGTATTTTTTTTCCAATTCACTAAATTCCTTCATGATCTTACATTTAACTGAATAAGATAAAACCATTAGAATTATTTTATTACTGTGTTAATGTTAGATGCAACTTTTAGAATATTATACTCATATTCTTTAAATTAAAAAAACTCTCATCATATACCAAAGAAGGACCCAGTGATAAATATGAAAATACCTTATACAAACAAGTGAGAAAGGGCTCATGGAAGTGCAAAAGAGGTAAAAAAAACCAAACAGATGTAGTTATGATCAAATGCATAAATTTATTTTTAAAAATAAAACACTTATTTGGGAATATAGAATTAAAAAGTCATTCAAGTCATCAAAATATGAATAACACAGATGAAATAAGCAACTATTATTTGTATAAATAAAAATGTGGTTTTAGATAATAAAAGTAAGTCTATATCAAATTGGACCCTTCCACTCTGTGCTAATTGATTATTCTGCTCCACCAGCCAGAAGTACAAACCAGTCACAGTCACTTATATTTTTCATTAGGGTCCAAGTTCTAACTACCTAACCCATTAAATAATTCAGAGTCTCGATATCGAGGCTTTGTTCCACTATCTTGGCCTCAGCTAATCTCCTCATCTACATTTATAAAGGGCTCTAGATGCTTATTCAGACTTGATTCCAATTTCCAGGGAGTGTGACAAATGGAGAGTCTGATAAGTTCACTATTAGTTTCCTCTCTTCTGTTATGCCTCTAGTTTTACTGTTGAAAAAAAGTCATGACATTCATGAAGAACACCAATCTACTAGGGGATTTGTTCATTCTAATACCTGTGAATAATAATGATCAGCCTTGTTTATGCATCGTTTACTTTCTACTGATGTAGTCAACAACTGTTTTGAATACACTGTAATTATCCCAAGTGGTCAGAATGAAAGGAATTCTCCTCTTTTCCACATGAGCTGGAACTTGTTCTGTGGTGGACTACACCTGAATGCACATGCACACACATGCACGCACACACACACACTTTCACTGTCCATCTACTCATACCTGTTCCTGTTCCCCTTATCTTTCTCTACTTTCCCTTCTCAGAGTCCCCCACCCCCAAAGTTCTCATAATCAAACTTCACTTCTTACCACAAATTCAGACATCATTCCCTGAGCAAAGTTTCTCCACTCAGGTTTTCTTTATCTTTTCCATATTAGAAAATCTTGGTAGGTATTATTTTATAAAAAAGTTTCTAATAATACTGAACCTCAAAAGGAGAAAGGTCAGAGAAACCATCCCTTGCCTCCCGAAAGGTAACAGTTTCATGCAAACACACCAATGTCCTTCCCAGGGATCAGCTGTACTCCCAAAGGTCTTTGGAGTGTGACCTTCATTAGATCATGACATGTCTGCAACAGGACGCCCACTTACCTTATCTTTGCAGAATGCTGAGGAGCCATTCAAGAATTCTAGAAACAGTAAAAGGAATTCTGGCTTCTGAGTTATTAAGAATTAAATCATTTGCTCTCTTCTCAAGCCAAAACATTTTAAGTTCTACCTCCCCAGGCAAGGGATGATGGCCTAGGGTGAGTTGTCTTCAGAATTCTTACAATCGTTGACATTCATGGATGCATGAAAATACACCATTCATGAATGGAGAATAGGACTAAGAGTAACTTTTAGATGACATATGATCTCAGACATGCAGTTAACAAAAAACAGGAAATAATTTATAATCTGTTATATGAGATTTATTTAATCTTAATTTGTGAATTTTGATGATTAGGTTTTTTTATAAAAGAAAATTTTGTAAATGGTTTTTCTTCCATGCTTGTCCTGAATAAGGGACTGAATGAAGTCAAACAACGTAACTAATTCTGGGATACATTCCTAGAGTAATTTGGGGTTATATTTATTGCTCAAAAGAGAACTAGTTTCTAGAAGCTATTTAAAGATCAGGATTTGAAAATAACTATAATGATCAGGAATAGAAGTTATCTATGTGTGTCTTCATGAATGTTAGGAAAAATAACTTCTAGAGATTTGGGGGTCCATTATCCTCAAGTACATAAAGGAAAATATTTCAATATCTAGAGGGATATAACTGAATACTTAAGTGGTACCTATGATCAAACAGGACCATCCTTTAAAGAGATGTGGAATAAAACCCTTAAAGACTATTTTAGTTTACTGATGACCTACACAGTCATGACTTCTTGGAAATAAAACCTATTGTGGTCCCTAGCTTGCATTAATCTCTTTTTCATGAGGCACGAAGGCATCTTTTACTTAATGCTGTAAGATGATTTAGAGGAAAGAAATGGGTTTCTGTAGATGATTCTGGATTCAAAAGCTGTGAAAGTCACATAATATCTCTAACCCTTGCTTTTCTCTTTTAAAAACATAGGAATTATAATCCTATTTGCTGTGTGATTGTGAAGGATAAATTATACCAATTATGTGCAAGTATCTAACATAATCCCTGTCATGTAGGTGATATTTGACAAATGATTTCCCTGACATCTTTCTTGCCATGTAATTATCTGATTTCAAAAATCTAAGAGTCCAATTAGCTGTCTCATATTTTTCACTTTAAATGTAAGCAGAGTTCCCTGAAAAGATAAAATAAAATAAAATTTAAGTTGCTTGGTGAGTGTCTTTCCAAGAATCAGAGATTGCATGGAAGAGAAAGCAATTTCAAATAGTTAAAAAAAAAAAAAAGTGCAGAGATTGAGGTCAGGCCTGGGAGGGGCTGGTCACAGCAACTGGCCTACCACTGAATAAAAAAAAGTAATGTTTATCTTCACCTTCTTCAGACCAGTGTGCTCTCATCACTTTTGGCTTGACCTGGCTGCCCCAGTTAGTTTCATTTCTCAATGCCCCAAATTATTTGGACATGCTGACCAGAGACCACAGCTAATTTATCTAGTTGCTGCTGGTACAATGTGTCTGCCTGATTCAGACTTTCTGGGTGAAAAGTCCACCCTTCTGGTTTCATTTTCCCTGAGGGAATTGGGCAGCTGACAGGGAGGGATAGGAAGGAAGTAGCATGGGTTACCCGGTCCAGGAACCCCCTCTCCAAGACAGTGAGTTAGTCAAGTTCTCTAGGAAGGGACTTTGAGACAAGGAGAAAATGTTGACCGTTTCACACACATTATTCCATTATTGTGGAATAAAACCTATTGTGGTTTCCACAGGAGGAATAAAATCTCCTGTGTACATCTCACCCTCTGAGATGTACACAGGAGGGCTGCCAACCAGTCATTCACCTTTTCAGAAGAAATAGAGTGGTTACTACTTTATATGATAGAGCACTAAGCTTCTCAGTATCTAAGTATCTTCTATCTATATCTATCTATATCTATATTCTTCTATCTATACAGTATCTAAGTATCTTCTCAGCACTAAGTATCTCAGAGCAAAAGGATCAGAAACCCTTGAAAGTTGTGGCCCAGACCCTGTCTTAGCCATATACCTCCTTTTTTCCCCATTGTTTCTTTACGCCCAGCTCTTTTACGTACAAAACCAATTTATCTACTTCTTCTTTCAATAATTAGCAGATGCAAAATATAAATGGCATGGTCAGTAAAAGTATTCACCTAAGCCCACTGATCTATCTGGAAAATGACTAAAGAAATACAAAACCACTCTTGTAATACGTAGCCCCTTTACTCTCTCTAAAAAATAAATTTAAATATATTATCTCTATTTATATTTAAATAAGGGTGTATTAAAATGCACATTATGAGGTGGGATAACCAGGATATCCCGGATTGCACAAATTATGCATTTTCTATGTCATTTCAAGTATATTAATTCAAAACCTAACAAAAAGAATTATTTTTCCCTCTTGCACCTCAGTGATGAGCTAATCTGTGAAAAAAAATGCAACATCTGCTAGAGCTATAAAACAAATGAAAAATTAATTAGGTATTTGAAGGTCTCCTTTTGAGACAATGGAGTTTAGTCGTGTCTTAAATCCTTTTACAGCTTAAACTGTGCGTTCAGTCTGGAAAAGATCTTTCCTTGTTTCCTGATCATTGTGTTTTCAGATCATTTTCTTCATCTTGGCTGGCCTGGAAGTTTTGGTTGGAGGAGCTGCAATGTCCTTCATTAAGTTACAAGTGCTTCCTCAGCATTCTGAAAGCCAGCTAAGAACATCTCCACATCTTTAATAACTTTCTTGTTTTTAATCCTTCATTACTAAGATAGTTTGTGGGGGAAAATGTGTGTGAGTGTGTGTGTGTGTGTGGTTAAATGGTGAATATCTATTTTGTATCCTGCTTGTGGCTCCTTCTCAAACTTCCTTTTGCCTTCCTACTGGTTCTCTTAATTCTGATGTATCACACTTCAAGATACTTCCTCATGCACATGTATTGGCCAAAATACATATAGCAAATATTTTTAAGTATCAAGTAACATGCTAGGTGCCAGGATTATAGAAATAAATTTAAAGAACAACAGTTTCCACCTTCTAGGAACTTTACACAATACAGCTTAATATAAAAATCCAGTGTGTTGAACAGTTTGATGAAAGTTTGTTACAATCCGTGGAGGCTTTTATCCCCAGGGTCATTAACTCGTTTGTAGATTTAGTGCAGTTTTCTAAGAGAGAAGACTCCCAGAATGTGTTTGGAATAATGAAGAGAAGTTCATTTGTCAGAGTGGGTGGGAGATGTTCCAGGTAGTAAAAGAGAATGGATAAACATCTGTGTCGTGACTGCCAGGACACATCTTTGAGCACCAGAGTACTTTATATATTTGGAGCCTAAATGGTGGCTCTGAAACAGTGCACTCGCTCTCTCTTGCTCTCTCTCTCTCCCTCTCTATCTCTCTTTCACACAAACACGTGCACGCAAAGCAAGAGCAGTGGAGAAAAAATAAAGGCATTTGAACTTTACACTGACAGAATTTCTCAACATATATTTGTGGGCTTGGAGAGGGAAGATTAACTTTCCTGATGGTGCTAGGAAGAAAAACCTTTCTTCATTCAGGAGTTTGAGGGTGTATTCCTCAAACACTATGACACTTTCTTCCTTCCAAAACTGTAACCACAGTGGAGCATACCTCAGGGGCAGTTGTCTCAAATACCACTGGACCTTCCCTGGGCCTGGAACAATCTTCAAACCAAGAACCACATGAGCCTTAACACTGGACAAATAAGAAAACAAGTGTCATGCAGTGAGACAACTGCTATACAGTTTTCAGGTTCATTAAAAAAAAAAAAAAAGATTAATTACATTCCTTAAACTCATCTCCTGTGGCTAGTCACCACAGAAAGGGACCTGACCAAAGCACCAAGAGATTGTCACAAAAATCACTTTTGTTTCCTTTTTTTCCTACATCTGGTAACCCCACAATGTTTATTCTTAGGTTAGTCCTATAATCCTTTCCTCCCTGTAGTTTATCAAAAGGGAGATATTGGAAATAACTGAGTTGGCAAGTAATCTTCTATGAGGCTGAGCCCATGAGATTTAAAGACTCTGTTTCAAGCACTCACTCTTGAATGAAATGCCTTGCTCTTATGGCTGAACTTTCTGGCCAAGCCCAGAAAATTTTCAAGATTTAGGTTTTGTACAATTTGGTATTTGAAAAATATTCTTTTATGTAGCATATGTTATATAATCATATGTTCTCATTATAGAAAATTTAGAAATTATAGAAAATTACATAGAAGTAAACATAAATCAGGCATAATCATTCGGCCCCCTGGTGTTTAACTGCTGAGACTTTTGATCCATTATTTCTAATATTTTACCTAGATATTAGTTTGTTAGACTGTTGCAGCAAAGTACTATAGTTAGGTGCCTCACACAATAGAAATGTATTGTCTCATAGTTCTGGAGGCCAAAAGTTCAGGATATTGGCAGAATTGGTTCCTTCTGAGCGCTGTGAGAGAAAAGTCTGTCCATGGTCTCTCTCATGGGCTTGTAGAAGGCTGTTTTCTATCTGTGTCTTCGCATCATCTTCTTTCTATGAGTGTTTCTGTGTCCAAATTTCCTCTATCCATAAAGACAGCAGAAATATTGGATTAGGGCCCACCCTGATGACCTCATTTTAACTTGATTACCTCCGTAAAGACCCCATCTCCAGATAAGTCACATTCTGAGGTAATGAGGGTTAGGACTTCAACATATAAATTTGAAGGGGACACAATTCAACCCATAACAACCTAATTGAGATCAAAAGACAGTTTGACATCCCTGCTTATTTCTTATTGAACATTATAATGAGAACATTTTTCCATATTATTAACAGATCTCCAAAAGGAGATACTTAAAAAATATGTAAAATAAAACAAAATGTTTGTGATGAGTTAAGTAAAAGGTAGAATAATATTATGCCAGCTGAAAATAAGTTTATAAATATATATATATTCTCTTTTTAAGTATGTGTGTGTGCATATGTTTGTGTTTGTGTATGTATGTATATCTATCTGACTGCATGTCTCTCTATCTGTGTGGCAAAGCTTGGATGGATCAGCATATGGGCATGTGTGTGATTCTTGTACTGAATGGGTTAGAGCACAGGTCCCACAAAGCTGAAAGAAAAACTTGCATTCTTCTCAGCTTGTTTGCTCCCCACACCCAAGAGGAAAATAAAGTGGGTGAAAGGGGACACATGAGGGGTCAAAGGGTTCTCCTCTAACTTTCTCTGAGACTGTCTGTGCTGTTTTGCTCTGGAATGCTGAGAGATGACCAACATCAAGAGTTTGTTCTCAATCCATCTTCAATGCTGACAAACTTGATTAAAGAAATTTACCTTCTGTCTTGGGCAATGTTTTTAACCAAAGCTTAACTTGTCATGTTTGAATCTGCGGTGGAAAAGGGGAGCCAGGCAAGTAGAATGGAGGCAAACTTTAATGGAAGCATTCTCTGGCCAGGTTCTGCGGCTCGCAAGGGAGTGAGGCCTGGAATTTGCACCCAGGGAGGGTACAAGCGAGTTTTTATGGGCATGAGGGAGGGTGCCTATACATGGCCTTATATGGTATAGGATTAGCTCAATTCCCCGAGGTGACATGACAATAAGTCCTGCTGGTTTCCCCAAAGTAAGATGGCGGAGGGGCTCAGGAACATCCCGGGACAGAGAAAACAAGATGGAGGACCAACTGCCATTTTGTTGTCTCCTCTGGGGTCCCCTAACCTGCAGACCCAACATAACTCATGGGCCTTTAATACAGTAATTTTCATTTTAATGGGAATATTGTTCAGCTTTCTTTGCATTATGTTGCAATGAAAAACAACCCCCAGATTTTAGTGACATTAAATACCAAGGTTTATGTATCAGTGCTGTTACGTGTTCTTCATGTTCCTGTGACTTCAATTCATATCATCTTTGCTTAGAGACGTAGGCTGAGGAAAAAGTCCCTACCTGAACATGCCCCTCCTATGAGAGATGGGCAAGAGAGAGAGAGAGAGGGTATGAGAAAGAAAGAGAGAGAGGTGTGGAGAGAGAGTGAACACGAACAGACCTTTGTGATCTTAAAGCTCTGCTTAGGCATGTTGCCCCTCACTTGGATTCATAGTGCACTGACCAAAGTTCATGGCCAAGGCTTATATCCATCATAAGGAAATATAATCATCTTACAGGGAGATACTGCATTTCACATGGTGTTGGGTGAGACAATGTTAGTTAACTTTTCACAGGGATGACAGAATTTGGAAAGAATACTAATACAATCTATGAGTCCAACTCCTATGTATGTATGCATGTACTGTACATACGGACGTATTTTGGTCAGGGAGATACTTTCCCTCTTGGACATAAAATAGACTCATGTATTCTTGAAAGGAAACATTGCAAGAATCTCACCCAATCATAGCATTAGGCCCAAAGTCCAGAAACTTGTGTCACTTTTTACATAATATGCAGATCTATCTCCTGCTGATGAAGAAATTGATGAGCTATGAAGACAAAGCATCTGTTCCCTCCCCACAAACACATTCAGTGTAGCATGGTAGATAAAAGGCAGCATAAAGACAAGGAACATCTCTACTCACAAAGATGAATAATAGGAAGCCTACTGAGGCCTCTGGGCCAAAGCAGTTCTGACACCCTGCTGTGCAGATGTTTGAGGGACTTGCAGCCCTGGAGGTAGGGAATGCTGGTTGGTTAGGTCCTGGCTCTCCTCCTTAGAAATAGCAACTTAGTATTTTGCAATTCATGGTTCTTGTGCCAGAGGGAAAAGAGAGAAATGGCAGAATCATGATTTGGCTCTTAAAGTTTCTGCATAGGTCACCTTGTGCTCACTGTATCCACCAAAGCAAATCACCGGACAAGCCTAGCATTAACTGGTTGGAGAAGTCTGCTCCTCTCACAGGGAACTTTGCAAGTCACACAGCAGTATTTTGGGTGTAGATCCTCTGGAGTGAGGGTAGAGGAGGGAGGAAAAAAATAAAAAAGGATGAAATCTATGCCAGCTGATATCTTAATACAGAGTTAGGGACAACTTGGCCTTTTGCTCAATGAGTCAAACAATCTTAAATTATCAATTTCTAAACTTCAAAATAAATAAAAACCTATGGTATAGAGAAATAGACACATCTCACTTATTTCTGAATAGCTAATACTATACTTTGGCTCCTTTTTCCTTGTATAGATAAAAAAATAGTAAAAAGTTTATATTAGAAGGAAGGCCCATTAAAAGTAAGTTAGATCTACTTTCATTTTATTGTTGCTGCCAATTAGCTCTTGCAAGTTTGACGGCACTCAGAGAACATTTATGTAACCAGATTTTATATGGTTTAAACAGTAACTAATAATAAAAATGTTTTAAGGGAAGAAAGGTGTTTCTAAATATTCCAGGTCTTTCCATCTTGGACAATGGTCAAGTCTCCTATAATAAGAAGTTATTTTATTAGTCATGTCCCTACAATATTACAGTTATTTCTTCCCATATCCAATTTTGCTTCCAAAATCTAAGAAGAAAAATCAGAAGGTTTTTGTGTTTGTGTCTTCAAACCTATGGCCCTACACTCAATTTTATTTTATTGTTATTCTGAAAGATAAAGATGAGTCAATAAAGAACTTGAGAAAACTGAATTTCCTAGAACGCTCCGTGGCAAGGACACAAAGCTGTGCTGACTCACAGTATACTAGTTTTAAAACTATAGAGACTGCTGTTGGTCAGCAATAAAACTCAGAGGAAGTTGGGGTCAAAAGGAAAAAAACAGAAAAGAAACTCTATTATCTGATGGTAATAAAACATAATCCCTCAAAAGCTAGCATTGGTATAAGCCATCGGATCAAACCTGCCGTGTTCTGAATAGAAAGAAATAGCCTTTACCTCAGAGTTTGTTAGCCTTTGAACAGATGTCTATCTATGCAGGAGAAGTACTAACACAGAATCACTTTCTGATATTTATTGTCGCTTCTCTAAAATGAACGCTAACAGAAATTTCATGATGGGAATTTTTGAAAGAAGCAGTGGCAGAGGTAGACAATGCCTCAATAAGGTGAATCTAGCAATTGATTAGAGAGATGACATAAATGAATGCATTCTTAGATTCATTCATATTGTGCAACCTATCTGAGAAGAACAGATAAAAGCAAAGAAACATATGATGTTAAGATGTCTTCATTGATGCTTGCATTGTGCTATCCTCATTTTTTTTAAAGATTTATTTATTTATTTATTTATTTATTTATTTATTTATTTGACAGAGAGAGAGAGAGAGAGATCACAAGTAGGCAGAGAGGCAGGCAGAAAGAGAGGGAGAAGCAGGCTCCCTGATGAGCAGAGAGCCAGATAGATGCTGGGCTAGATCCCAGGACCCTGAGATCATGACCTGAGTGGAAGACAGAGGCTTTAACCCACTGAGCCACCCACGTGCCCTGCTATCTTCATTTTTAAAATGTTTAAATGTGAGATGTGATTCACACATCATTAAATTCACACACATAAAGTGAAGAAGGTGTGGGTTTTAGTATTTTCATAGAGTTGTGCACTGCAACCTAATTTAGAATATTTTCTCCTTTTTTTTTTTTTATTTATTTTTTTTCAGTGTTACAAGATTTATTGTTTTGCACTACACCCAGTGCTCCATGCAGTACGTGCCCTCCTCAATACCCACCATCAGGCTCGCCCAACCCCCACTCCCTCCCCTCCAAAACCCTCAGTCTGTTGCTCAGAGTATTTTCGTAAAGTATTTAGTATTTTCATAGAGTTGTGCACTGCAATCTAATTTAGAATATTTTCATCATCTCCACAAAGGAAATGCTCCCATTAGCAGTCACCCCCCCTACCCCTAGCCCTTGTCAACAACAGATCTACTTTCTAACTATATTTGCCCATTTGGACAGTTCATTAAAATAGAATCATACAACATGTATCGATTTATGAATGATGTTTGTCACTTAGCATTACCTTTTCAAGGTCCATCCATGCTGTAACAAGAATACTTTTTATTCCTTTTTGTTGCCAAATAACAGACCATTGAATGGGTATACTACATTTTGTTTACTCATTCCCCACTTGATGAGCACTTAGATTCATTCATTCTACCTTTTGGCTTTTAAAAGTATTTATTTTATGAACCACTATTTTTTTTTTGAACCACTATTTTTGTGTGAACACTATTTTTTTTAAAGATTTTATTTATTTATTTGTTTGTTTGTTTATTTGAGATAAAGAGACGGAGAGAATGACAGAAATAGCAAGAGAGAGCATGAGCAGGGAGGAGGGGAAGAAGCAGGCTCCCAGATGATCAGGATGCAGGGCTTGATCCTAGGATTTTAGGATTATAATTTGGGCCAAAAGCAGACATTTAACCCACTGAAACACCCAGGCACCCCTGTATGGACATGTTTTCATTTTTTCCGTGTATATACCTAGAAATGGAACTGCTGGGATATATAGAAACAATGTTTTAAGGAATTGCCAAATTGTTTTCCAAAGTGACTGAATCATTTTGTGTCCTGTTATCTGCATTTTGCATCTACATTTTAAACCCTTCATTTGCATAATCCTAACTCATAACAACTGTGCTAGAATGCCAATGGACTATCTATAGAGAAGGGTCAAATACTGGTTGATGGTGTAATAAAGTGAAGGTCAAATTAAATTAGCCCTGAAATCCCATAAGCCACTTTTGAAAGTGTCAGTAAATAGTCTTCACAATTGCCATCATAACAGTAAACTGTGTAATTATAAGTTTATGTCCAAAGAAATTCTGGCTCTCATTAATACTTACAAAACCCCTGGGATTCAGGGAAAGAGACTTTGCACTTTTAATTACAGCAAGATAACATAGGTACTGTGAGTTGGTTTAGTCCTGAGTCTATCACTGCGAAAGAAGGAAAGAGATTCCCAGAGCAGTGACAAATTGTACCAAGTGGCTAAAAATGCTTTTCTTTTCACATTTCAGAAGAGGAACTCCTCTTTTTTAAAAATTTGATAGCATCATGATAGGAGGGGAATCTTCTGCTATTGGATTTACTTAGGATCCAATATAAATTAGTTGTTAATTTACTTTTGGAGATGGATCTAAGACTCAGAGACACAGATTTATCCAGCTAAGAGTTTAAAAGGAATACCTCAAGGGGAAATTAATTGGCTTATTAAATGATTGAAACAAGCTCTAGAAATATTATCTTTTTAAATGTCACAACTGCCTTTAAAAATCAAATATCCCCCCAAAAGTCAAATGAGGAATCTCATTTGGTTGTATATATGATTTGCCAAGATGCTGTTTATGAGTCATAAGGGTTAGGGATGGGAAGAGCAGGAATTTGGAGGATCCACACTATCTCTCGTGCCTTTTCAGTAGCAATTTTTACAGTCATTAGCAATTGACCATTTCGCTATGCACTGTAAGGTATATATAAACTGGAAATTTTGGAATCGGTCCCAGTGATGTAGAGTCACAACCTTTACAAAAACTCTTGTTTTGGTTGTTGTTATTTTCTTTGTGTTGGTTTCCTATGTTAATTCAGTTATTCTGTTTCTTATTACTTGCTTGATCTGTATTTTTATTTCCATCGCCCACCATTTTTCATCTCATCTCATTGCATTTCTTCCTCCCATTTACACAGAGTGCTAACTCCTACTGCATGATTTACTCACCATTACCTTCTGTCTGGCTCCCAAAAATAAAACGGCTACACTTAGTACAGGTGAGCCGTAGAATGTCTGCTTGTTTGTGTCCACACCTGCACAACTTTCCTCAGGCTCTTTCTACCCTTCTACTTTTCTCTACACGTCACACTCTGTAAGGTATAGATTTCATCCTGCTTTTTCTTAAAATACGCGGTAAAAACAAGAGTTGTCCTTTGGGGGCACCTGGGTGGCTCAGTGGGTTAAAGCCTCTGCCTTTGGCTCAGGTCATGATCCTGGGGTCCTGGGATCGAGCTCCGCATGGGGCTGTCTGCTCAGCAAGGAGCCTGCTTCCCCTTCTCTCTCTGCCTGCTTCCTTGCCTCCTTGTGATCTCTCTCTGTCAAATAAATAAAATCTTAAAAAAAAAAAAAAAGAGTTGTCCTTTGGAACTAGTCATTAAAAATGAATGGGCTTTATTCTATTGGCAGTTATTACTTTTTTTCATATGTAAACAGAAATCGAAGTACATGTTTTCTCTATTGGATGTCCAGAGCTCCTGTTATATTTAAAGAGGAAACCCTTCTGCGCATTTTGCAGGAACTCCAAAGTGCTGAAGTTATGATTGGATTTCAATTGCATTTATATTATTTGTAATCACACCATAATGCAGGAAAAAATAGAGGTAATAATATGAAATCATTAATGCTGTTTGAAAACAGAATATAGAAAACAATGGTTCCTACTTTAATCATCGGCAACCTATTTAATGCACAATGTTTTTGTATTCTATATCCCAAACTATCAATATATTTTTAGGTCTCTTAACCATGCAGAGTTGTGGAATCTCAGTTTTAGGTCAAGGAGGTCTCTTGCCACTAATTAATAAAGAAAACCGAGCCATCCACCATAATAATCATATACCTCAGTGTTTTCATTTTCAAATGGACTTGGTAATTAGTGATGACGTCGCTGATATTGTAAGATCATTAGCCTTCACTGCACTATCTGACCCAGATGTGAGTATGTTTTGGATTGCCTAGGACACTAGAGCATTTCAATTCTTACAGGGTGATTTCACACCAGACTTCTTGCTCTTCCTGCCCTGTGAAATTGTTGACAGGTTAAGGTGAAACTTTTTAAGTTAATATCATCTTCAAATATCTTTGGTATTTTAATGTGAAATATACCATATATAGAAAAGAATATATTAACCATATGTGCATATTTTAAAATATAAAAAAGTACATAAATCTATTTACCTACCACCCAGATAAAAAATAGATAATTATCAGGGATTCAGAAGCACTTCGTGTGACTTCTTTTTTTGTTGTTAATAAATTTCCCGTTTTTGTTTGTAGTGCTACCATCCACGTGTGCATCATTTGACTTTAATAATTTAGTTCACTTAATAAATTATCCCATGTGTATTCTTCTGAGACACGCTTCTTTTGAGCAATAGATATTTTTGAATTTATCTGAGTTGATGTGTATAAGTACAGTTTATTCACACTTACTACTTTGAATACACAACAATGTGTTCATTCTTTCTGCCACTGATGGGCAATTTGGGGTAGGAGGAAGACTAAAGAAGTCTGTGCCTTTACTGACAAAGCAGGCTACTTGAGGAGGATGAATCAAGAGAAGAGAGTGGTCCCTAGGCAGAGGTAGCTGTGCTTCAAGGTTTTGTAGGTGATGAAGACTCACCTGTCTTGTGGCTAACAATTAAAGGCTTGATCTCCACTTGATTGAAGGTCTTGCCATTGTAGATGCCACCATGCTGCCCACCATCTGGGACAGGTTGATCAAATCATGGAGGTGTGTCTTCACCAACTCAGGTTTCTCCATGGGAAGCTCTGGCTGGCTTCTTGGCTTCGTGCAGTTGTTTCCACCACGCTCCATACAGCTGCCTACTGCTCCTACCATAGGCCCAGTAGGTGAGCAAAATCCATGTTGTGGGAAGACTGCTTCTTTTGCCATCTTGTTTCTAGGTTTTGGTTATACAAAATACTTCAATGAACATCTTAGAATGTATTGCAGAAGAGCTTTTCTAGGGTATATACGCCTTGTTTCATCAAGTCTAAGATGCCATCAATATTAAGGTACAGATGATTGTTTTACAGAAGAAAGAAAAGGATTCCAGTGATACTATAATACATTGCTTTTTGATGCATTTCATTTCAGAAATATTAAACTGTGAAAAAAGAATCTGTTTTGAAATCAATGAATGCACAGTAATGGATTTAAATCCGTGTTTTAAACTTTGCCTGTATTTTAGTGCTTCATTGCAGAGGCTTTAATCTGCGATATTGTCATGAATAGAGATCGCCAGTAATCTGGATTAGCAACATATCCTTTTTAGCAAACAAAACTTCCTTAATTCATTTTCTGTCATATTTTCTACCTTCACTCTATAGGCAAATCCTTGGTTTATTTTATGATTTAGCTTAATTTCATCTTTTCTATGCTTCCTTTCCAGATGCTCTCTGGAAAGATCAAGAACTAACTCCTCTGAATTAAGAAACCTCTTTATCCCATTGGATTATATTTATATATTTACATATTTATTGTGCCAAGTAGATTGTAGTTTTTATAATTGTGATTACCATTTAGTATGTACTATAGATCTGTATATTAGTTGATTATGAGTTTAAAATTGGCAACTGTATTTCCCTCTCAAGGGATTTGTATAGTCTGTTTGCCAAGACTGTGATAAGAGCCTGACTTTCCTGTTTAGTTTTTGGCTCCAGGGCTTGCTTAGATTGTAATTGCTCCTCTCTAGCCTCATCCAGGTCCAAGGACCTCCAGCCTTTGTATTTATCAGTTCTGGAAAACACTATGGAGATTCCTCAAAAAGTTAAATATAGAATTACCCTGTGACCCAGATTTTGCACTACTAGGTATTTCTCCAAAGAATACAAACACAGTGATTCGAAGGGGCACATGTACCCCAATGTTTATAGCAACAATGTCCACAATAGCCAAAGTATGGAAAAAGCCCAGGTGTTCATCAACAGATTAATAAAGATGTTATATATTATATGTATTTTATATAATAATATTCCATTATATATATTTAATTCCATTGTGTACATATATGTATATATATGTGTATATACATATATATGTGTATGTATATATGTATAATATATAATAGAGTGTTACTTATCCATCAAAAAGAATGAAATCTTGCCATTCAAACGATGTGGTTAGAATTAGAGGGTATTATGCTAAGCGAAATAAGTGAGTCAGAGAAAGACCAATACCATATGATTTCACTCATATGAGGAATTTAAGAAACAAAACAGATGAACATAGGGGAAGGGAAGGAAAAATAAAATAATATAAAAACAGAGAGGAAGGGAAACCAAAAGAGACTCTTAACAATCAAGGATGCTGGAAGAGAGGTAGGTGAGGGAATGGGGTAATTGGGTGATGGGCATTGAAGAGGGTACTTAATTTTATGAGTACTGAGTGTTATACCCGAGGAATGAATCACTAAACTCTACCCTTAAAACCAATAATACACTATATGTTAACTAAATTGAATTTTTTAAAAAATTTTAAAAAAACATAGATTTTTCTTGAGTGACTATGAGAGCTCTAAACCAGAGGCTAATTTTCATAAAATGAAACCTCTTTTTGCTTTCATGGGCTCTTAATAAGACCCTGAGAAGGACCATGACATTGTGGTCATGTCTTTATGTCAAATCTGCAAAAGTAAACTGTGATCCATAATCTGTTTAAAATACTCTTTCTCCTTCAATTCCTCTATCACACTTCCAATTTGCTTCATTTAATTTGTTTATAGGCATTTTTGTAATCTAGCTAGATGAGAGTTAACACTAAAAACAGATATTAATGAAGATAACACAAAACATAGAATAGACCAGGATAACATACATCAAGGATCAACAGATTAATGAATGAAAATAATTTAAGTAGCATTTAACTTCAGGCACTGCACAAGAAAACTTGAAATGCTAGGAAATCTTAGAACTTACATATGAAAGAAATTTGATAGCGATTTCATCAAATTTTACATGAAACCTAAAATATTTTTATGGCATTACTGGTAATAAGTTACTAGGCTTAAAGTAACACTTCTGAATCATCAAGCTAAAAAGAAACAAATCAAATTTTAGTCATGCTATATGAAAGTCTAAAGCATCATTTACTCTTCTCTGTAGAGAAATATCACGTGAAGAATCATTCAAAGAAAATGTAGTCAGGCTAAAGGAAAAAGGTATTATAAGAGTATAAGTTAATTCTTATAAATAGGGCATTATTTTTTATAAATTTTGTGATGTTTGTGTATAATATAACAACTTTAAAAAATTTGTATGTGTTGTGATTTCTTTCATGTTTGAAATAAATATTTATATATGGACATAATTTTGCATTTTTTTCTTAAATAGTTCCCCTCCCCCTTATATATAAATTTCAGGTCCTACACAGTTGACAATACCATTGGTACCCTTAGGCTCTAACTGATTTCTCTTCCCATACTCACTGTTTTCAGGACATTCTCTGTGCTCCACTGACAATCTATACAATCCAATGCTTTCCTGCTACATGTATAAGATACAATTATAGAAAAGTCAGGAAATATTTTTGTAATGAAGGAATGAATGACTTAATTAAGCAAACTATGTATTTTCCAAATGTTAACTTTTCCCCTTATTAGATCAATTATTAGATCAATCACCTGTTAAGGGATTCTACAACAAAATATACATTACATATGGTAGGTCTTCAATAAGTTTTGATAAATTAGTGAATCAATCAATAGATTAATAAATAATAAGTTGGAGCACCTAGGTAGCTCAGCCAGTTAAGGGTCCATTTTCAGCTTGGGTCATGATCTCAGGAACCTGGGATTGAACCCCACATAAAGCTCCCTGATCAGCCAGGAGTCTGCTTCCTCTCCCTCTGCCTCTCCCCCAGCTTTTACTCTCTCTCATTCACTCACTGTCTCAAATAAATAAATTAGATCTTTAAAGATAAATAAATAAATCTATAAGTTATGGAGTAACCTCTGTGTCCTGGTTGATTCATTTGCAATTTTACATACGCACACATTACAATTTTTCTCTCGATACTTGTAGACATTTTCCCCCTCACTATCACTATTTTTACTCTTAATAAAATTAAAAATTTTATGTGACATCTCTAAACAACAATTTGCTCCTGATCATACTAGACCTAAAAGGTATACTGAAACAGACAGAATTAGAGTGAAGAGCTATTTCCCTTGTATTTTTCATCATTATAACAAAAAGGCAGCATATGTTCTTTCCTTCCCTTTACCAGTGACAACTTTTTTTCACATACAAGAAATAATAAAATTATGTAAGAGCTGAAAGGCATCTGTCTTCCTGAGTTAAGAAAGGTAAAATTAGGTTTTAAACTATTGCTCAGACTGTTCCTTGGTACAAGAGAATAAGCTAAAGGATAGCCAATAATGATGAGACAGCTGATTCCAGGGTGCAGAAATGTTCTGTTGTCAGTAGGTAGATTTAACAACCTTTGCATGTTGAAAGAATAAAAAGAAATTGAATTCTGTTTTTAGAAAATTTTGTTTCTTTGTAAGATTTTTCTTTCATGGAGTCACTAATAGGCACAGTATGGTGCCTAAAGTTAGAGAATAATAATAGTAGTAATAAAAATAAGGAACTCCATGCTCGCATCCATTTCCTTAGCCCTGGCTGGATTTTCTCTAACCAAATACTCTAGCAAAGGATCTAAGCCTATAGGTAGAATAAATAGAATAAACCTTTTCTGGAGAAAAACTCAATTCAGAATATTTTCTTGGGTATAATCACATAGTTAAATTCAGCTATATATTTCTCATATCAAATTTTTTTCTTGTTAAGAATTTTTAAATTAGTGCCCTGAATAAACTGGCTTTTAAGATTTCACTCCACTGAATTGTCCCTCCAACACATATTAATATACAACATGAACACATTATAGTGTTAGATTGTTCATGCAATCAAAAAAGGAAAAGTGCTGAGAGCCTGGGGGAAAAATAGCTCAGAATGGAAACTCCACTGGCATCATCCAACAAAAAAAGTACCAAGGTTTCTGGAGTAATAGAATGGAGTCCACGTATTTCTTTTGGATATATGGATACCTTCCAGGATTCTGCCCCTTCCTCTTCTACCATACTTCTCATTTCTCATATGCCAGCCCTTTTCCTCCTTTGAGAGATTTATAGAGTCATTTTGGAAAGGTCTGAAGTGTCCATACCTTTTTTTATTACTAACAAATATTAAGCTCAAAGATGATGCTGAATATTTCACTTTTCAAAAGTACTTTTGATATTAGACAATGAGCATATTAGAAAGATCTGAAATTAGGAACTGCCAAGATTATTCTTCTTCTTCAATTTATTTGAATGGAAAAGCTTGTTATCTTTAAGAGTTTTACAACTAAAATGATGTATGTAAAGATAAGTTAATTAAACTCTAGAAATATGCAAACATATTATTGCCAACCAGTTCAAGTCTTACAAAAATAATGTGAGAAAGCATTATCATTATTCCCATTTTGCTCATGAAAAGAAATTACCAAGCTATTACATTATGAAACTAGAATTGGAATTTGAAGCCTCTTTCTCATATGCCAACCCATATCAAAATACCAGCCGGCAACAAATTCAAAGACAAGAGACATTTTCCATGATAATGACATCAATATACTAGTAGAGCACTCCATATTTTTCTTCAGTGTAAGAGATGATCTTTTCAATTGCACTACCACTATACATTTTGTTATTGTTTTGCTTTGTTTTACTATAGCAATATATATATATTTTTTTAATTTTATTTTATTTTTTCAGTGTTCCAAGATTCATCGATAATGTACCACACCCAGTGTTCCATGCAATTATGTGCCCTCCTTAATACCCACCACCTAACCCACACCCTCCTCCCCTCCAAAACCCTCAGTTTGTTTCTCAGAGTCCACCACCTAACCCACACCCTCCTCCCCTCCAAAACGCTCAGTTTGTTTCTCAGAGTCCACAGTCTCTCATGCTTCCTCTCCCTCTCCAATTTCCCCCAATTCACTTTTCCTTTCCTTCTAATGTCCTCCATGTTTTTCCTTATGCTCCACATGTAAGTGAAACCATATGATAATTGACTTTCTCTGCTTGACTTATATCACTCAGCATAATCTCTTCCATCCCATCCATGTGGATACAAAAGTTGGGTATTCATCCTTTCTGATGGCTGAGGAATATTCCATTATATATATGGACCGTATCTTCTTTATCCATTCATCTGTTGAAGGGCATCTTGGCTCTTTCCACAGTTTGGTGATTATGGCCATTGCTGCTATGAACATTTGGGTACACATGGCCCTTCTTTTCACTGCAATATATATATTTTTAATTCATCTCTGGTTGGGAATATTTCTTTCAGGAGAGATAAAACATTGACTTTTTCCCCCCCTTTGGGAGTAATGTTCTTTCATCTTATCATGTTCTCTTAACAATAAGTTGGGGTGGAGTGCCTGGGTGGCTCAGTCATTAAGCATCTGCCTTTGGCTCAAGTCATGATCCCAGAGTCCTAGGATGGAGCCCCACATCCGGCTCCATGCTCGGCAGGAAGCCTGCTTCTCCCTCTCCACTCCCACTGCTTGTGTTCTCTCTCTCTCTGTGTCTCTCTCTGTCAAATAAATAAATAAAATCTTAAAATTATAATAATAATAAGTTGGGGAGGGGCACCTGGGTGGCTCAGTTGGTTGAGTGACTGCCTTCAGCTCAAGTCATGATCCTCAAGTCCCTGGATTGAGTTCCACATGGGGTTCCCTGCTTGGCAGGGGGTCTGCTTCTCCCTCTGACCTTCCCCCTGTCATGCTTGCTCTCTCTCATTCTCTCCTCTCTTTCAAATAAATAAATAAAATCTTTTAAAAAAAAAACAAATAATAAGTTGAGGAGTTGATAAGTGAGACAAATTTTCACTTGACTTTTTTCCTTGACAAATGTCTATCTTTTGTTTAGTTATAAAAAAAAAAATGGAAAGAAAAAGGGAAAATCTGAGTACATTGTTCTTATTTTAATAATGTAGGGGCATTGAGTGATGACCTTAAGAATCACGTGACCACCATCCTAATAAAGGGCCACAGAGCCATCCCATTCACAACACATTAACCCCAGGGCAAGATTTCTACAGGACACTCTCCGACACAGGTTGTTGATTCCTGCCTCCACTCTTTTAAAGTTTTATTCCCAGTGGCCAATATGCCACTGCCTAAATCTCAGTGTGGTTAACTGTAATGGGAAACTTGAGCTGTTGTAGTAATGACAAGAATTTCACAGAAATTTTGTACCCGACAAAGTGCAGTTGCATAGTATTATATAATGGGTATTTAAAGTCAGTGCCAAGGCAATCATCAGATATTGGTGAAATTACTCTTAGAAAATCTCTTAGCAAATCTTGGGAGACTACCATGCAGTCTTTCAACTGAGTGACTCCAATAGAGTAATTTTCTTTTAGGTTTGGATTGCACCATTATTTCATTGGTTTATCATCAGGTGAGTTAGGTGGATTAAGATTAAGGTATGTGTTGAAAAAAAAAAAAAAAGTATGTATCTTTAAGCACTAGAACCCTATCTATCCAGGTAAGATTCTTTCCCTATAAGAGTAAAGAGGAAACTCGTCCCACTCAGAGATAAACAGTAGACAGAATGGCTTCCACAATTTAAATTTTTATTTGTTTTCTCTCTATGCTTCTTTGCAAAGCATATATAGTTGATTTTAGGTAAGTTAAGTGCACATAGAATGAGACTTCATAGAGATTAGGCTCCCTGCTTCTGAATGATTGCTGTTTAGAGACAATTTTGAGACACACCACATTCCTGTGCATGCAAATACCTTTCCATATCTCAAGTCATCTTGCAATTGCATTCTGACCCACTGCAAATTTTCAGGAAATATGTTATATAAAGAATCAAGAAAAACTTATATAACAGTATATATATATTTAATGTGCACACATATATTGCTGGCTATATTTAACCATAAGCACAATTGAATTGGAGAATGAGGATATAATGGTTCTATGGAAGAAAAGTGCTATATAAATCAGAGGCTATAAATGCACTACATATAAAAAGTCCTAGTGCAATTTTAAAATTTAATAACTTTGGATGAACCTATGACAGAAGCAAACGGCAAGCATCATGTGAAAGCATATTTCATAGACTCTAATGCGAATATTTAATGCCCTTTTATTTGGTGCTTACTGGGCTCTCAGAAAGTAATGCATTATTGGCCCATTAGTTTTTGTAAAAGCAATGGTCAACATTAAACTTACCTTCCTGTAGTTTTGTAGCTTTGCATTTTTCCTGATCTTTGGTGGTGACAATTTCTACTAGTGCCTTGTTCCAGCATAATGTGGCTTTTGCTATTCTGTTCTGAATACTTGACAACTGCAGGCAATTTCATTTTCAGATCAATTTACATGTTGACCAATTTCTTGCCATCTTGTTTGCTTATTCCCAAAGCAATGCATCTATTTGAACTTTAGTAAAATTTCATTTTGCTCATGCGAGGACATTATTTAGCATGTGTTGAGTACTCACTATGACTAAAAAGTATACTAAATGACAAAACTGATCTTCATTTATACTACCCCTCCTAAATTTTCATAAAGTTATTATTTTCCTTGAAATTTAAGCAGAAATGATTTTCTTTTCTATTAACTCACAACTTTCTGGTAATCCATCTGTTGTTTTGTTTTGTTTTGTTTTGTTTTGCGCATGTGTGTGTGTGTGCTGTGGTTCCACACTAATCAAATACCAAGGCCAAATAGGATCTCTTGGTATCCTAGAGGCCAAGAAAGGCCAAGAAAAATCCCAATGTATACTTCTTTTAGCCTAACATGTAAGGGGGTAATGATTAAACTGTGTTAGCAAGAGGAAACAGAAGAAAGATTTTTCTTTTGTTTTTCCATATGGAAAGAAATAGAAACATTAATAAGAGCCTTCTTTACAGAGGTGTGGAGAGCATTAAGAGAACACACAAAAGATGGTAGACACCGAGGGATTAGTGACAGAGGGAAGTAATCACCACCTTGAAGCTGAAGAGATAATGGAAAGAAATAGAATTACCAGAGTCCAGTGAGAATAGGACATTTGAAAGATGGAGCTGTAGTCATAAGAAGATATAGCTACTGCCAAAAATGTAATTTTGATGTAAAAAGGAAACAAGGAAGACATAATCTTCCATTGTTTCCCCTCCTGCTCCTATGTCTTATTGATGTTTTTCATGGGATAAACCCAAAAAGAAACTAGCCAGCAAGGGCACCTTGGGGATGCAATTGTAGCATTCATCCTCCTAGATATTGAACAAGGCAGAGAAGTATGGAGAAGACTCCAAAAGGACGAAAGGGGAGAATATCTGGCAGTTACAGGGACCCCAGGGGTTGTCTCTTCACTGAGAGCTTCACATGGCCTGTCTCATCTAGGACATCTTCCTCATAGTTGGCAATCACCTAGTGTTCATAGAACCTGAATGACTCTCTCTTTCCTCAGACTCACCCAATCACAGCATGAGGGTCACAAAAGGGGTACATTCATTAACCCTGTTCAAACAAGAACATTCAAAATGCTTTGCATAACTGACCCTTTGTCAGGGAACACTCTACTCATTATCTTTTTCAGAAAAATGTTTATAAAGGAGAATATTTCAACCATGTCATTGGTAGGGTTCTACTTCCTCCTGAGTAACCTATCAAGAGCATTAATTATGCCATGTACTATTATCTTGAGGATTCTAGTTCCTCCATGTTACAAAGTCCTTGGGTTTTAAGAGGTTAGTTCCCATGGCCAGTCAATGATCAGTCATGGTAATCCTTAAAGAATGGCTATGCCACCCCACCCAATTGTCTTCCATCTCCAGAATGACCCACTGATCGCTGACCTTTTGACTCCTATCCAGAAAGCCATGGTAAGTGCTGGACCAGATGATTAATTCATCATACTAGCAGTCAGTCAAATAAAAGTAAATGACCCCCACTGTGCACACACAAAGCCTTCTGGAACAGACTTTACAGAGGATGCTGCTCAGAGACAAGCAGTTAGGTTTTCCATTGAAGTTCTGAGAGGCAGCTTTCAGGGATCTAGCAAAACCAGACATCAGACTCTAGTGAGGGATCCTACCTTGCATTGTTGTACATTAAGATGCATGATGATGAAGGGAAATACTGGCTTCTCCCCTAGAGTGACTGGCATATGTCAAAACCTAGGTCTGCATTTCTACCTGATTTCAGTTATGGCTGACAGAATATCAGCCTCTCTCTGAAAAGATCTGAGGCCAGATGCAACTGTACAACATGGCAGAATGAATTGGCATATCCACCAACTCACAATCTATCAAGATGAGCTGATCTCAGACGCAGACAATTTCCAAAGGAGCATAGTAGGAAGCCACACTCTATGGAGTCAGTTTTGGGAAAAGTAACCTTTAACTCTTTGTTTCTCTATACTCTTTTTCTTTTTGAAGGGGAAGGGATGTTTATGTTCAAAAATTTAAATTCCTATTTTAAAAAGTTTTTCAATAACTGGTATTAATATTTTATTAATATTTTATCAATGTTTATATTATAAATATGCAGAGAAATTATAGTTATGCTGTTATAAAACATTAAATATTATTAAAACTATAGTAATCATATGAGCCTACAATAATCATAGGAGCTTACTTACAAATCCCACAAAGATATTTGTCTAAAGGACAGATTTTAGCTAATGGCTGAAACCCACAGATCTTAATTAAAAGCATAACTTAGGTCAGCTAAGTCAATATTCTCTTGTTACTTACTTATGATCATCAATTCCTGTCAGCTGGTAATGATGTGGTTGAATCTCACCACAGTTTATGTTTTATAGTTGTAGTTCATATTTTTATAAATTTGCTGCCAGTCAAAAGGATAAGCGTTTTATAAGCAATTACTCTTTATAATAGGATTAGAGCAATGACTTATGTGAATGGATCAAATAATAGTGTTACCCATTTAGGGATACCTTTTACATGGAACTTGGTGATGATTGTAGAAACATCTATAATTTTCCTTATATCATTCCATGTGATTGTACCATTTATTTCAGGATGGATGCATCACCCATAAAACTTTAGGTTAAACACCCTATAGATTTAAGATTTAGGTAGAGTGCACACTCATACCTCAACTCTCATTCCTTCGTTTGACAAATTTTATTGAACTAGTGTGAACAACTGTGTCAGTTTGCCTGGAACTCAGAGTTTTCCTGGAATACACATCTTCTGGTTGTAAACTTGTGCACTTGTATAAGCCCTAAGCAAACTGGGAAGATTTGGTCATCCAATAAACCTATTATGTACAAGCCATAAGAAAAGTCTTATTCTTATGCGGTCATGTGCTAGTGAAAGAGAACAACAGAATGCAACAGAGTACAAGTGTTAGATAATAATATATTAGATATAGAAAGGGGTCCTAATTTTGGTTAGGGTGGCCAGAAGATTCATTAAGAAGGTGAAATTTAAGCAAAAGCATTAAAGAAGTGAGGTAACACACATGCTGCCATTTGGGGAAGAGGTAAGAGTCTGAAGAAACCAGAAGCCAAAGGTCCTGAGATGTAGATGTGTCTGCAGTGTTCAAGGAACATGAAAGAAGGTAATCTGAAATGATGTGAGTTACTGAGGAGATATCACCCAGAGATAAGGTGGGAAAAGTAATGTTGCCAGAAAACATTTAAGCAAACGAACCACTGTAAGGACTTCGACTTTGGAAACTTTTGAGCAAATATAGAATATGTATTCACTTACACTTAAGAATTATTTTGTTGCTATATTGAGAATAGATCATGGAAAATGGGTTTAAGAGTTAAGAATGAAGATCTGTTTGGAGACTACTGTAATGATCCACATGGAAGGTAATAATGGCTTGAGCCAGATAAGTAAATGTAGAAGTGATGGGGACCGCTCAGATCCTGGACATTTTCTGAAGGTAATGGCAGTGTTTGCCAAGTGATTGGACAAGATATATGGAGGAAATAGAGGAATCAATGATGAGTCTAATATTTTGACTTAAGCAACGAAAAGAATTGAGTTGCTTCTTATTGAAATGGGAAAACTTAGAAGAGTAGGACTATTAGGCATGGGAAGCATCAGAATTCCAAATTTCTGCATATTATATTTGAAATCCTATTAGCCCTCCAAGAGGACATGTTGAAAGGCAGGTAGGCTTACAAGTCTCGAGTTCAAGGGAAAGGGATGAGCTTGCTAGTTTTTAAAACCATGAGGCCAAATGAGTGTACACACTCATTTGTGTTACAAGGACTGAACCCTGGGCCACTCCAAAATTTAAATGACTGGAAGGAAAGAAGAAGGAGGAGGAGGAGAAAGAGGAGAGGAGGAGGAGGAAGAGAAGGAGGAGAAGGAAAAGGAGAAGGAGAAGAAGGAGGAGGAGGAGGAGGAGGAGAAGGAGAAGGAGAAGGAGAGGAGCAGCCGAGAGGGACAAAAATAAGGAGCATATGCTGCCCTGCAGGCAAAGGAAGTGTTTCAAGGAAGAGAGATCCATTAGTTTCAGAACATGCTGCAGGTAGGTGGAGCAAGGGAAGAGCACAATACACCTTAACAATGAGAAGGTCAGTTTAGTACTGTAGAGGCCAGTGGGGACTTTGAAAAGAGCAGTTTCAGTGAAAAAGCCTGATTGAAGTGGGTTCAGGAGGGAATGGGAGGAGATACATTAAAAAGTGTGAGTATATATGAAACTCCTAGGAATCTTGCTGAAAAAGGAGAGAGATAATGGAGGCAGAAGCTTAGCACGGAATTCTGATGGTTTTTAAGGAAGTTTTTAAGATGGGAGAAAAAATAGAACATATGTGTGCTGCCAAGAAAGATTCAGAAAAGAGAAGAAAAGCTGATGGAAAGGCAGAGAGAAAGGAGAGGTCCTTAAGCGAGTCCCTTAAGTAGGTGAGAGAGTACAGGGGTTGGAGCAGCATGCCACTCAGTGTTCATAGAAACAAATACTAGAATCTACTTTAGTTTCCAAGAAAAAGTTTTACAAGAAATATAAGGCACACATAAGAACTTCTAGGCAGGACTGCCCTGCTAGAGACTCTCTTGCTCTGACCTCTGCACCAGCGCCTAGCTGTGATGGCTGCCACCATGGTGGCTGTGACCCATACCCAGATGTCTACTCCTGCCAGTGCTCTTGTGAGATGAATCTGTATACTTGTGTCACTGCTTGAAGCCAGTCAGGTCGGGCAATCTCCCGTCCTATGCAGGTCTAAATAGCTGGCGAGGACATGGAGACAATGGGTCGCTTCTAATTTGGTGAGGTGTGTATTACTTACATGTGAGAAATCTCCCAAAATGAGAAAGGGCTCCCAAAGATATCAAGTGGTCAAAAAGACATAACAAATGTCTCTGCTAGTGTTGGTTCTCATATTTCAAAGTTTAAAATGTTCTTGAATTTTTGAAGAAAACAAGAGTTTTAAATGTATTCCTATAAAATATGTATTCATAAAAATGGATTGGCCAATGTTAGAGAGCTTCATTCTTTTTTTTTTTCTTTTGATCACCCATTTCTCCCTCCCTCCCCTCACTTTACATGTGGAGATGTGGATCTATATATTACATACATATATGTTATATGTATGTATAGAGATATTATATATATTTTATCTCTACATTTACTTATACATACAGGCACACACACAAATTTTATCTTCATAAGACTTGAAATGGAATCAACACTCACATATTTATAAATAACAAAGAACTTATTAAAGTTTTATTCTGTCATTCTACATTAACTGATTTAGGCAACTTTGGTTCAAAATAAGCACAATATGTCAAACACATTTTCAGGTTCAATGTTTGTGCTTGTTTGCTTACTTTAGCTCTGAATGATGATTCCTATTTCTAGAGCAATTGGAAGAATTTGTAGTCATAGAACATGGTTTGCACAAACAAATATATATTAAAAAGATCTTTTTAAACCTATCTGCAACTTAAGCAATACCAAATAGCTCATTATTTTACTCAGTAATCCCTTAACATAAAATTCCTTATTTAAACTTATTTCTATTTAAAGTCTCTATACTAGCAACTGAATTAATATTTGCATAATAGAATGTCTCTCTTTGGGATAATAAAACCTTATGTTTTATGCATTCAAAAGTTTTAAGGAGTCATCTCTTATTTTTTTCCTCCTAACCTAAAATAAAACTCTAATTAGAACAAAAGTATACTTTTTGGGAGAATATTTAATATGATTTAAATAGGAGATTTATCAGATTCTCAAATAATACTTTGAAGAATCAATATAACATCCTGGGTTCCAACTTTATTGTTAATGAGTTTTCTTTTGTAGACAAATTCACTCAGCAGCTTTGGTTAACTCAAAGATTTCTATGCAGAAACACTTTGGCAATGTAAAATCAAAGGGGTCATGTAAACCCCCAGGCCCATTCCATGAACACGCTTTTGGGAGCAACTCAAACACGCTTTTAGTAATCTGATAACCAGTTTCCACCGAGGAAATTCCGGTGCCCAAAAGACAAACCAACATCCCCTCTCCCCCTGACTCCTAGGAGGTTTAGTAGCTATGATTAAGCCCTAAATGCCATCAGTGAATTAGTCTGGGAAAAAGCCTAGAGTAACAGAGACTAATTATTACTTCCAAAATAAACTATGAGAGATAAATCTCAGTAAAACAACCACCCCGGTGAGAATTAGCCTAGGCTGGATAAATGAATGGAAAGAAAATCAACTTGAAGTATTTCAAGGTGTTTGAAGTATGGTTAAGTTTTCTGGTGTCAGTTGATGGACAAAGAAAATTAGGAAAGATTAAGAGGGCCAGTAACTACTCAGAACTCAGAAAATTCCAGAATCTACAGAATTGTGGAGATATATTTGCCAGACATTTCTGACTCCACAGATTTATCCATTACTATTTGGCTTTGGTGATAATACATATATTTGGACACATATTTTTTTAATTATGAATGTCTTCAAAGATATTTAAGGGATCTGAGCATCTAATAGTTAAAGTTGGCTATTTGATGTAAGTAGTACATTATTCTTTTTTTAATTTTTTTAAAGATTTTATTTATTTGACAGAGAGAGAGAGATCACAAGTAGGTAGAGAGTCAGGTACAGAGAGAGAGGGGTAAGCAGGCTCTCTGCTCAGCAGGGCTAGGAGAGATCCCAGGACCCTGAGATCATGACCTGAGCTGAAGGCAGAAGCTTTAACCCACTGATCCACACAGGCGTCCCCTGAGTAGTATATTATTTTTATCAGATGGCTTTTGTGTGTTCATTTTTGCCACATTAATTCATAATAAAGTTCAAATAATTGTTGGAAATTTTGCAGAATCTTAGAAATACCAAAACTAAAACGAACAACAAAAAAAAATTGGAACCTCTAAACTGGCATGAATCATGAGTCTGCTAGTTCTTATTCAAGCAAAATACTTAATCTGCTTCTGAAATTCTTCATCTGAAGCATTGAGAATAATGATATCTCACCCAGAGAGTGGGCAGAAGATGAAAGTCAGTCATGCATGAAAGTAAGATAACCAGAATGTAATAGGGGCAAAATAAAACGTTAATTATCTTTCATTCAATCTGTCCCCTGTGTATGAAAATTACGGGGAGGGTATGGGATATGTAAAGAAAATATTTAATTAGAGTATGACAATTTCTAATAGGAAAGTATGATATGGAAGAGAAAAAAAGTACACAAAAGTTAAAATGAACATTTCCCTTGGGAAGGATTTATTAATCTGGTTCTTGAGATAGAGCAAAGTTGGAACTTTGCACACCTTACAAATAACATGTTCCCTTTAATGAGGGTTCCAAAGTGCATACAAGCAAGATAGAAACATTTGCTAAGTATCTTAGGGTAGGATAGGGTGGGGAGGAGGCATTCTGTAAATAGACATCAAGACTAAGAACACCTTTGCTGATTCACTCTTTCACTAATCGGGCATCTCTCCTGCCAACATATGTGCTAGAAGCTGGGGTTCTAGAAGAATGGAGAACACTGAGGTCTAATTTAATGAATCCAAACCTGTTTAATGGTCAATCATCTGCACCTTAAAACTTAAGATCTTGCAGGTGAGCATCAGTTTATGACTTGATGCATGCCCATCCATCTCCTTCCACATACACATAGACGATTTTTGAATTAGGAAGGGGAACAAAGTAACAAGTATAGAATATCAAGTGTTGAGCTTTCATTATTTCTCTCTGTGTAGGTTTAAGAACCTCAGGAGAAGTTAATAGTTAAGAGAAGGCATAGATAGATAGATAGATAGATAGATAGATAGATAGATAGATATAGATACACACACACACACACACATATATATAAAATTATCACTGAGAGGGAGAAAAGAAACAACCAAGGAATTAGGAAATGATCCTAGAATAGAAAAGTACTACCGAGATTCCCAGTCTATGATGAGATAAAAAGCAAGTACTAGAATTAAATCAACACACTAATTTCTTCATCAGGATAGTATTGCTACCAAAAAAGAAAGAAAGAAATCAGCTAAATAGTTGATTTACATTCTGGCACAAGCTCCTTGGCTCATTATGGACTGGTAGCAAAGACTTTGCAGGCCCACAGTTCATTGCTGGTTCCACTTTGAGTAGCAGAACCATGGAAGACAAGAAAAGAGAGAATTTTAAAAGGGGTAGAGAGTGGGTAGTTATGTAAAATGCTGCATAATTCAAGTAAGATAAAGGCTAAAAGAAAAACTCACCTTACTTGGTAGACGATGGCTGCCAATCTTAGAAAGAATAGTTTGGGGAGAGAAGTAATGTTAACAGGCTGGTTACTGAAAAGAATAAAAACATATGTTCACTCAGCTCTGTACTTCCAGATTCTTGCATGATACCTGGTGGCTGATAAGCATGAAATAGAAAAGTTAGAAGAATGGAATTAGATAATTATGAGAACATTATTATTCTACATCTGTCATTTATAAGCTATTCAAAGGAGGCTGAAGAGAGTTGACCAACCATGATTCTGCATTCCCAAGTATTATCAGATACTTTTGAAATCCAATAATAGGTTAATTATAATCATCATAATTTTACCAGTCAGAGGAAGAAATATGACCATCCTATCCTTCACTTACATACACACAGCTGCACCCAAACCTGGACTGGTAATTTGGAGCTGGTTGTGGGTCCAGAATAATGTGCTCAAAACACAACCTCAATCAAAGAGAGCAAGGAAGAGACAGACTTTGAGCTCCAACGTGTTTATTTATCCCACACAGAGCATAATGAATACATAGGTGAATAGCTAAGATTCCCTGTTAGCTTCTGAGTAATTGGTGTATCTTACATACAAGAACGGACACTAAGAGTACACTTATCTTGATGAGCACTGAGTAATATAGGAAACTGTTGAATCCATACATTGTACATCTAAAACTAATATAATACTGTATGTTACCTACACTGGAATTAAAATTTAATGAATAAAGAAATAAATAGATAAATGAATAAATAAAATGAACACCAAAACTGAATCTAGGTATAGTTGAATGATGCTGTCTTGGTTCAGTCAGTCTGCCAAAGCTTGATCCTCAAATAAGATGAGAAGAAAAATCTAGTAGTTTAAGGACACAAGTAACTTTATTCTGGATGACAGCCTATACCGCAATGAGAATGTGACAGTATTTGCAGTATCGTCTTATTCTCTGTGATGGCATTAATTTGGATATAGTAAAGGGCTATAGGGCACATAAGTGAATCCATACATGATAGTGTGATCTCTTCAATAAAAGAGGCCATCCTAAGAACAGAGTATTGATCTAGGAAAAGAGGGTCAAGAGATGCTTCCAGAGTCTTTTTGAAGTAAATTTTTTAAAATGTCTACTACAAATAGGAAACATTTCCGAATATACCAGTTTGTCTTCAAGACCAACGTTGTCCAACAGACTTTACCGCAGTGGTGGCTGTGTTGTGTATCTGTATCTGAACATTTTATATGTGGTTAGTGTGATGGTGGAACTGAATTTTCATTTTACTTCATTTTAATTGACTTAAATATATTCCTATGTGACTGGTTGCTACCATCCCGGACAGCACAACCCCCAGACCTTAAAAAGAGCTGAACGAAGTTTGGGAATTAGTCATTTTGACTTTAATCCTGCCAGCTCTGTCCTCTTCAAGGAGAAATTAGAAACCATTAATAAAGAAAATCTGTTGCACTTAGGAGCCCAGTCCTAGAGCATACAAACAGCTGCCTAGGAGGTGTTTGTAGGACCTAGATCTCAATATTAATTTGGTCAAATAAAGAAATTATTATCCTTTGGTCCTAAATGAAAGGTAATCATCTCAAGTTTGTATTTTTTTTTTTT
>CM053609.1:107752626-107772474 GCA_028646535.1 Procyon lotor
CAGAAAGCCTGGGCTTCTTCATTTGTAAAGTGAGGTTAATGTAAAGACATACTTTGCACAATTTTGAGAATCAACTCTAATGTATTTATGTTTCATATGTTAATTTAATTTCTTTTTGAAAATATGGATACAACGGCTCTGTCTCATTTTCTTGGAGAATATTACAAATCTTCAGTTTGCGAGTGTTAGGTTTGAATCGGTGGTAGAAAAGAGGAGCCAGGCCAAGTAGAATGAGGCAAGCTTTAATGGAAGTGCTCTCGGGGGAAGTTCCTTGGTTTTGGGTGTGGAGGGTTTGCTGGGTATCTGATCAGCTGCAGTTTATGTATATGAGGGATACAAAATACACCAATCGTCAGCTCATTACACAGAAGAAGGAATGCAAAGTCGACCAGTCAGATTGTCCGTCGTCATTGTGGGGTGATCTGGAAAGTCTCTGAGACAGGAAGCCCCATGGTGGGAAGTCCTGGGCCACCATCTTGCAAAACTCGGTGGCCATCTTGTCCACTCTCGGCATCCCTTAGCCTCCCAGCTTAACAGTGAGGTTGTTCAGATTTTCTTGTTTTCCACTCACATTTGTTCTCTTATATGGCAAAAAGAGGTTATTGAAATATAAGTCTAATTCTTTATATCACTAGTTACAAACTTCAGAACCTCACGGTGTCTAGAGTAATGATTCCCAAATCAGCTGCACTCTCATGAGGATCTGGGCATTTCAAAAATATAGGTTTCCTGACCCTCACCTCAGTTATTTGAATTTGAGTCTCCAGGCATCACTTTGGATTTCTACACTCTTATCGTTCTTTTTAGTCTGGCTGCTTCTCTGCATTCAAGACAAATTAAAGGTATTAATCAATGTTAAATAACAGTAAATTGTTTTTGATTGTTTTAACCCTCTTTCTATAGATTGTCTCTTTTGAGATAAGGCAGTTTCAGGTACATCTACTAAAGCTTAACGAGTGCTTTTATGCATGTGCAAAAGAGACTTCCTTCTCCCCCTCTTACCCACATTCTTTCAAATTTTACAACCTCACGAAGCAGTTTTCTTCATTTTGAAAACAACTTCCATAATTTGAGATTAAATCCAAATGTTTAAAGACAACACATACAGAATAAATACACCACAGAGACAGTACATTAAATCACTCAATGTTTTAACAATAAAGAAAACAAAACTCAAGCAAGTTGAGTTGTTGGAGGTCACGTTGGAAATTGAGAATGACTGTAGACCTTCCCAGTCTCTGGCTTCTGACCTTGTTTCAGACTGCCTTCTAGCTGATCCTCACCTGCAATCAAACTTTGACGATGGGGGTGGGGGTTGGGGAGGGGCCCAAGGACAAATACAAACAAAACAAAAACATCATAAAAAAGAAGATATCACTGTTTTGTTTCCTTGTTGAAATTTTCTAGGATGCAAGCATATTGTCTAAGTATCCTTTAGCAGTTACTTAATACCTCTATGCCTTAATTTTTCTCATGTGTAAAAAGGAGAATGGTAGTCATGATCTCATAGGGCTATTATTATAGAGATTAGAAGTTTTATTATGTATTAAGCACAACAGTGCCTGGACATAGCAAAAGCTATGCAGGAATTAGCTTTCATTATTGTCATAATATTTCTTTTTTTTTTTTTCTGTTTTTTTCTGAATGTTAGTCAGGTTTTAATCAGAGAAGCAGACTCACTTGATATTTCTTTGCCTGGTGCTTATGTGTCCCAGCTTGTGCTGGCTCTCCCCCACTTCTTTATATCCATTTTCCCTTCCTGACTACCTGCCTTGCAGACTTCAAGCCCCAGCATTGGACATGGTAGATAACAGGCTTGCAGAGACTGCTTAGCCAGCTCTCACAATTGCCCAAGGCTGGATATCTGTAGCAAATCCCTTCATATAAATTCATAATTCAATCTCCCAAAATTTCACCTAAAAATATAATCAGAAAATAACATGAATGTTTACATGTGAGGATATTTATCATAATATCATTTAAAAATGTATAAAACAAATGGACTCACATAAATGCCTGGTAATAAGGGAGCTATTTATAAGAACGAAGTTACATTCACTTATACAGTCATTTAGCTAAAAAATCAAAATATTCATTTATTTATTCTCATATAATGTATATATTATATCTACAAAGGAAATCTAGACAATATACTAAATTTTTATGTTAGAAAGATGATTAAATATTATTTTCCAAATGTTAAGTAATTAAAGTGGAAAAGTATGGGCTTACGGATAATTTTAATTATCTAGCTAATAACATTATACTATATATTATATTACAGAATTTCTTTTTTTTTTTTTCAGAATTTCTAAAATAAGCCTTAATTCTTTTTAGTTACTTTCATTGTAAACATAAATAAAAGATTCAAATACAGTTAAGTAAATTAAAATGCCAACAATAGAGTGGAAAGCAAAAGATTCATATTTTACTATATAAGGCTCACATCCAAAATGATAAAAACAATATTAGACCCAACTAGAGGAATTAAGAGTGATATGAACTGCTCTTTCAAAAAAAAGGGTTGATATGATGTTTAAGTAATCATTCAAAACATCACATGGAAAATGACATAAATAATTTAAAAAATTCATTTCCAATAAATAAATAAAATCTTAAAAAAGGGGGGGGCACCTGGGTGGCTCAGTGGGTTGAAGCCTCTGCCCTCTGCTCAGCTCATGATCTCAGGGTCCTGGGATCGAGCCCTGCGTGGGGCTCTCTGCTCAGCAGGGAGCTTGCTTCTTCCTCTCTCTCTGCCTGCCTCTCTGTCTACTTGTGATCTCTCTCTCTGTCAAATAAATAAGTAAAATCTTTAAAAGAAAAAAAATAAAAAATAAAAAATTCATTTCCCATTGTGTCTGACATAAGACTGGTGCTCAAAAATCATTACCGTTCTTGTTTTTAGTAGCAAAAGATAAAAAAAATAGAACCAAGGCAATGTTGGTGAGTATGCCATGCGAACAGAACTTTCTCATGCACTCTAGAATAAACTTCTAAAATATTTATATACTTTAATCTAGTGATCTGGTTCTGGCAAATGATTCTATGAGCATAATGAAACTATGGGTAATTACCAAAAATGCTGATAGATCTATATGTACATAAACTCACCATCATCTTATTCATAATAGCCAGAAAACAGATAAAACATAAAAACCTAACCACTATTAAATTAGTCACATAAATTATAGATTATACATAAAATGAACTGTCATGGAACCACTGATAAGTATGTTTATAAAATAGTTTAATTACATAGAAATGCTTATTCAATAGTATTGTATTTATAATAAAATGAGATAAAATGATCCCAACTACAGAAATACTAAAAAAAAAAGTGATCTCTAAGAATGATCGTTTAAGATTTGTTCTTGACACTTCATTACAGTTTAAAATACGCAAAAATTGTTTTCCATATTAATTGGGGAATGAAAGGGTAGAGCATTTGAGGAAGTTGAAAGACCATCTGCAAGATTAAGAAGCCTTAAGTTCAATAAGGCATGATGTATCTATTATATGATGGGGCAAATAGGTAGATAGGATCCTCATTATAAAAGACCATGTGAATTATGTTAAGGAATTTGAATTTTATCTTCCGTGTTGGAGCAAAAGAAAAAATCTTCCAGAGAAAATGATGACCTAAGATCTGCATTATATAGTAACATTTAGAAAAGTAAAAATAACATCAACCAACACTTATTTGTAGCTCACTCTGTTCCAGACCCTGTACTGACTGCTTTACGTGTATCATTTCATTCACGCCTTGCAACTTCTGCTCTAACACAGACATACTATTTGAAAATGTGGGTATTTTAAGGAGATGCTAAAGGAAATATTTTCCCTTAAAGTAAGTCCACATTCCAGAGGCATAATATATAGCACACAGAGGAGTTAGGAGGGACAAAAAAAGAAGAAAAGAAGCAATTTAAAATCTGAACAAATAAGAATCACTAAACCATCAAAAGCAAATAAAGGAAAGACTTTATTGGAAAGGGTTTTTGGAGACTGTGGTAACAAGAACACTCTAACCATGAGATCTGCAAATGTCAAGCAGGAAGAAAATTTCTTTTATAAGGAGGGATAAACAAGGCTAGGAAGAATGTGATATGGGAGAGAGGGAGGTCAGGGGATGTTTTTCACTGAGGTCAGCCAACTGTCCCTAGAGGTTCTTAATGAGGGGATGCATGCTGGCTCAGGGAAGTGTTAGTCCCGCCGAATGTTTTATCCCTGCACACGTGCATAGTGTGACATGCAAATGGTACAGGGATAGTCTATCACAGTTGAGATGCAGTGTAGTCTCCTGCCCAAATCTTTACCTCCTCTCTGTTCTCACCACCAAAACCTTTGTTGACATTTCTAATAACTCTTTCCTGGACTATTGCAAAACCCTGTTATCTAATCTCTATGTTGTCTGTCTGTTCCATACCCTGTCCTTGATTTTTTTTAAAGAAATCTGATTGTGTCATTTCTATGCTCGACAACTATACTCTAGTATAGTTGATATTCTACTGTTTAGGACAGAGATTGCTTCTCCTTCTCATCTGATGCTTGGCATTTATTCTTAAACAACTGGAATATGCCAACCAAACAAGTCACATTCCTATTTAATCCTACTATTAGTTTTTAAAAAGGCTTAAGTCTCAAGTCTCCTCTGTCTACCTATATTTCTGTCTTTATTTATCAAGTATTCACATAGCTCTTTTGTGAAGCCTGTAGCAACCTCTCTGACATAGATGTTTCCTTCTGCTAAGCTCATCATACCTTCTTGTGGATTGCCATTATTATGTAGTACCCATCCTACCTTAATTACTGAAACAACTATTTGGTAAGTGAATGAATGTGTCCTTTCTAGGTGTCTCTTTCAGTCTTTCCAAAAAGTTTTGCCTCTGGGTATATGTCTAAGTCTTTCATTCTCTCTTTCATACTTAACTTTCTACTCTATGTTCTCTTTCTTTCTTTAAAGATTTTATTTATTTATTTGACAGAGAGAGAGAGAGATCACAAGTAGGCAGAGGGAGGCAGAGAGAGAGAGAGGGAAGCAGGCTTCCCGCTGAGCAGAGAGCCTGATGCGGGACTTGATCCCAGGGCCCTGAGATCATGACCTGAGCCAAAAGCAGAGGCTTTAACACACTGAGCCACCCAGGCGCCCTAACTCCTCTGTGTTTTCATAGATTTTCTTTCCAGTTATCAGCCTTGTGTCATTGTTTCATGGAAGCCTAATGGGGAAAGCATGGAGGTGAATGGATGGGTACGTTGGTGTTGCTATAGCTCTCACACTCTTTTGGGCAGCACTACCTTAGAATATGTAAGCTGTTATAAGAATTCAAAATTATTCAAAAACATGGGCCACAAGGTGTGGAGAACTAGTAAGGTAGACAGATGGATAGCTTCAGTCAAATATACTAAAATATTTCTTTGGCAATAAAATTCTACAATAAATCAACAGTAGAAAGTTTAAGAGGTTTTATTATACTAAGGGGCATAAAAGATGAAATCGACATTGCATTTCTTCTTATCCCATTGGACAAAATAACCTCTCAAGTGTTTCACTGCACCTGAACTAGCTAGGTTAAATTTGAGAGCCTCTCCTTTAAAATATATTTGTATTTTTAAAGAAGTATGGAACTAGTGACTAACTAAATAGGTTTTAAAATTGAAAATAACATAGAAGAAAGAGTTTCATCATGAAGCATTACCTTCTGAAAAACTGCTTCTAAGAGGTAGGCTTATATGCAAATTGAAATTGATAGCCTTGTCTGTACTCAGATTTGATTTGACAATTTTACAATTGTCTTTTTTGCAGCTTTCTGTTTCAGTTGTCATAGTCTAACAACCAAAGGTTTAAAAATTCACGACCCTCCATAATATAAATTGTTTAAAAAGATTTGAAGGTCTTGGAATAAAGCTTTTACCATTCCAAAAAGTTTTGGAAAGAGTGGAATAAATAAATGAAAGTTCATTTCTAGAAAACAAAGTACATGTGTTTGGAGCTCTGGCTTATAAACCAAGGGCTCTGGGAAGCTAATTATGTGATTTCACACACATACTAAGTATTCCTATTCTTGAAAGTCTTCATTTTCAAAACGAAAGATTTGGATAAAGTTGTTCCTGATGATTGTCTTTTTTTTTGTTTTTATTTTTTTAATGTCTAGCCCATTGTGGCTTTGATATTTAGGATTTTCTTTGAAAAGGAGCAGTTCTTCAATACAGCGTGTTTGGATTACCTATTTCATGAAATCAAAGAGCATCTTAGAGCTGAAAGACATCCTCTCACTTTGAGGAAACGGAAGTCCACACTGTTTAGCATAACCCTCAGATCAGGACTCAGTCATCGACAGTGTTAGAACCTGAGTCCCCTGCTCTGGACACTAATGTTCTATTCCCTTCCACAAGCTGTACTCCTTTTATTCTGACAAACAAACTAAAATGTTTTTTAGTTTAGTTTGTTGCAATGTCTTTGTTTTGTTTTAACAATTTTAAAACGATTTTTAACAAATTTAACAATTTGTTTTAACAATTCCTGTTCCCATATGTGAGTGATTCTACAGTAACACTGCCATAAAGCCTTATGAGTTACACTTGGTGTACATGTATTTGCAAATACATCTATTTGCTTTTTCTCATATGTGTAAATATAGCCTATATTTGAGAGAAAAAAATGCGTGATAAAGTCATTAGCTTCTGAAGTAGATGTGAGATATAATAGCAAAGTTTCAGTGATAGGGAGAAAAGGAAAAAAATAAAAACACTAATAACCAAGTGAACATATGCTTTTACATGGACACAATACATACAGACACATCATTAGTCAAGTTCTTATTGTATTTCTTGGATGAAATCAGCAAAAGAAATTTTGGTATCAGAGTCATTTGAAGCTTTCATTCCGTGCTTCTTCTTTTTTTTTTTTTTTTTTGCCTTATCTGGCAGTTTATGGATTGTTGCTAATGTTTATTGAACATACGCAGAACCGCTACATTCTATTTGAGATTCGGAAGGATATGGTCATTCAGGGGAACATGCGTTCTTGGGATCTGTTCTTTGGAGCATGGTATGTAATTACTATTAGCATTGATATAAAAGATTAGTGATTAGGTAAAGATATCACATTTAAAGAAACATGTTCTTTCTTTTATGAGTTTTAGAAAAGGCAAGATACTAAGCTTCCGTGGAATCTATTATGACAGTGTAGCTGATTCCATCCATTGCTGCTTGCTCAGAATTATTCTACTTGAAGTGGTCAACTTGAGCAGAATTTATTTATTAATGTATTGTACAACTTAACAAACATTTATTGGGTTCCTTCAGCTCCTTCATGCTAGGAACAGAGTAATGAGGAAAATAGTTTTCCATTCCCATGGATTTACATTTTAGTAGGGGGAAAAAGTACAGCAAATAAACAATTAAAAAAAAAATCCAGTAAGTTAGATGGTTGTATTAGTCAATGTTCTCCAGAGAAATTGGCTTACACTACTGTGGAGACTTTATAAATTCAAATTTGGAGAGGAATTGAGTCTGGGTCCAAAGACTGTGTTCTGACAGAATTCCCTCTTGTTCGGAGGAGGTCAGTCTTTGGTCTATACAGCTCTTCAGCTGATTAAACAAGGCCCACCCACACCATAGCAGGTAATCTGCTTTACTTAAGGTCCACTGATTTAATGTTAATTTCTCTGTAAAAACACCTTTACAGAAACATCCCGAGTAATATTTGATCAAATATCTGGGCACCATGGTGCATAAAATTACATACATACATAAAATTAACTATTTTACATACATAAAATTAACTATTTTGGTAAAATTAAGTGGTATGAAGAAAAATGAGGCAGGATAGAAAGGTAAAGTGTAGTGGCAGGTGCTATTTTAACTAGGGTTTTTAGGGGCCGCCTCTTTAATAGTCTTTGAGCAGAGACATGCAAGAAGAACCCTTTTGGCTATCTAAGTAGAGGAAAGAGTACCTGCAAAGACCCTGTGCTGGGAATATATTTAGTGTAATGATGTCCAAGTGAGGGACCAGCCTGGCTAATCAGGAAAAGCTCAAGGTGGTGGGGTTGGAGGGGGCAAAGGGAGAAAATCAGAGGATTTCAAGAAAGCAAATTTTTCTGGACCTATTGGCCACTTTAAGACTTTTGAATTTTAGGTTCTGAGCAAGAAGGAAGTAACATGATCTCTCTGATGTGTATAAACTAAATCCAATATTGACAATATTGCTTTTTAAATTTTACTTATGATCACACTAGCCTGGGTTTGTTTCACCTCATGTGCCCTTTAATCAATCTGGTGCCCTTAATATAGCACTTAGCATGCTTATCTATTTTTTTCCAAATTAGACCATAAAATCCTTTAGGGTATCCTAGTTTAATTAGCCTACCAATTGCCCCTTCTCTATAGAAATTATAGTATTTTTCTATATAGATAAATCTAGAGAGGGAAACTAATATATTTTAGCTTTCTTATTAATGAAGCAGCATATGTATATTTGCAAATCTTTTCAAAACATACAAAAGCCAATAAAATATTTTCTGAATTTATTTTTTTTTATGTTATGTTAGTCACCACACAGTACTTCGTTAGCTTTTGATATAGTGTTCCAGGATTCATTGTTTCTGTATAACACCCAGTGCTCCATGCAATATGTGCCCTCCTTAATACTCATCACCAGCCTAACCAATCCCCCCATCCCCCTCAACCTTCAGTTTGTATCTTGGAGTCCATAGTCTCTCATGGTTCATCTCCCCCTCTGATTCCTCCCCCGCTTCATTTTTCCCTTCCTTCTCCTAATGCCCTCCATGCTATTCCTTATGTTCGACATATAAGTGAAACCATATTATAATTGTCTTTTTCTGCTTTATTTATTTCACTTAGCATACTCTTCTCCAGTACCATCCATGTCGATGCAAATGGTAGGCATTCATCTCTTCTGATGGTTGAGTAGTATTCATGGACCACATCTTCTTTATCCATTTGTCTATCAAAGGGCATCTCAGTTCCTTCCAGTTTGTCTATTGTAGACATTGCTGCTATTAACATTAGGGTGCATATGGTCCTTCCTTTCACTGCCTCTGTATCTTTGGGGTAAATACCCAGTGTGCAATTGCTGGGTTGTAGGGTAGCTCTATTTTTCACTTTTTGAGGAATTTTTTTTTTTAAAGATTTTATTTATTTATTTGACAGAGAGAGAGAGAGAGATCACAAGTAGGCAGAGAGAGAGGCGGGGGGAAGCAGGCTCCTTGCTAAGCAGAGAGCCCCATGTGGGGCTCCATCCCAAGACCCTGGGATCACGACCTGAGCTGAAAGCAGAGGCTTTAATTTGCTAAGCCACCCAGGTGCCCCACTTTTTGAGGAATCTTCATATTGGTTTTCTGACAACTTACACAAAACAAGAATTGTCCAATATGGCAGGCTCCAGGCACATGTAGTTACCGAGAACATGAAATGTGGCTAGTTTGAACTGAGATAACTAAAAACCCACCAGATTCCAATAAATAAATAAATAAAAATAAAATAAAATACTCACTGGATTCCAAATACCCAGTATAAAATAAAATATAATATAAATTTTTTTTCTCTCTTTTTAAAAGATTTTATTTATTTATTCATGAGAGACAGAAACAGAGAGAGAAGCAGTCTTCCCGCTGAGCAGGAAGCCCAATGTGGGCTCAATCCCAGGATCCTAGGAACATAAACTTAGCCAAAGGCAGATACTTAACTGATTAAGCCACCTAGGAACCCCTAATGTAAATATTTTCTTGATGATCATTTTATATTAATTATCCATTGAAAGGATAGTATTTTGAATATGATCTATTGAATAACACATATTATAGTCAAATTTAAAAATATTTCTTTTTACTTTTTTAAATGTGACTACTAGAAAAAGTAAATTGACACGTGTGGCTTGCGTTTTCTACTCACGTTCTATTTCTGTCAGACAATAAGGGTCTAGAGTACTTCAAACTGGGCTCTACATATCTCAGACATGCAGACTTCTAGGTTGTGATATTTTGCTAGTGTAACTTAGGCCCTTTCTTCCAGACTCTGTTCTTGGTTTTCATTTGCAAAGCCATTGTATTCTCAGTCAATGTAAGGATCGAGATATCTTGTCTTCTGCTGCCCCTCAGACACAGAAAGACTTTGGGCCCACTTTGGAACATTATAGAATTGTTCCCAGGACATGAATTAGAAAAAGAAAAAAAAAAATCCAGCTAATCAGCAATATGAAACAAGACAAGAAAATGAATCATAACATTTTTATTTATTTATTTTTAAACTTTTGTATTTTTTTTTCTAAGATTTTATTTATTTGACAGAGAGAAACACAGCAAGAGAGGGAACACAAGCAGAGGAAATGGTAGCGGGAGAAGCAGGCTTCCCGCAGAGCGGAGAGCCCGATGCGGGGCTCGATCCCAGACCGCTGGGATCTGACCTGGGCCGAAGGCAGACGCTCAAAGACTGAGCCACCCAGGCGCCCCGAATCATAACATCTTTAAAGGGAACACGTAATCATTGAGAAAAAATTTCCCAGTCTTTCCAATCACATGAAGGTAGGAACTGCGCTTATAACTCCTCTCTTCATGCTTTTTCTTTTCTTTGCCTGTACCTCTCAGTTTGGCCATCACTGCAAGAACTGACCAACCCAAGGAATATAAGGATGCCAAAACCTGGCACAGCTACCACTGTCGGAGGTAGGAGGGCACTGAGGAAGACACAGTGAAGCCTGGGGGACCTCAGTGCCTTTCACCCAATAATGGACTACTGAACATATTGTCTTCCAACCTCAAATTACTATAAATCCATTCATCAGGAATTTCGCTAATTCTCAAGCTCACAGGCAAAAATCCCAAATCCCTGGGGTGCCTGGGTGGCTGAGTGGGTTAAAGACTCTGCCTCCGGCTCAGGTCATGATCTCAGGGTCCTGGGATCAGCCCCACATCAGGCTCTCAGCTCAGCAGGGAGCCTGCTTCCCCCTCTCTCTCTGCCTGCCTCTCTGCCTGCTTGTGATTCTCTCTCTCTCTCTCTCTGTCAAATAAATAAATAAATAAAATCTTTCAAAAAAAAAAAAAATCCAAAATCTTGGAACTTGTCAGTACTCTTCTGGACCCTCATCTTCCAAACACTGCAGTTTGCTTGTTTCAAGTTGACCTACCCCCTACTGAACCTCTTTTTTCTCTTTTTTGTTCCCCCAGTCCTTACATTCTATACAAGGACACTCACATCATACAATTAAAAAGCACCTTAACATCCTCAAACTTTTTATCAAATATTTACCCCATTTTCTTGGATGGAAACATCCCTTAAGGCATCACTTCTACATCAGAGAAAGAGAGTGGCTATTTTGTTCCAAATCCTGCCAACTACAGAGGGTATCCACAGACACTAGCATTTTCAGACTCTTTTGTCACATACAGGTTAAGATTTGGACACCATTTCTTACATGGGATCTTGCAAATGCCTCTGAACTACTCACCCGAGAAAGGTATTCAAATGAATGGAAACTCCAATTGATGTCAGACAAGTCCCTCTAATTTATTTGCCACATCATAAGTCAAAGTGACCTTTCCAAAATGCAAATCTGATCATGTTATTCTGACACTTAAAGCTTATTTCAATAACTTCTATCTTTTTTTGTTAAAAAAGCACATAAATAAATAATTCTTTATTAAAGCTCTCATGTCCTACTATGATTTGACTCCTAAGTCTTATCTATTATCCACTCTTTCATTTAAATGTCAAAGTTATACCCTAGCAAGAATGATCTTAACTTTTTCCTATAGGAACAAGGCTGCTGCCCTTATTCATCTTCTACATCTCAGCTTAGATGGCTCTTGGGAGACTCTCCAATGACATTAAATAGCTATATGTGACTTCCAATTTCTCACATAAGACCTCTGTTAATAGTTATAGTTTATCTTAACATTTGCTTTTCCTAGTAAGTGGTATAATTGTTGAGGGCAGAAATTATGACCATATTGTTGAATCTTGCATTCCCAGGGACTAGCATATGCACAGAGTAATCATGAGATATATATTGATTGGATGAATGGAAGACAGCTTTGAAATCGTTTATTTTGGAGTTAGTAATACCAGACAAAACAGATTTCAAATTATAAATGGTGATTTTTGTATAATTTCAACTTTCTGGATTAAACTATATTGTGAGAGAATATACAAAATATTTAAGATTACAGATTTGGAATTGAACAAACTCAATTTTAATTCCTACCTCTGCAACTATTTACCTGTTTGACCTTGAACAAATTACTTTTCTGAGTACTCTCTACCTTGGTATAGAAGTCTGTACTACTGACTATGTAAGGTAGTTGAAATAAGTAAATATGTTGGTATTTGAAAGTATCTGGCTTATTGTTTATCTAGCTCAAAGTCCATGCTCAGCAATACTAGCTACTGATAAACTTAAGCTAAATCCTTCCAAAATCATGTCTTTCAAGTTGATTATTCATTTTCCCACATTTTTCTAGTATTCAAACAAATTTCTGAAACACAAGTGATTCATTGACAATAGACGTAGGAGCTCAGTGCAGACTCTCATGTGGGTAAAATGTCCATGAAGCACCAATGTGTTACCTGTCCTTTACTCTGTACATGGCTCATTAGTTATGATACAGGCAAAAATTGTTGCCAGAATAGCTAATAATAGTAATAGCTATGTTCTGCACCAGATAGATATTCTTTTGACTGCAAGTAAAACAAAATACCACCAGCAATAGTTTAAATACATGGTGGCATTCATGCCATTCTGTGTCTCTTGGCCTGTCTAGAGAGGATCACAGATTAGCTTTCTTAGGTCTGTCTCTTCTTAAGTTCAAGGCAGGAAGAGAGAGGAAGGTCAGTTTTCCATACACCCCAGAAAACATTTCCAAAACTATATGGTCAGCAAAAATGTTGTTTTCCAACTCTATTAGAAGGCAGCCACAGAGCAATGGTGCCAACCTGTACTGTTGGCTACAACAAATACCGAAGTTCTAGGCTTTGTGCTGAACAACTGACGTATATTTTCAAATGAGGTGAAAACTGTCCCTCCCAACCCCATACACTTATACACATTAAGGTCTAAAATGAAATGATACACCAAATGATTATTTCATCTTGCATTTCTTGGAAGAAGAATTGACCTTACAACTCTTCCATCATGACCTTGAATATTCATTAAGGGCCTCCCTCAACTTCAGGGTGAGGCTACAAGGAGGGTAAGCCTTGGCTTACAATTTAAATAGGGATGGAGGCCTTGCACATACAGGGAAGGCAGATACAGCAGGGATAAAAGAAAGGTTAAGTACCTGTTTGAGAGAACAATGGTAGGTGCAAATTGATGTAAATTATTTTGAAAAATGAATTTGGAAAGAGGCTCAGGTTCTTGAGGTACAGGGGTTGTATATGAGGTTAGGAAACATTTTAAAGGGATCTAGAGTGCCAAGATACATAGTATGGGTCTTGTTTTTGAAGTGAGCGAAAACTATTAATGGTTTTTTGTGCAGGGGTAAAGAAACCAAGGAATGTCATTAAAAAAAATACAATAGAAATGCTAATCCCAGAGCTATTTGTTTTTTAGAGAAATGTTGGAAAGCAAAATGAGACAGGGAATGAGCTAGGAAGGCCAGAATGGATTCTGACCAAATAGTTATATTTTAATTGGGTGGGACCTTCTCTGAACTGAGGGCAGCCAATGCGTGGGTATATCTACAGAATGTCTTTTTTTTTTTTTTTTTTTTTTTCATAAAAAAGCACACTTTCTTTTTCGGATATAACAAAATGATAATATTCCAAATCAAAGGCATGTACCTACATTAAGTCAAAAGGAACAGTCTTCTAAAAGAAGTGATCACCCAGCTCGGCACAGCACATTGCACCGATAGAACTGGGGAAATTCCTCAACGAGAGCTTGTGACTTCAAGTACATTTGAAGACCTTGAATTGTTCAAGTCCTTCTGCATTTATGATTAGTCATATTGGATTAGCAGAAAGATTAGCTGTTTAAAATGAAAGACAGTTTGCCTGTGAATCATATAGAAATGGCAAAGTCTTTATGCTGAATAGCTTGCAAAGCTATTCATGTATTTTGTTACTGCAAGTCATCAGCTCAGAAGAAAGCTCTGCACTGGTAAACATTATCATCTGATTGATGAGCTCATTTTCCCTCCCAAGTGCGTGTAGCACAATGAATCAGGTAATAAAGAGGTCAGCAACTGGAGGTTTGCACTTAACTACAGTTTATTATATTTTAGAAATGATTCAATATGGCTGTACAATTGGCAGTATAAATCATCCCCTTAAGATTTATTCATTATATCACAGCTACGAGGAACTGACATTTTCTTTTGAATGACAGGATCTTGAGAATCCCTGCCTAAAAACTTTGGTTCTTCTTAAATGTAACTTTCATTATTTACATATTATATAACATTTTGAATGAGAAAAGTCAATGCTCAGAGTTATGTGAATAGATTTCCATTCCAGAAATTATAGTCCTTCCACCATCCTCATAAGGAGATATGATTGGGGCTACCACAATTTGGAATGTTACTAGAATGTTTTAGAGTTATGTGTTGCCATTCTTGATGATGTGGTTTATGCTGGAAAGTTAACTAAAGTTTGACAATTCAGGCAACTGAGAGTTTGAGGTTTGAGAGTGACAGGACTAGAAGGAATCTTTAATGAATTAAGGTCATGCCATGTATTTGGTTTAATACTAAAGTGAATTTTAAGGGGTCCTTGGGTGTCTCAGTGGGTTAAGCATCTGCCTTTGGCAAAGGTCGTGATCCTGGGATCTTGGGATTGAGCCCAGTGTCAGGCTCCCTGCCCAGCAGGGTGTCTGCTTCTCCCTCTCTCTCAACACCTCCTCCCCACACCCCCGCCCCACTCATTCTCTCTCTTTCAAATAAAGAAATAAAATCTTAAAAAAATAAGTGAACTTTAACATAAAAGCAACGCTTACAAACATGAATAATTATAAGTTAGAGTTAACGGATAAAGTAACATCAGTGATTACAGGAAGATGAGCTTATAACCAGCACAACAGCCACGTTTCCTAGTTTTACTTTATTGTATATCAATAGTTCATTGAAGACTTGCTCAGATTTATTGAAGACCTCCTGTATCAAACATAAGGTGTCCAACACTTGGCAGAGTACAAAAAAAGAAAACAGAATCTGACACGGTCCTTCCTTTAAGGAGTTTATACTTTATGAAGAGAAAGAAAACATTTTACAATACAAAATGCCAGTGTCATCAAGGGAATGACAGATAAAATCCTACAGGGAGTCCAAGGAGGGAAGATGACTTCCAGATGGGCTTGGCATAGCACGGCAGAGGCATCGGGAAGGTATCCGAGGTTACATCTTTGAAAATTTAAAGAAAAGCTGTGGTGTCAGCCTGTACAAAATGACACTGAAGGATACCACAGGTGGCAACCGTAGGGAGCAGCTCTTTATTTAGTGGTTTAATTGAAGGCAGCAGCAGGTAAAATTGTCAGCATGATAGGCAGGGACCAAATGAAGAGAGGTTTGAACGCCAAACTTTATTGGATTTGGGGGAGCTACTGAATGTTATGAGTAAGAAGAATGAATGAAATGCAGCCCCGGAAGATGAATGGCATGATGACTTGTAGTTCAGGGGAACAAAAGGTAAAAAGGCTTATGAGGAGATTCTGGTAATACTTTAGGAACCACGAAATAAAAGGAGGAACTGAGGGAGTGGATGAGATGGCAGCTAGATGTGTTAATAGCACAGAATTGAATTACTTTAATGACTGGTGTGCTGTGGGAGAGAAAGTGGAAGATCTGGGAACACATCCCTTGGCCCTTGAGATGGGATGCACTGTAGCTCTTCTCAGCGTGGCGAAGGAGGACAGCACTTACTCTTGGACCCATAAAATGACATTATGCTCCGGAGATGTGAAGATCCTCTCCTGCCTTTTTTACAGAAGGATATAAATGTTAAGCACTATTCACTAAGCTGTGAAAATAATCAGTAACATTTGATGCCTTAATTAAAGATTGGGCTGGGATTTGTGTTCCTAGAAAACTTAGTATAGAGACACAAGAATAAAATTACCTTCGTTAAGACTTGTCTAGGATGGAGATAAACTAGCTCTCTGATTTATAAAGTATCCCAAGACATTTTTTTTAATAATTAAACTTACCTTTTGACCTTTAAAAATGTCCTCCAATTCATGCTGTCTTTAATCCACCAGGTATTTCTTGCTTAGATGAACCTGGGATAGGAAGAAATGTACTGAATTTATAGTCGCAGGTTCCAAGATCATGGAAATTATAAGACAAGGCAAAGAGCTAAAGCAGCTTGAAGTCAACCTGCCCTTCTCTCCTTTCATGATGAATGCACAGTTCTCAGTCACACTTAAAAGAAATCATTTCTCATTCAAAATTCATTACAACTTAATTGCAGATTTATTAACAAACTGGCGGCTTTATATTGATTTCTGCAGGATGTTGTGGAAAGTTGGAACAGGCACAGAGCACCTTGTAGGATTGACAGAACTTCACATTAAGCGCCAAGGGTGTTGTTACATGCAAACACTTGAAAAAGAGTAGAGCGTAACAGCATTCAGGAATGGCAGGGGTGAAAAATGCACTATCAGAAAATAGGAGAAAAAAAGAAAATGCACAGTTAGGACCTATATTTTTAATGTTAGTAATGTATGATGGGCTTGGATTTCAAATACCTTTTATTAATTCTAAATGTCAATCTCCTGCCCACACTCAGCTCTAGATTTTTCTGAAGCAAAAGTGACACCAACGGCATGTCAGTGATTATGAGATGCAAAAATAATCAAATACCAAGAATCTACTTTAATAGATCATTGTCCACATATTAAAAAAAAAAAGACCCTTTATGTGCATATCCTCCCATACTTTCAGATGAAAATGGAAAACCTCAGTCACTTGTCTATAAAAGCAAAGTATGTGTTTTATTGGAATATTGAGATGATTAATATTTCAGATTTGATCCCTATGTTTAACAGTCTTATATCCAAGCAGACTGAAAAAGCAAATTCAAGTAAAATGCTCCCATATGTCATGTCACTGCTACATACTGGTGATCATAGAGTTGTGGTCCCAGTTCTGAGAAGCATAAGGATGCACAAAAGGGAAAATGTGTGATACTGATTGAAGCAAGCCCATCCTCAGAAAAATCTGAACAACACCAACAAAATGTGTCTTTAAAGAAACACCATTTCCTAGTCTATACCCTGGAACCAAGATGACCTTAACTCTCTCCTCTGCTTGATCCAACTTTAGATTGGCTTCTTCCTGACTATAGACCCCTCACCTCTCTTTCTTGGAACATTTACTTTAGAAAGCTTGCAGTTGTAAATTCTTTCTCTGCCTCTTTGAAATGTAAGTCTTCTGTAATGCAGTAATGTGTTTCTCAATAAAGAAGGGATGGGAGCCATTCCTTTGAAACGTCTTAATCAGGAAAGATACATATATAAGACAGGAAAAGATATCAAGGTGAAAACCTTTCATAGTTTAGCACTGTCTTTCCAGGGCTGGACTCTTAACTACAATTTATGTGAACATGAGCTTCAAAGGAAGCTGCTGGCTGTTGAGCTCAGGAAAATCTCCCCAGTCTCTTCTTTCTAAAACCTGGTGCAAACACCATTGCATACTTGCTCCCTAGGATTCTATGCAATCATTATTGCTCAGGATGGATTTGGTAACTCAGGCCCAGGTTGTCCACCTGAGTACCACCCAGACTTTGGAAAGCATACAGATGACCTAGAAAGCTTGTTACAAAGCAGATCTCTGGAATCTAACCCTAGGGAATTGAATTCCATTGTTTTTTAGTGAGGCTCTGGGATTTTGAAGACACTCCATGGGTACTTTTGGAGCAGGCTATCATGAACCACACTTTAACAAATTCCCATTAGACTTCCTGAGAGAAGTGCAAATGCTCAGCACTCATCCCCTGATAATTGCCCCTTGATGCCAGTTATTTACAAGACTGGCCTCAAACACATCTCTAACTTCATGACCAGCCCAAGTGTCAGGAACAATTGCAATCAGCTCTTTGGTCTTCTGTCCCAAAGGGGATCAAACATTTGGTAGTTCACATTTCTAAGTCAAAACTCTTGACATTCCTGCTCCTAATCCTCCTAAGTTAATTTCTAAACCTCAAGATAAATATTTGACTGGAGCAATTTACAGAATTCTCCTTAAAAGTGCGAGATGCTTTAAAAACAGAAAACTAATTTTCATCTTTGAATGAAGCTCATTCAGAGTAGTTGCCAGAATTTGTTTCTTTAATGGAAATTTTCAAGAAGAGAATAGTTGCATTGGATTCTTTTGTCCACATATCAATGAATGAGGCTTGATTGAAATGTTTTATTTCAATGGAATTGTTCATGAAATCACATGGGGACTTATGTGATGACAACCACATTATCTTTTATGTCCACACTTTCACAGACAAGTAACACAGAACCTAATAAAATATTAAAATCAGAGTTACTTACTTTGTCTTCTAACTTCCCAATGTCAGTCTTCCTATTTTTCATGTTTTACAATCAAGAGCCTACATCAATGGCAGTTTCCATATTTGTGTATCCCCTACAGTAATTGTTAGTGAATATAATTTTATCTGTATAAGTTTATGTATTAACTTAAAGATTTTCATGTTTACATCCTTAAAGGGGCAGGTAATCCAAGACTTAACAAATGCATTTTTATTGCTATGATTGACAGTAATAAAAATGACAAGTATAATTCTATGATTCATTGAGTTCCTATTATGTACTGGATACTGGATCTTACTGTACTTTTCCAAACAACCATTCAGGTAGGACTGATTCCATTTTATGGAGAAGGACACTGGTGATCAGGGAGGTAAAATAATGTGCCTAAACCTAGTTAGCTTGTTTTTATCTCCTAGCTGTTTAATTTTAATGCCTGTGTTCCTTTAATTAAGTTATAGTGCTTAATTATTTGGTAGGGTGTATCTGAGCTAGGAAATATTTAAGAATAGAAAGCTGTTGCTTGTTCACTCACAGCAACCTGCCCAGTCCTCCACAATTGCCCTCACACCCCAATTACTCTCAAAGTAAAACTTCACTTTCCTTCATAATATTTTTCGAAATTTTCAATTTAATTTTAATTTTTTAAATATCCCTCTTCTGTACTTAGTCTGTAGGCTCCACAAGGTTATTGTGCACTTCCTAATAAATCCCATCTTTTAGCACAATATCTAACATAGAACCCTTAGTCAATATTTGTTGAAAGTCAGAATAAATGGCTGACCATATGTCCTGAATGTCATCTATATCCATATGATTTCCATAGCATAAGAGAGTCTAAGTAGAAAATGGAATCAAACATCTCAAACACTTTCTCCTTTAAATTCCTGAGTGAAAGGCACTTGTGTGTATAATAGGTAATAATATTTTATTAGTAGTGTGATCTAAATGTGTTTGCAAAACCAATCTTACTAGTTTTCAATGGTGCCCATTTTTCTGAGATGGAAAGTTTCCCAGAAGTCTATATTCATAAAATAGTTTTACCTTTCTTAGTCCTTCTCAGCAAGGTGGTACAAAATAATTTTATATTTTGTATAAAATTATACAAATGTATACCTTGTGGAACTAGGTATACATTTTTTTTTTCTCAGAATATTAGCAGTTAATATTGGAAAGACATCTTAAGAGTGCTTTGTGATATAACCCAACTATACCCATAGTTGGATTTTATTCAATCCTGTTATTTTCATCTAAGGTCATTGTCCATACTCTAGCATTAAAAATAAACATATTCCACTATACTCGTCTTCCTTCTTTTTGTTCCTTTGGTTGCTTTCTGCATCCCTACTACACAACTGTTT
>CM053609.1:107772974-107806046 GCA_028646535.1 Procyon lotor
GAGCCAATTACCTTATGGTCTCACTTACGTGCTGAGCATAAAGAAAAACATGGAGGACATTGTGAGAAGGAAGGGAAAGGTGAATGGGGGGAAACCAGAGGGGGAGATGAACCATGAGAGACTGTGGACTCTGAGCAACAAACTAAGGGTTTCGGAGGGGTGGGGGTAGGGGGCTGGGCGAGCCTGGTGGTGGGTATTGAGGAGGGCACGTATTGCATGGAGCACTGGGTGTGGTGCATGAACAATAAATCTTATAACACTGAAAAAATAAAATAAACATTTTTGGGGAAAAAAATATCAGTATTTCACATTAAAACTGAGGGGCTTTAGTTTCTCCAACTAAAAGTCACAGTCTGGGAGGTCTATGGGATATTACACTGTAAGTTTCCCTCTGCTTTAAAATTTAAGATAAATAAGTGTTACTACTGATGATATGAACTTCCTCTCTTGATGATAGCATTTATGGTATTGGTATAATGCTAAGAAATTGAATAACTGCAATTACATGTCTTATTTTCACTTAAGAAGAATGAGTCTGAAAAAAAAGTATGCACAATAGAAGTAGAAGAGGTCACCAGTTAAAATGGACATAAGCTATAAGAGTGAATTAAGATAGAAAGGCTTAATAGAAGATGAATATCACGAACAACAGTTGATAGTGGATGGAGCCCAGAAAATATCCATGAGTTGGACAGGTTTTTCAATAGCCCTGAGGCAGGAGGCTAGATTGCTCTCTTGTGGCATTTTTGGTACCCAGGCAAAAGGCCAGTTTAGGGATTTAACATCTGCCCATTTCCAGAGCAGAGGAAGTATCCACCTAGTCACTATTGAACATAGAGGATGCACCCTCAAAATATTTGGCAGAAAGAAAACAAGGGTAAGAAAATATATACTGTAGATAGTTGTCAGATTAACTCTCTTGAACCGACATATTGTGTTTGTGTGTGTTTGGGAGGGAGAGTGATTATACTGAACAGAGAAGCAAAACAGTATTTACTCTGTACCAAATTTTGACAAGTGCCAGAACAGCAAGGGCAATGAAAAGAAAAGTATTTGAGAAGACACACAAGTTGATTTTTTTTTCTTTCTGTCCTAGATAGGAAATAAAATTTTGATCGATGCATTAATTTATACTCTAACAACATTGGGCAAAACCAAAAATTCCCTCTCTCATATAGACATAAAAATCCCCATCTCCTCCACATCCATTCCTCCCTGTACTACCGGAAGAACTCACTGGAAACACTTGCATGTAATATGACATCATGTTTTTTAATTTTGAAAAATAATCAGTGAAGGTGTTTGAAGACAGACAGGAAATGGGATCAGGACGATTAAAGATACACATGTGTCGTGTCACACTTGAGGTGAGCTGTGTACAGAATACAGGGGTGTAATATTTATAAGTGCTACATTAAAAATGTGATAGTTTTATGGGCAGCACCAGAGTCTGTCCTGGGAGTAAGAAAATCTGTTTATGCCTGAATGATGGCAAACTATTTAATTAAAAGCCTACAAAACAAAACCAATGACCACCTATTTGGCTCATTAGCTAGCAGTCTTGACACGGATTCTGTCATTTGTAGCAACAGCTTTCAAAGAGGATCATCTGCTCACATAGCTTGAATTGGATTTCATTTCTCTATTTGCTCCCATACCTGGTCTTCATGACAAGCCACTGTTGAAAATTCCATAGCCTATACCCTAGAATCAATATCAGTGACATTATTTATACCCAGAGAAAAAGAATGCCTTTTGAATAATGTATATTCTTATGAGTTGCCTTCCATTTCCTTTTTCCCTCTGTCTTTCAAATGACAGAATTATTCCAATTCTACCAAATTTCCTGAGAAACAAAAAATCAATGAAATTCCCCATCTGGAAGGATAACATTTTGAACCATAAAGCAACAAACCATTTTTAGTTTCCAAGCATGTACTATTTATTCTTGTCATTGATACTTTGCTATTGATAATAATAGTATTAGCCACATGAAACTTAATATCATCCAGTGCAATAAGGTATAGTTAGGGAAGGAAATGACTTTAGCTAGGGGCCAAGAGGGGCTTCCTGTGTTTCTTTATAAAGCAGAATCAAGCACATGGCACACACATTATTGACTATAGCTAAGGAAACATTTGCCTTTTTTAAAAGACTAGTCTGTAAGCGCAAGCGCGCACGTGTGTATGTGTTTGGAGCAGTGGAGAGCAGTCTGGGATTCACAGGAAACTGAAGGGAAGGTACAGAGATTTCCCATGTACCTTCTACCTCCATGCATGCATAGCCTCCCTGATTATCAACAGTTCCAACCAGAGTGGTACATGCTTTACAATTACAATTGATAACCCTACACTGAAATATAATTACTAAAAGTCCATAGTTGACAGTAGTCACTCTTGGTCTTGTACATTCTATGGGTTTGGACAAATGTATAAAGACATATTTCCATAACTATGATATTTTGATAAGACTTGTTTACGGTTCTAAAAATATCCTGTGCTCCACCTATTCATCCCCCATCTCACCTCTGGAAACTATTGATCTTTCTAATGTCTGCATAGCTTTGGCTTTTCCAGAATTCCATATAATTGAAATTGTATGGCATGTCGCCTTTTCAGACAGGCTTCTTTCACTTAGTACTATGTATTCAGGTTTCCTCCATGTCTTTTCATGGCTTGATAACTCATTTCTTCTTACATTGTTTAACATTTCATTGCCTTGATGTACAACAGTTTAATTTATTCATTCACCTACTGAAAGACATCTTGGTGGCTTCCAAGTTTTGGCAATTATGAATAAAACTGCTATAAACATACATGTGCAGGTTTTTGTGTGGATATAAATTTTCAACTCCATTATGTTTAGACAAATGTATTATGTATAAACTTATACTATTATACTTGAATAAATTAATCATTTATACTTGTATAAATATAATGTATCATGCATAAACTTATACTAGTTATACTTGTATAAATAAACTATTTATACTTGTATAAATACCAGGAAGGAGTACAACTGCTAGGTCCTATGGTAAGAGTATGTTACATTTTGTAAGAAATTGCCATACAATTTTGCATTCCCACTTACAATGAGAATGAGTTCCTCTTGCTCTCCATCTTTGTTAGCACCTGGTGTTGTCAGTATTTCAGATTTGGGGCATTCTAAAAGATGTGTAATGATATATCATTATTTTAATTTGCATCTTCTTGATGAAATATGATGTTAAGTATATTTTCATATGATTATTTGACACTAGTACATCCTCTATGATAAGGTGAACATTGAAATCTTGAAATCTTTGTCCTGTATTTTGATGAGGTTGTTTGTTTTCTTTTTTTTTTTTTTTGAGGTTTTTTTTTTCTTATTGAGTTTTAAGAGGGTTTTTTTTTTTTTTGTATATTTTGCATAATAGTTCAGATGTGTCTTTTGCAAATATTTTTTTCCAGCCTATGGATTGTCTTCTCATTCTCTTTATATTGTACACAGAAAAGCAATGTCATTTGAGGGAGTGCTAATGTAAATAGTATTGTGTTTTAAATTTCAAATTCCATTTGTTCAGTGCTGGTATGTAGAAAAACAATTCACTTCTGTACATTAGTGTTTTTTTTTTAAAGATTTTTATTTATTTATTTGACAGAGAGAGAGATCACAATTAGGCAGAAAGGCAGTCAGAGGGAGAGGAGGAAGCAGGCTCCCTGCTGAGCAGAGAGCCAGATGCAGGGCTCTATCCCAGGACCCTGAGATCATGACCTGAGCCGAAGGCAGAGACTTTAATCCACTGAGCCACCCAGGCGCCCCTGTACACTAGTTTTATATCTTACAACCTTGATATGAGTATTTATTAGTTCCAGGAGGGTGTTTTCTGTTGTTGGTGCTTTTGAATTTTCTATATAGACACTCATGTCATCTTGTAAACAAAGAAACACAAGAATTTTCATTTTTTATTTCCCAGTCTGTACACTTTTTATTTCATTTTCTTGTCTTATTGTATTAGTGGGAGCTTCTAGTACAATGTTGAAAAACTAGAGGTGAAAGGGGACATTTCTGCCTTCTACTTGATCTTACTGAGAAAGAATCTAGGTTCTCACCATTAAGTTTAATGCGAGCTGGGTTTTTTTCTAGATATTCTTTGTCAAGTTGAGGAAGAACCTTTTTATCCCTAGGTTGCTGAGAGTTTTTTTTCATGAGTCAGTGTTAGATTTTGTCAAATGCTTTTTTTGCATTTATTGATACGATCATGTGATTTTTCTTTTTTAGTGAGTTAGTGCAATGAATTACATTAATTGGTTTTTGAATGTTGAACTAGGCTTACATAACTAAAATAAATTCTACTTGGTCATGGTATGTAATCCTTTTTACACATTGTTGGATTCAGTTTACTAATATTTTGTTGAAGTTTTTTGCATCTACATTCATGAGAGATGTCCATGTATAGTTTTCTTTTCTTGTAATGTCTGGTTTGGTAGTAGTTTAATGGTGGCTCCATAGAATTTTGAGTTTGGAAGTGTTCATTTTGCTTCTATCTTCTGAAAAGAGTGTAGAGAATTGGTACAGTTTCTTCCTTAAATGTTTGGTAGTATTCAATAGCAAACCCATCTACTACTGGTTGGTGTTTTCTCTCAGAAGATTTTTAGTTATTGATTTAATTTAATAGATACAGGCTCATTCATATTGTCTATTTCTTTTTGTGTGAGTTTTGGCAAAATGTGTCTTTCAAAGAGTTGGATTGTTTCATCTGGGTTATCAAGTTTGTGGGCATAGAGTTATTGATGTTATTCCCTTATTAGCCTTTAATGTTTATAGCATTTATTGTGATGTCCCTTTTTATGTTTAATATTACTAATTTGTATTTTCTCTCTTTTTTTTCTGGCCAAAGACTTATCAGTTTCATTGATCTTTTCAAGTACCCAGATTCTGATTTGATTGATTTTCTCTTTTGATTTCCTATCTTAAATTTTATTGATTTCTGTTTAGATCATTACTTTTATCTCTTTTCTTCTGTTTACTTTGGATTTAATTTGCTGCTTTTTTCTTGTTTCCTAAGGTTAGAACTTAGATTATTTATTTTAGATCCTTCTGTTCTAATATTTGCATTCAATGCTATAAATTTCCCTCCTAAGTACTGTTTTTGTTACATCCCACAGATTTTTGCTAAGTTATTTTCATTTTTATTTAGTTCAAAATATTTTAAAATTGTTCTTGAGATTTCTCCTCTGACCCTTATGATATTTAGAAGTATGTTGTTTAATCTCCACACATTTTGGGATTTTCCAGTTATCTTTCTGATACGATTTCTAATTTAATTCCATTGTGGTCTGTGGATAAGCGTATGATATTCCTCTCTCTCTCTGTCTCTCTTCTTTTTTGAATTTGTTAGGATGTGTTTTATGGCTCAGAATATGGTCTTTCTTGATGAATGTGCCCTGTTTCCTTGAAAGGAATGTGTAGTCTGCGGTTGTTGGATGAAATTGTATATAGATATGCATTATATCCAGTTGATTGCTGGTATTATCAAGTTCAACTATGTACTTACCAATTTTCAACCTGTTGGATTTCTCTACTTTCTGATAGAGCAGTTTTAAAATCCCAATTAGTTCATGTATTGTTTCGGCTCCTTTAAATTACAGTGGTAGAATTGAGTAGTTGTAATAAAGACTGTATGACCCACAAAGTCTAAAATATTAAATATCTGGGCTTTGGCATTAAAAATTTTTCAGACTATTTTTTTTGTTTACTTGAATTTACACCATTATTTTCCTACTAACTTCTTTTATTAAATACTGAACTCCTTAATTTTAATATTTTTTTCTAAGACATGTTTTATAGTCTATAAATGTCCCAATAAGGTTTTTTTAGCTGTGGTTAAATATGTAATGTTTTTATTGTTATATAGACTCACATGTATTCTGTAATTTTCATATTTATTTCTTCATTAATGTAGAAATTACTGACAAATATTCTCTCTTTTACCAGCTTATTGAGAATTGGTTATATTTTTATTATTGATTTCTAAATTTATTACCTTCTAACTAGATATTATGACCTATAGGGTATTGATTCATTGGCATTTGTTGAAATTGTTTTGTGGCTTTTTTCCTGATTGACTTATAAATATTTCATGAGTTCCTGAAAGAACAATGCATTCCTTTATATTGTATGTAAGATTCTGTATACACTCAATGGAGCTATTTTTCTTAGGTGTTACCAATTTTTTGAGAAAATTGCTTTAAAATCTAACCCTGTGATTGTGTATTTGGAAAATTACTTTTGTAATTTCCATTTTTATATACATTTTGGCCTATATTTTGGGTAAAAAGCATATTTAGACTTTTGTATTTTATGTTGAATCATTTCTTTCTCCTTAATTAACGAACTCCTTTACTATAGGTATTATCTTTCCTCAAGGTCTATTTTGTCAAAAATTAATATTAATACAACAGTTCTCTTAGTTATTATTCAATAAGTATTCAGCAATTTCCTATATTTTCTTTAATCTTTCTCTTTCATTATGTTTAGATGGATCTTTAATTGTTAACAGAGCTGGATTTTTTTATTTTCTTCAATTTGAAAAGTTTTGTCTTTGAAATGGCATGGAAAATGTGCTGTTTATTGTGCTTGACAAATTTGGATATTTTCCTACTATTTTATTTTGGGTTTTACACTTTACTTGTGTTTTCTTTGATTCATATATATATATATGACTTTATATGTTCATATATTCAAATGTTCATATATATATGTTAAGTATACATGTTTATATATGAATATATTACATTTTCCCTAACTTTGGGAAGTTAGTATTCCATAGTATTAATAGAATTACTCAAGTTTTACTTAACCCTCCCTGGATATTATATGTGTATAGTTCATATTTTATTCATTGTATTTAAATTTTTAACGAAGACAACATTTATTTAAGAACTCTTCTCACCACCTAAACAACGTGAGAATGTAGGTTGATTTAATCTTTTGAACTCTGACTCATCTTCCTTAATTGTTAATTTGTTTACATTTTGGGTTACCAAATTTGATTTTCAGTTTAAATGTTATTATTAGTGTTATCATCAGTGCTTACTTGGAGTTACCTAAATATTTGCCAAAAATTTTCTCAAATTTCTGTTTGCCTGACAATCCTTCCATGCTTTAGAATTATTTTAATATAATTATAAGTGGAAAATTCAGATTTCTTTTCTAATTTATTTTCATTTTGTATTCACAATAAGATTTTAACAAGGTGCAGAAGTATAGACATTCTCTCTCAGCACTTAAAAATACCATTCCACTATTTTCTGGCCTCTATTTTTTTTAAAAGATTTTATTTATTTGAGAGAGAGAGAGAGAGAGCATGAGCAGGAATGGGAGGGAGGGGCAGAGGGAGAGGGAAAAACATACTCCCAGGGAGTATGGAAGTGAGGCTTAATCCCAGGACCCCAAGATCATGACCTGAGCTGAAGGCAAAGCTTAACAGACTGAGCCACCAGGTGTCCCTGGCCTCTATTTTTTTTTTTTTATTTTTTTTTCAGTGTTACAAGATTTATTGTTCCTGCACCACACCCAGTGCTCAGATAGAGTGGCCTCTATTATTTTTGATGAGACACTTCCTTTCATCCAAATTCATGTGATGTTTCTTTGCTCTTAATAGATGAACTTTACCTTTTATGATTATTTAACTGTTTTTACTGATTTTGTGTTCTATATTTCCATAGGGTTTGTGTAAAGACAAACTATTATCATTTATCCTGCTTTGCACCTTGTATGATTCCTTAATCTGAACACTTATGTCTTTTCTGAAATCTGAAGTATTTTATTAGTTAAAAATTATTTTTAAATGTTTACACTTGCTAATTCTATTGGGTTCCTCTGTTTGAAATAAGTTCAGGAATATATGTAGGCACTCTTTTAAGTGTGTTCTGTGTCTTTTAACGTTTAAAAAATTTTGCAAATGTATACTCTCAGATGAATAATTTCTTCATTTAGCTTTCAATTCATTGGTAGTGTATTCAGCTATGTCTAATCTTATTTTTAACTATTTTACTGATTTTATGATATCAAAGACTGTATGTTTTAAGTATTCACATATATTTTAATAATTTTCCCTCCTTTTTCACTTTCTCCCAACTTTTGTTTTTAACTTTTGAAATAATTTTTAATTATTTTCCAAATCTCCTACATCAATTTAATTTGTACTATATTTTGCATTATATTTATTGGCTTTCCATCATGTACAGTATTTCTTCTTCATGTTTTTGTTCTTGATTCTGAGCTCATTTATTTTTCCTTGATTTCCCCCCCCCAGGAGTTTCCCATAAACCATGGGTTCTAGAAGTATCCCTATGTAGAAGTTCTGTACATTTTTCCAATTTTATGCTATTTTTACATGAGTTTCTTCACCTGGAATTTCTATTTCTTTAGAATAATATAAATTTGGAATAGAAACATACATTTGCAAACTTACATTATTTTGTTCTTATGAGATTTTTTTTTCCTTTTTCCATCCAGAACCTAAAGCAAAGTCTTATAAATTCAAAGGTTGAAGAGCAGAATTTTTCTCGTATTGTTCAACAAATGGAACAGTAATTCCAAAACTCTTAGTTAAGCAGGGATATTGTGTAATTCTGACGGTCTACACATAAAAATCATGTTTCCTAACGAGCCCTTATATTCAGGGAAAACATACTCCTTGTACATTATATCATTGGTTGCTGAGCTTACGTCTATGAATTGTGTTCTTTTTTTTTGTTACATTTTCTTTGAGTTCTCTTCTTTTGTTTCCTGGATGGCTATATTTATTTTTTATTATTTTTAATTTTTTTTTGCTGTCTTATTTTATCAAGCATATCTATGTTTACAGCAGAATAAGATACCTGCACTTTTTCAGCCCACATGTTGCAGAGATAAGATCAACTAGAACTTCACCTTGGGAAAGGTATTTATTTATTTATTTATTTATTTATTTATTTATTTATTTAGAAGGGGGAAAGCTATTTAATTCCAACATATTTCTTATTTTTACAGTTAAAGTTTTGAATTAGATGTGGTTTAGGAGCTTTTCTGGAAAAAAAAAACTATGAACTTATAATTACCTAGTGTTTTAACTAACTGCTATAATGAGAAATATATCCCTGAGTAGAAACAAAATTATAAACTGTATTATCAATCAGGAGTACATTTTAATGTCTCTTGCCCTTGGAATATTATGAGTTTTTTAGGGGTTTTTGGCATATATACCCGCTTTTAACAGGTCTAAAGAAAGACATGGAAGCTGAGAAAGAATTTTGCAGGAAATGTAAATATTATGTATTTTTCCCCTTCCAAGCCCTACTCAGCCAGGTAGTGCCTTGTAAGTTCTTGTTCTTTTCAGCAAAAGTTGGTGAAATTAATGCCTGGTGAGTGAGGCTCAGTTGGAAACACTATTGTAATATGTGGCACTGCATTTAATAAGGTATAAAAGGAGTAAAATTTTTTAAATGGCTTCTGTATTTTTCCTAATCATTTTCATCACATTGAATATAAATGACCTCATTGTATTCTTGCCCAGAGAGAGGAAGCAGTTCTCAATTTGACAGACATTGAGTTAATTATTTAAAAGTAATTAAACTTATACATGAAATAAATAAGCAATAACGCTGGTTAGTTAAGTCCACCGTTTGGAGCAGGTTAAAGGTTAATGTGAAGGAGAGGGAATTTTATTCAACAGGCAGTGCAAAGCCTTTGGAAATTTGTTGTACAAATGAGCAATATGAATTCTGCGTTATAAAATTTAATCTAACACCAAATGCAATGCATATAAGAAATTTATGCACATTGTCCATATTGACATAAAACTAAATAAATCAATTAAAAATTATTGGTTCAGTGAATGTAAACCTTCTAATAACTTAGGCTGCAGGAATCAGATGCTTGAATCAATGGTGAATCCAATGCTTCTGTGTGTATAGGTTCAATACAGATCTGATTTTAAATGTAAACCTTTTGTTATTCTTGCTTCTGTTCCAAATGTAGACTTTTAATTTTTCAGCTCTTTTGTTTGTTTTGAAACTTGGTTAGTATTCTTATTATATATAATTGAAGTGTAAATGTCATAGTATTTCCTTAAAAGCAAATGCCAATTAAAGTGAGAGATGTTGGCAACAGGCTCAAACTCACTTCATTTATTATTACATATTCTGACCTTTTCATTATTTTGGTGGTAATTATCCTATGGCTTTGCAACCAACAAAAACTCAGCTGGATTTTTTTGATACAGTTCTTGTGTTTGATTCAGAAATCACAAGTTTTCTTTTTCTCTTACAGATCACTAGTGAATTTCTTAGCTATATTTTGAAGAACTAGAACTAGTAAGTATATTGTATTATTAAAGTAGAAAAAAATCAACAAACAAACATAAAGCAACCCATAACAAGAAGAGTTTGTTCCCTTGTTTCTGGTTACAGATTAATTTGTACCTTTAATGTGGTTTGCTGATTTAATAATCATTGTTTAACTGTAAGGAGCCTTGGAAATAGGGTCAATTTAATCTAGGATAATGGAAAAAAATTAGTTATGCAGAAAATCAGTATTAGTTCATGACTTCTGCATGCATTATTGGGAAAAGGTGGCATAGAGATACTCACCTCTAAGCCAAACAGACTGCCAGCATTGCCAGGAGAATACAATATGAATAACAAATTCCTCAAGGGAAAAAAAAGTTAAATCCAGAGAGAAGGATGGAGCCACAGATGATTACAGATGATAAGTAGACATAACTGGTAGTATATCTGTGTGTGTGTATGTGTGTGTGTTTCTGGTAATGTGTGTATCCAGAAAGAAGAACCAACTATAAATGACCACAGGATGTTCCAAAGGCTACAATATAACGGAAGCTGTGAGTAATGAATTGGCAGGTGCTTGTTTAATGACAGTTAGGGGGTAAATAACTCACTTGGCCACAGAAAAAGCACAGGGCTAAGAAATGGCATCCAAACAGGAAACAAGAGATCTGACATGCATGCGGAAAATACAATTCCAATCAACTTAGGAGGAGAAACCTGCGATTGTTACCCAGTAAATGACAACTTTCTTAAATCAGTTGGAGAAAAACCTTGAATTACTATATTCAAAGATGTGTTTAGAAGCACAGATGTGACCTGAGAGGACCCAGCATCTGATTTAAGTCTGTGTCCATCTGTGGCAGGAAGGATTGGTACTGAATGGGTCTTGGGCTTCCTGTGGTGCTCCATGCTTCATTTCTTCATGATACACGGGGAAGCACTTTGATATCAGGTAGAGGCCCATAACCTTCAGAAGAATGGGGGATTTTTGTTTCATTATTCTTTCAGTCAGACTGGGGCAAATCTCACAGCTCATCAAAGGAAGCAAGGGTGACCCACAGAGATCCCAGTTGAGCATCTAAGCCCAGACACTGAAGTTTGTTCTTTGTAGCTTTATATCAATCTACTCTGAAAAAAATGAATGAACAAATGAAGGAAGGTTCAGTGATTCAATACCCGAAACCCACATCATGTGTCAGTTCATGAGCATTCTGACATAAGTCATTTCATGTTCAACAAACTACACTTTCCTCTTTAAGCTCAGACTTAAATGCAAGTCAACTCTCATGGTGATAATGCCATTACTTTACATTGGAGTAGGCAAAATGGAATAATGGTGCCAACCATTTGCACAATCTAATACAATCTAATATATTACTATATATTTCTCAATTTCAACCTATAATTTCTAAAAATTTGACACGCGAAAACACATACGTCAGAACAAGAGTTGGCAAAGTTTTCTTTTCTGTAAAGACACAAATTGTAAATATTTTTGGCTTTGCAGCAATATGATCTCCATGGTAACTACTCAACTCCACTGTGTTAGTGAGAAAGCAGCTATAGGAAAAATGCAAACAAATCAGAAGGGTTGTGTTCCGATAAAATGTTATTTGCAAAAACAGGTAGTGGGCTGGATTTGGTCCAAGGGCCATAATTTGCCAATCTTTGTCTTAAGTAATTACTAAAATAAGCCATTCCCATCCACAATCTTGATACCTTTTGTGTTCTAGGGAATCACCTTCTGCTGCATTATTTTCTCTAAGGCCATGACTGCCTTTAGGTGACTGCCTTTAGGTCAATACTCATTCTCCCAGTACCAGGGTAAGCTTAAGGATGTTCATTTAGACAGTCTACTCCAGATCATGCGTGTTTTCACAATTTCTCCATGAGAAGTAGGATATAGGGGACATTCCACTCTAGGTTAAATAAGGCAATAAAAAATGAGAGGGGGAATTAAGATCCCAGAGCATGTCTCCATTTCTTTTTTTTTTTTTAAGATTTTATGTACTTATTTGACAGAGAGAAAAAGATCACAAGCAGGCAGAGGCAGGCAGAGAGAGAGGGAAGCAGGCTCCCTGCTAAGCAGAGAGCCCGATGCGGGGCTTGATCCCAGAACCCTGAGATCATGACCTGAGCCAAAGGCAGAGGCCTCAACCCACTGAGCCACCCAGGTGTCCCCATGTCCCCATTTCTAATAAAATCACCCTATTTGAGTGAAAATAATTGCATAAATCCTAGCACTAAAAATTTCCATCTCTCATTCTTGAAATGTATTCTGTAACATAGATGCATCATGTAACAAATAATGTCACTTACATAAATAATACTCATATAAGGTATCATTTTATTAAAAATAAATTAGTACATCATTATCAAAAGAGATCCAGGGAGAAAAACGCAATTTGTGCCAATTCTTCATGTATAATTTTGTTTAGCATTCAGACAGGTACTCTGCTAAGTATTAAGGTATATAAAGTTGGTACCACATGAAATTGTTGCTTTTTAAGTCAAAAGTATAGAAGATCAGTAATTCCATGAACCTAAAAAGCAGTTAAGAATATTATATTCTTGGGGCGCCTGGGTGGCTCAGTCGTTAAGCGTCTGCCTTCGGCCCAGGTCAGATCCCAGAGTCCTGGGATCGAGCCCCGCATCGGGCTCTCTGCGCGGCAGGGAGCCTGCTTCTCCCGCTACCATTCCCTCTGCTTGTGTTCCCTTTCTCGCTGTGTTTCTCTCTGTCAAATAAAAAAAAAAAAAAAAAAGAATATTATATTCTTGACTGTAGATTTTTCCCATACAGCACTTGGAATATACTATGTCACTCTTTTCTGGTTTGTCAAGTTTCTGTTAGGAAATCTTCAACTAGACTTACAGGTCTTCCCTTGTCTTGCTGCTTTTAAGATTTTTTTCTTTATCATTATTTTGCTAATTAAATTATAGTATATCTTGGTGTTGGCCTGCTTTTTTTGTTTTGATGAGAGTTCTCTTTGCCTCCTAGATCTGGGTATCTGTTTCCTTCCCCAGATTAGGAAAGTTTTCAGCTATTATTTCCTCAAATTTTCTGCCCCTTTTTCTCTCTCTTCTTCTTCTGGGACCCCTATAATATGAATGTTATTACATTTGATATATAGGGAACTCAGTGACTCAGAGTCACTGAGTTCCCTAAGTCTATATATATATATATAGATATATATATAGATATATATATAGATATATATATCCAGATATATAGGATATATAGGGAACTCAGTGACTCAGAGTCACTGAGTTCCCTAAGTCTATTCTTGTGTTCCATAATTATTCTTTCTCTCTCTTGTTCAGCTTCATTATTTTCCATTATTTGGTCTTCCATATCACTTATTCATTCCTTTGCTTCTTCCAGCCTTGTGTTCATTGCAACAGTGAAGAAGAAGATTGTAATTGACCCTTTCCCCAGGGAGTGTTTAGTCTATCTTTGTACTGTTAATCACAAGTGAAATTAATGTTACCAACAGGGGGTTGCCTGAATGGCTCTGTTGGTTAAACAGCTGCCTTCTGTTGGTTCAAGATCTCAGGGTCCTGGGATCAAGCTCTACATTGGGGGCGGGGGGAAGTCTACTGCTCAGCAGGGAGTCTTCTTGTCCCTCTCCCTCTGCCCCTCCCTCCTACTCATGTTCTCTCTCTCAAATAAATAAATAAAATCTTTTTTTTTTTTAAATGTTACCAATAAGGAAATGTAGGTACTGAGCAATAGTGGCTCAGAATGGCAAGATTTGCTAGTGGAGAATATCAGACAAAGCACCCTGTATAAGGGGCATTAGGTAAAGACCCACAAGATAAATAGGATTTAGAAAAATGAAGCTGGAGACAGGAAGAAAGGGCAGGAAAGGCTACAAAGAATGTTTCAAGCATTGAGAGTCGATTATCTCCAGACTCACAGGCAGGAGAGGGTATGGATGTATTTGGTAGTGGATGACATGGCTATGGTTTAATAAATTATGCTTCACATATATGCATTTTATATATGTATATATATGTATATGTGTGTGTATATACATACACACATGTATTTATGCATATGTCTATCTTTTTCCCCAAAATATTTTGGTGTTGGCAGGTCCACAATCAAAAGACTGTGTTAAATCTTCACTGCTATGAGAAGCAAGAACTCACAGCCCAGGTTGTTCAATCTCAAAGTCTCAAACAGCATAGATATAGATAGATAAATCTTCAGTGGAAAGCACCTCCAAGGTGTCCTTCAAAATCTTCTACTTCTGGTTGAGGACTCTGTCTTTACTACCCTCATCTATCAATTACAATCTAAGAAGATCCTTCTTTAACATTCCACCAACACAGTTTTCATGGCACCACCCATTTACACTTTTGTACATCCCTGCTTGTATATCAGGGATATATTTATGTGTTCTGGTGTGTAAGCTTGCTTAACAATGAAGGTACATTTAGGACATGTCCTTATATGGATACACACGTTGTGAGTCCTTTTGTCCGTCTTTGTGGAGATCAAAAGAGCACTGCAATATGGAATGCAGTGTTTGTTCTCTCCAGTTATGGGGGCAGCTCTCATGAACTGTCTTCATTGTATGTGCTTATTAATAATTTTCAGATAATAAATGTCTGCATGTATGATATGATACTTACTTGCACTATAATTTGGTAGTGATGTTGTGGGAGGTGGAGGTCATCTTCTCTCCCACGAAATTTCGGGTAGCTATCATTTACCAAAAGCGATCTAAGAAGTGTCCATGAGCAAATTGAATTGAGGACAGTTTGGAATCTGGGATTATAGTGTTCTGTACACCAAATAGCACATACTTTTTATTGGGGGAAACAGAAGTTTGGGCAAAGAAATATCATACGTCTGGAATCCACTCAAAACAAAACATCATAAAATATCTGTAAAGTAACTTCACTTTGGAGAAATGAATGCTAACAACTCCTAACTTTCAATTTCTTTATTTAAACATATGGCTTTCCCACATGCCCTTTCACACATATTCATCCATTTGTATCTTGCAATGAAGATATTGCATTCACATAATCTCTGAATTTGCTTAAGAAGGAGCCATATGCAGAGATGCAGTAATTTGCTGCTACCTACCCCACTTCTCTCCTTGATTCCCTACTCCTATCACTCTCCCAAAATTTCTTTAGGAATAAAGGCTTGATTGGAGATACCTCATTCTTGGAAATAGTACCTTCTGATGAGTTGTTTTGGGTTAAAAAAAAGTCCAGGGGAGACAAGACAGGAAATCTACCATCACCTTGCTCACTGATGAAGGGAAGTGATATCTGCGCTAAGGTTAAATCAAGGGCAGCCAATGTCTATTTGTTTTCAAGAAGTTCAGGCATTGAGGGAGTTGTTAACATCCTATTTTATTTGAATCAAACACCTGCATTTACTTGCCTTGGATAATGAGGAAAAATGGGGTCTCTTAAATATAGCCCTTTGCTATAAATAGACCATCCATCTTAAATTTAATTATTGTCATTGTCAAAGCATAGACTCAGAGAGGCAGAGTGGTGTCACAGAAATGTTCCTTGACTGGAAGTGGGCACCTGGTTTCAATCGCAGCTCTGGTACTCATTAAGTGTGTGGCCCAGGTTGATTAATTTCACATATTTAGGCCCCTCTGTTCTCTGGAGTATCCATTTTCTCTCCTTAATGGATCTCAGTGCATCTTGCTTTTCCATTCTTACTGAGGCTGCTTTGACTCAGGACCTTGTCTTTTCTTACTGGGATTATTATGAGAAGCTCTTCCCTGGTTGCCACTTTTCTAATCTCATCTCTTTATGCACCCCAACTCTGCTAAATCACTATCTTTTACATTTACACTATCTTTTACATAGCAACAGCTAATGGAAATGAACTTCATCCTATCACTCTCTGAGTTAAAGTCTTCCAAGATTCCCTGTAATTTTCAAAAGAAGATCCAACTCTTTGGCTTAGCATAAGGAAATTACAGGAATGGGGGATGCCTGTCTATTGCCCCCTCTCAGGATGTTTCCTGCAGTCCAGTAATTCCAAAACTACTTTCCTGAATGTGCCCATGCACTTTAGTTCTGGATCTTATAAGTGTGTGTTGTATTACCCTCTGCCCTCCTTCTACATATTAACTTGACTCACTCCTTGTAATTCTCCAACAGGCTCAGATATTGCCTCCTTCTGGAAGCTTTCTCTGAATGGATCTGGGTCTGCACATTTGCAGATGTCGCACACTGAGCATAAAGCTTCGGAGTGGTCATTGATGGTGACTACTCCCCTTTCTGCCTCCAGCCACTCCTAATAAAATGTGAGTTTTTTGAGAGAAAGGCCCATGTTTTCACCTCTAATTCGTCTTCAAGAAACTTGATAAATGCTTGGTGTGCAATTAAAAAGAACAAGATGAATAGATAAGGCTGGACTCCAATATTCCATCCATTTATGACATTCTTTGAATGTATATTCATTCAAAATCATTTTGCATTCTAGAAAGTCATTGTATGGTGTTTTATCTCCCCCTTTTGATCTGAAAAATAGAAATGTGAATTAAGTCTCTGCAGAATAGCAAGGAATGCTAAATTCTAAATCTACACCTGATATCAAGTGGCAACCAACACTCTACTCTTCACCCCAACCCCCCTACTCCATGTCAGTTAGAGTCAGCATCCAGAAGAGTCATATTGCACAGGGATGTAGGTTAATAGATGCCTATTGCAGTTCAGTGAAGATAAAAAGTGGAGTAATGAGCTTGAGAGCAAAGAGGAAAATGAGAAACTGATAAATGGGAAGTACTTAGGGTTGACCAAAAATTAGATTCATGAAATACTCATTAAGCATTTTTTCTCAAAGCTAATATCAATAAACATAACTTTTTTAAAGAGAAAGAAAGCATCAAAGGACATTTGGGAACCAAGGGATACTAGAATACAATTGTGATAAGAAACCAACCACAGAGTGGTGAAGAGGAGTATAAGTGGTTTGGAAGTTAAGCAATGTGTGAATCTGGGTTAGTTTCATAATGTCTCCTAACTTTTTTTTCTCTTGGCTGTGGACAAAGGGGACTGATTTATATATTTCTGATTTCCTGCACTTTGTCATTCTATGAGCCTGCAAACACTATGAAAGAATAAACAATGAATTTAGGCACCCACACAGAAAATGACTGGTTCTCTCTTAGCAGAAGAAACAGAACAATTGGGGAAGATCAATTACCCCAAGGGATATTTGGAGAAGAAGAATGAGAATAGAACCCATAGTTCTTTGGGGATGCAGACAAACTTCTTATGAAGGAAATCTAGCCAGCTTCCAAATAGAATGGGCTAGGAATTGGCAAAGGAGGGCAAGACCAGCAATGAACTCGATCCACGTTCTAGCCAATCAGAAGTCATGGGCTTGGCTAGGAAGCATGAATTTTTCCCTTGCCACAAATTCCTCCAATTTGGCTGCTGGTAAAGACCTCTTAGATCATCTGGTGCAAAACCTTTGTTTAATTTATCTGAGGCCAAGAAAGTAAATGATTGGCATTAAGTCAAGTAGGCTGTTCTCTTTCCTAGTGGCAACGTTTCTCCTACCCTCTGCTTGCTCCTACTGCTTTTATGGTGCTTGGTGTCTATTTCCCTCACCTTATACCTCCCTCACACACCTGTCTATTTCCAATATTCCTTCCTGAAAATGACAAAATGAGTTCTCTGCTACCTTAGGTAGCAAATTTAAATTCAGTTTTCCCACCTTACCTACACAAATTCTTTGCTCACCTCTCTCTCCCCTAAAGATAACAGCCAGATCACACAACACAGTTTTCTTAATCCAGTGTCAACAAGAAATGAGTATTTTGCAGAATTATGTTTCTCAGTCCTTTCAAGGCTACTATTTTATTTATAGAAACTTCATTTTTTTTAAGGAAGCAGTGGGTGACTTGAGTTGAACATGCCAAAATATAGACCTTTTTAATTTCCTATAATTGTACGTAAGCATCAATTATCATGTTAAGATTTAAATATAATCATATAAACTATAGTTATAGTCAGAATATCATCATTTGAGGCTTCACCAAGTTACCCTGGTTTGTGCTATATTTTTTCTTAAATTCTTTTTCAGCCTGCCCTCTTGTAAAGCTTCTCACCATCTGTGGTATGTATCTCCCTTTGGTGGATAGTTCTTTCTCTGGTTTCCTACTTTTGAGTATTTGAATTCTGTCCAAGCAGGAAAATTTTTATTTATTTATTTTTTTTGCCAGTCTATCTTTCTATGATAAACTATGAGTGAGATGTGAAAGCTTTTGTGTAATGTTTCATTTGGTATGTGGAGTCATGCTTTTTTCTTCTTTTTACTTTTTAATAAAAATTGAAATAAAAAATAAACAAATAGTAGTAACCATCCACTACCAAACTGTTATCGTGTCAAGCACCTACCTGGAAGAAACAGTTGGTGATATGGTAGGTATTTACCTTAAAGGAATAGGTAATTTGAAATAATATTGCAAATTGAATTCTAAGGTGAAACAAACAAAATAAAGATTAAAAAGTACAGGAGGGTCAGCTGGGTGGCTCAGTAGGTTAAGCGTCTGCCTTCAGCTCAGGTCATGACCCCAGAGTCCTGAGACTGAGTCCCCCATTGGGCTCCCTGCTCGACAGAGAGTCTGTTTCTCCCTCTGTCCTTCACCCTGCTCATGCTCTCTGTCTTGCGCTCATGTTCTCTTTCAAATAAATAATCTTCAAAAAAAAGTACAGGAAATAACAAGTGAAAATAAAGTAAGAGATTAGCATAAATGTGAATAAAAAACACAATTTGGTTTTATTGGACTATATACACTACTTCAGTTAGCCTCATTTGGTAGGTTCCTCTCTCACGTACAATGTGCTTAGTTCAGCAGTTTTAATTCCATTTTCCACATGTGCAAGGAAAATGAAGTTGCTTTTATTTCTCCAGTTTCTTAGTTATATTTGATTCCATCTGTTTGTAGCTCTGTGGCACTCTATTTAGCTTAATACTTATACCACCCATAAAACTAGGAGAAATGATTTATAATTAAAGACTTAAATATTTTTACAGGCTACCTCAAAATGCTTCTTAATGAGTGTTATTGTAGTAAGGCAGTCATGTAGCAGACTTTTTATTTTTTATTTGTTAAATAAATTAGCATATATTATTTTATGTTATATTGTTAAAGAAGACAGTATAACTACTGAAATTAGATGCTGCAAACTTGGGATGGTTTAAGTGTTATTTTAAAATTAGCTTTATTGCACATTTTATTAGAACTTTGACAGAATTTATTTTTAGCTGATTCTGAATTATTTTTATAATAAAAAATCCTATTTAATTACAAAGCATAAGTTATTTTAAACTTTTCTCTGGAAGAAAGAAATCTTAGCTGTTAAATTAATATTCCTATTACAGAGAATTTGCTGAGAAAGACAATAATGTTGAAATTTTACATGCTCTGTGATCATCAAGGAACTTCATTCTCTAAACGTCACTACTAAAAACCATCTGACAATTTAGATTGGGCCCACCAGAAATTCATATGTTCGCTCTGTTGGAGTTGCTAAGTGAATTAACCACGTGATGATACTGCAAGGAGGAGGGAGGGGTAACTTAAGAGATCAAGGTTGGGAGTGTAATTAATATATAATGAGGAGTTCCCAATCCCACAATCAGCCCCCTTTTTAAAGTGATCATCACACATTTCATAGCTGCTTACTTGTTTCTGTACGCAATTGGAAGTAAACACTCAATACGTATTATATGCTAGAGATATTTATGAGAATTTTAATGAAAAAGTGCAGGATTGTCTAAGTTTAAATACTGATTTTGCCATAGTCAGGTTATATGTCTTTGACACATTACTTCACATCACTGTGTCTCAGTTACCAGTTGTGAAATGAGGTCTTCCTTGCAGGACTTGCTTAAGAATTAAAGTTAATAGGGGCGCCTAGGTGGCTCCTTTGGTTAAGCACCTGCCTTTTTCAGGTCATGATCTTAGGGTCCTGGAGTTGAGACCTGAGTCCAGCTCCCTGCTCAGTGGGGAGTCTCTTTCCCCCTCTCCCCCTGCCCCTCTCCCCTGCTCATGCACCTAGGCTCTCTCTCTCTCAAATAAATAATTAAAATCTTTTCCTTGATGTGTCCAAATTAGCTTGATTTATAGGCATTATGTTGTTTGTACTAAATTGCGTCATTCAGGGGACATCATGTAATAATGATTTGCATTCTTATATTATAATTCATTTTACAAATCATTTTCACAAATGGTCATGTGAAAAATATTATACTATATCACTTACCATCAATTATTTTTCCCCAAATATGTTTATTTTTTTCAATGTTACAAGATTTATTGTTCATGCACCACACCCAGTGCTCCATGCAATACGTGCCCTCCTTAATACCCATCACCAGGTTCGCCCAATCCCCCACCCCCTCCCCTCCTAAACCCTCAGTTTGTTGCTCAGAGTCCACATAAAGCAACTTTTATATCAAAGACAAAGAAGAACCCAAGGGTTTTTCTAATTTTCCCATGTTAAGTCAAAACTATTATGAATGTAATTTATTATTTTTATTTTATTGAGAAAAAAATAACTTCACATGAATTAATTAACATTTTCCTTTAATGTAAGAAAGTTTTGACCTGGGCATTGAAATGTATGTATTTCCTAAGCAGGAAATTTTTTTCTTTAGGATATGGTACATATATAAATATTAGAGTCTGTCACATAATAGAGATTTACTCATTTTTAAAATGAGTAAAAAACTTTTAAAGGAATTTCAAAATTAATTTCATATGGTATAAATGATAATTATTGTGTCTCTACAAAACTGCTCTGGATTTTTTATTTTTATTTTTCTAAGATTTTATTTATTTCTTTGACAGAGAGGTTGAGAGAGCACAAGGAGGGGGAACAGTAGAGGGAGAGGGAGGAGCAGGCTCCCTGCCAAGCAGGGAGCCCAATGTGGGGCTTGATCCTAGGACCATGAGATCATGACCCGAACCAAAGGCAGACTCTGAACCATCTGAGCCACCCAGGCACCTCTGCTCTAGATTTTTTTATTTCAATATTTCCCAAGTATTTTCAATACTTAAATCCTCAGGTGAAGGCCTTTGTGTGGATGGGTATAACAGGAAATTTAATTTTATGTTCTTCCATCATAGGTGGTTTATTTCATTTTTAATATAGCCACCAAACTACCCCCACCACCTCCTGATTTCAATCGTAATCTTTAGATTCACATTTGTCTCCTGTCTTCACTCAGTGACTCCACCATCGATGCATTTCGTGTCATAATCAGGGAATGTAGGTTGTTATGCTTTTCAAAGATGGAAACATTGACTTAACACCAACTGCCCTTCAATCCAACCCCTGTCTTCTTCAAATCCCAAGATTTGAAGAATCTTCTCTCTCCAGCCTGGACTTACAGGCTTTTACTCTCAAGATACTCAGACCAGAGATCATTTTGCAGGGATTCTCAAAGTCTTGCTCCTAACTACCTGAATCAGAGTTATCTGTGGGACTTATAAAAATTCACATTTCTTGGTCGCACTGACACAACCTAAATCAGAGTCTCTAAGGTCATTTCAATTTACATATCTGATGAACTCATGTGTTTTCATCATACACATTAAACTTCCAAACCACTGAGATGAGGGGATGTACTTTGCAGACGGGTTTTTATCAACCACCACAAAATTGAAGCTTCTAATCCTATTGTTGGTTCTATGAAAACAGTATCAGAATCTAGGGCTCTAGTGGGCATAAATCACAAACATATACAGTTCCACACTTCTCCTGGGGTAATTGCAAAGTTGCAAATAGGGCTTAATTTTGAATTAAATAGATTAAATTTCAATTAAGTTTATTTGCTCATGTAACATACTACTGTAGTTTTTGCTATATTAAACAAATCCATTTAAGCTATTATTTTTATGAATTTTTAGGATATTCATGACAATCACTTGTATATATTCTCTATATTTTCCATCAGTGTCACTAAAAACAATGTATTAAGTGCTTACAATATACAGGCACACTGCTCTTAGCATTTTACATTCATTATCAAATTTGATTCTCCCAATGAATTGTTGGGAGAATCAATAATTATTCCCAATTTTACATATGGGAAACAGAGGCTTGGAAAAATCCAGTAAATCACAGTATGTGATAGAACTAAGATTCTAACGCAAGTCTATATGATGCCACATGTCATGTTTCAGGTTTTTATGCATTAGGTTATTATTTGCTCTTCACATAGTAAGTTTCTAAAAAGAGATTTATCTTCCATAGCCACACATAATCTTTACATTATTAATATTAACAACATACATGCCTCACAACTCATACTCACAATACAATAATAAAGTCAAGAAAGCAAATATTTACCAAGTCTATTCAATACATATCCCTCCCCAAATCCTACCTTATAGATGTAATGAGATGACTGTTTCAAGCAGTTTGGGTCTATAGGTTTAGTCTATGTGAATTATGGTTATCAAGTTCATCTGTTTTCCCAGTATAAATAACCCTGTAATAATAGTGAAAGCAAATTAAAGGCTGATAACACTCCTGAAATAGCATTCCTGATTGAATGAAATATCAAATGTTCACAATAAAGTGAAACTTAAGTCAATGGATTCAATATGATTTAATTAGTTGTGTGTTTAATGTCCCAAATCCCACATTTTCTCTCATTTAGCTTCTGTTAACATTACATCTGGAATCATGATGCTTCAGTAGATAATTGATTAAAGTAACTAAGTGATTGGAAATATATAATTAGGAATCAGACACAAATATGACTGAGTTAAATCCACCTAAGGTGTAACTGGTGTGGGTTTAGTGAAATTTGCCTAAAAGCAAAGCTTTGCTATATTGATTTAGAGGGGAAAAGAACCCAAAAGTCAAAAGATACAGTCCCAAGTCCAAAAGCACTCCAAATCACTGTCCAAGATATTTATCAGTCCTAGTGTTAACGATGTTTATTTGATTCATTCCAAAAAATAGGCAAATATTTAAGTGAACAACACCTTATTGTGAACTATAGGCACTGTGTTGTACAGTATATCTACCCATTGGGCAACATCCCCCTGCTTCATCCCCTGATAGTCATCATTATATTATATATTTCTATACCTTGACTATTTCAGGTACCTTATTAAAGAGGAATCATGAATTATTTGTTCTGTGACTGACTTATTTAACTTAGTTTAATGGCTCCCAGGGCCATCCATGTTGTCACAAATGATAGGATTTTCTTCTTTTTAGAGGCTGAATAATATTCCACTGTGTGTACATATACCACATTTTCTTCACCCATTCATCTGTCAATGGACATCTGGGTTGTTTTTACATTTTGGTATTGTGAAAAATACTGCAGTGAACCTGGGAATTCTTCAGGATCTTGATTTCAATTCTTACTCAGAAATGGGATTACTGGATTATATAGTCTTTGTAGTTTTAATTTTTTGAGGTATAGCCATACTATCTTTCATTATTTTTCCAGTTTACATTCCCACCATGCACAGGGGTTTCAGTTCCTCCACAACCTTGCCAACACTTGTGCTGTTGTTGTTGGCAATAGCCATCTTAATAGGCGTGAAGTGATTTCTCTTTTTTTTTTTAAGATTCATTTATTTATTTGAGAGAGAAAGGAAAGAGATCAAGAGAGAGACTGAGAAAGAGAGAAAGAAAGACGGAGAGAGAGAGAGGGAGAGAGGGATTGTGTCAGTGGAGAGAAAGGCAGAGGGAGAGGGAGAGAGGGAATCTCAAGCAGATTCCCTCTAAATACAGGCCTGATGCAGAGTTTGATCTCATGACCCTGAGATCACGATCTGAGCCAAAATCAAGAGTCTGATGCTCAACTGAATGAGCCACCCAGGTGCCCCTCTTCACGATTTTGTTTTGCATTTCCCTGATGATTGATGATGAGCATCTTTTTGTATGCTTGTTGTCCATTTGTATGTCTTTGGTAAAAGGTCTTTCCAAGTCTTTTGTCCATTGTTTAATTGAGTTATTTTATTATTGCTATTAGTGCTACTGAATTACTTATATCTTTTGGAAATTAACCCCTTATCACATGTATGATTTGAAAGTATTTTCTCCCATCCCGTATGGTGTCTTTTAACTCATTATTTTCTTTGTTGTGTACAAGCTTTTTGTGTGATGTAGTCCAACTGACATATTTTTGCTTTTATTCACTGTACTTTTGGTGTGCATATCCAAGAAATCATTTATCAGGAAGATAGTGTTAACTGTTAAGTGTTTTTACCAGAAAACACACACACACACACAAATAGTAAAAACAAAAAACAAACAAAAAGAAACATAGGATAATTTTAGAGCTGATGAATATGTTTTATGACATGGACCATGGTGATGGTAACACCAGTGTGCACATAGGTCCAGGCTCACTAAACTGCAAACATTATTATGCGCCATTTTTGTATACCAAGTATATCTTAATAAAGAAGCTGGAAAATTTTAAGAAAACAGCCATTAAGAAAAAGTCACATTTACCTAAAAGTCACACTTACCTCCTCAGGTTGACTCCCTTCCTTCTTTCCCCCTCAGATAGTATCTATCTAACCTACCAAGTTGTCATATGATTCAAACTGCTCCAGCTGGTTATCTGTGTAGTAATAAGAATAGCAATATATTCTCAATTAGCATTAAACTGATAAATAACATCAGAATTTAGACAATAAAATACACATTTTTATTAACCCATCAGATATTTGGCATTGCCTTGTATAAGGTTTGCATTGATGGCTATTAATGATCTCCCTATAGCTACACGCTCTATCCTGTAATTTTGCCCTGTAGACCCCTCTCACTCTCTGGCTCAGCTAAGTTACTTGATTTGGCCAATAGAATATTAGCAGGCTTGACATAAACCAAGTCTTGAAAAATCTCTTGCACATTTACATTTCTTTTCCTTGCTTTCCTGCAATAATTGTTAGAACAGATTTGAGATAGCCTGGGGACAAAGCTGCGTAGGCTGCTGGAGAAAGAAAGAACATATGGAACACAGGCAAATCATTTTAGCCCAAGTTTCAGACATGTGTGAGAACACAGACATCATCGGCAAAACCATCTAACTAGTCCTCAGCTGATTGTAGACATCAATTCATCTAGCCACTAGGATCATGAGAAATAATACAAGGGTGCTTATTTATGCTACTATGTGTTGGAGAGGTAGCAGTGACAGCTAATGGACATGCATAGAAGAATATTTTATGAAGGATATTTGAATTATACAAGTTACACGATCTCTATCTTATTGTGAATGCAAATATGAAGGAGTGCACCAAAATGCATATATTTTAGTATAAATTTGAGATTGTCAGTGCCCCTAAGGGTTTGTGAAGTGTTGTAAGGTATTATATCAGAAAAACCAAGACCATTAAATTACTTGAGCTGTATTTCCTCCTGTAGCAGTCATAGATATTCATGGATTAGACTTAGAGTCAAGTCGTCATCAAATGTGCTCTGAGCAAAACAATAACAGCATCAGAATAGATTATTGTATTATCATTAGCAATACAAATATAATTTATGTTCATACTTTGTAGATAAATGATTTTGCATAATTTTTTCAACCTTGACAAAAATTATAGAGATTTGATTATTCTTTTTTGAACGTCCTTATACTCTACCCTCTATTAAAAGGCTTTTTTTCCTTCTGGTTTTAACCCAAGTTAAAATAGATGTTTAATTATGCTTCTGCAGTTTCTATGTCCTGTGGCCAAATGCAAACATGGCATCAGATTTCTTTCGGAGGTTTTTAGCCACACCTGGCAAAATTCTGTTTTGCTTCAGTTACTTGTCTTGATTACAAATTTATGGAAGAGGGCAAGTGCAGAAACCTGGTTGCAAGTCTTGACAAAGTCAATGACGAATTGTATGACCTTGGGCAATTAACTTCATATCTACGTGACTCTGTTTACTCGTGAGGGAGATGAGAGAACAAGAACCAATCATCTTTTATGCCTTTAGGGCCTTGAGGAAACAGATTGGAAATTTAAGAATATGAGATTTAGAGACAAACAGATTTTGCTCAAATCCCAGCTCAACCATTTACAATGCGGCATTGAGTATTTTAATTATTGAGCTTCTCCTTTATCATTTGTAGAAGGAGAATGAGAGGTATTTTAAGGGCTATCAAATGGATTAAATGGATTAAGACAGTTTTGTTTCAATGTTGCAAACCTCAGGTCTTCAATGAATAGCATCTCTATTCTCCATTAGATTCTGAACATTTTGAGAAATAAGACAAGGGGTAGATATGGATACCAACATATTCTTAATGTCAATGGAAGGAAGGTGGCTTTGAGAGGGAGCCAAATAAGTTTTATTTTTTTAAAAGATTTTATTAATTTATTTGACAGAGAGAGATACAGCGACAGAGGGAACACAAGCAGAGGGAGTGGGAGAAGGAGAAGCAAGCTTCCTGCTGAACAGGAATTACCTGAGCCAAAGGCAGACACTTAATCACTGAGCCACCCAGGTGCCCCCCAAATGAGTTTTCTAAGTAAACCCCAGAATTGGGCAAATTTCCCCCACCAATCAGAGGCGGAGATGGAACAGAGAACAAGTTAGCAATGAGAAGCTAGGTAACTAAGTAACATTTAGCACAGGGTGGAGCAGAAGGAAACACTTGGCTTTTGGGGAATAATCTTGCTCCCAAGCAAAATAAAGGGCAGAGCTGAGCCCAGCATGCACACTGCACAAATTATCAGTCAGGTAAGTCACTTTATCTTCCCTTGGTCAGGATGAGGGTAACAACCGAGAGGCCAATGATTACTTACAATGAATTCTCTCTTCAGGAAGAAAACTTTAGAAAAGGTTAGAAGTATGGACAGCCTATAATAAGCAACCATATCCAGTATTTACTGTGCTTATTTTTGTAATATTACATTAACTTTTTTAGATCAGCAGGATTTTATTTTTTTTAAGATTTTTTTAAATTTTTATTTATTTGACAGAGAGAGAGATCACAAGTAGGCAGAGAGGCAGGCAGAGAGAGAGGGGGAAGCAGGCTCCGTGCTGAGCAGAGAGCCTGATGTGGGGCTTGATCTCAGGACTCTGAGATCATGGCCTGAGCCGAAGGCAGAGCCCACTGAGCCACTCAGGCGCCCCAAGATCACCAGGATTTTATTTAGATTGCTTTACTGTGCAATTACTTTCATTTATATACAGGAATGATCAGAGGAGATGGGAGGAATTAGTTCCTATCTTAATGAATTGTTTCTTTCTAGACAAACTTCTTTCCAGAATACCTGGTAAAATTCTGTCCAAAGTACTAAAGTTTGCCAAATGTTACTCTTATACTTCCAATTTTAATTAGAAAGATAGTCATTATGAAACTACTGTGGGAGGCATTATACATTAGTGTATCTCAAAATACCTATACAAAAATAGAGTGAATGGCAATTCATTGGGATGGTGATAAAATGTGGTCAAGAACAATGGATCACGCAGATTAAAAATGATCAGAATTTAATGTGTGTGTTATACTCATATATGGGAACGAGATTTCTGCAACTTTTAAAATTTCTGAGTTGTATAAAAATTCTCAAAACAAGAGCTCACATTCATAGAAACAACATTTGGGATTAGTATTAGTTAAAGTAAAAGTAAAATTGATTTATCAAAGAAGAATCCTGAATTTTGTCGTATTTTCTAAACAGAGAATTCTACCGGAAGTTTTATAGCAAGAGTTGTTATTTTTTTAAAAAATTTTTATTTATTTTTTTTGACAGAGACACAGCAAGAGAGGGAACATAAGCAGGGGGAGTGGGATATGGAAAAGAGGAGAAGCAGGCTTCCTGCTGATCAGGGAGCCCAATGTGAAGCCCAGGATCCTGAGATCACGACCTAAGCCAAAGGCAGACACTTAACTACTGAGCCACCCAGGCACCCTATAGTCATTATTTTAGAAGAACTCTCACCTTTGACCCTTGACTTAAATTCTTAGTTTCACTCTTGTGAGGTTAAGTAACATCTTCTTTTCCTCTGGTAACAATGTATCTATCATAAGACACCTAGTAGGAAAGTTCTTTAAATAGTATCAACACTAACAAGTACTTGAAATTACTTTTGGCTGTGTTTTCAGTTGTTTTCTGAATTTAAGTCCCAAGTTTCTGGTGTTCTTCACTGGCTTTTCTTTTGTGTCACTTCTTGAGGCAGATAATGTAAAGACAACTTTATAAATTTATCCAAAGTATGACACAAAAACTGACTAATGTGAATATTGGTGGGAGAACTACCTGAAATCGATTAGGAAAGCAGTGTGTAAGAGAACCTCCTTAATTTGTCTGCAGGGCATGTATGTGAAAGGTTGATGGAGTAGAAAGGAAAAACCCTGATACAAAGCCTTAAACATTGGCAACGCTAAATACTCTGGTAGCTGTAGAGAGAAAATAATTTTATCATCCTTAAATGTTCAGGTGAGCTTCTTTCTAGTGAGATCCTATCAAGAAAGTGAAGGATGTAATCCCATTGTCTCTGTATACAATTAATATGTCCTTAAATCCTACAAAGACTGTCCTAAGAAGAAAGTGATATCCAAGTAAAAAAAGAATTGAGTCATCACAACAAGAATTATTTTACCAAGAATAAGCCAGGGCTTCTAGTCCCACAAAGCTACAATAGCCCAAGGCAGAAGGGGGAAGAGAGAAATAAAGGTCTTTTTTCCCCCCATTCTACATTAAAGCTACAAAGATGCCTTCTGATAAGACGACATGCTGTAATTTTGTTTTAATGTCTTCAGTAGAATGGTGCCATTTAGTTCAGCTTTTAATGTGGCCTTAAATTGCTATTTTATTACCCTTGTTGACATTCTGGAAGCATGAAATTAGCAAATCACATTAAAGAAGCAAACAAAAAAAGCAAGAAACCTCAGCCTAGTTAAACAATGCCAGCATAATCCACACATTTGAATAATGCCCTTACCTTAAAACACCAAGCATATATTTATTTGAAGGTTTCTTTTTTCCATAGCCAATGAATTAGTTTTATGAATAATTGCATATTCCATTACATTGCAAATGTATGCACTCATGGTGACCTTGAAAGATGTTTTGTGTTGTGTGGGAGAAAGAAGATCCTTTGTAACTCTTCTTCCTTCTGAGAAGTGGCTCCTTTTGACTCCACTTGAAACATCCTGTTCTTAAAAAAACACTTGTCAGTATCTTTGCTGCCCCACCCAGAAGGCACTTCTTCTGTTACAAAGTTGATAATTTTATTTCAAACAAAAACAATTTTATAGTTACAGAGTGAAAATGGTTTCAATCAAAACATTTTTATTCTGTTATATGGACCTACCTTGATAACCTTGCATCCACATAGCTTAGCCTAGCCTAACTTAAATAGGCACAAAACACTTACATTAGCCTATAGTTGTGCAAAATCATCAAATGCAAAGATTGTGTTATTATAAAGTGTTAAATATCTCATGTAATGTGTTGACTATTGGACTGAAAGTGAAACCAGAATGATTGTATGACTACAGAAGGATTCTAAGTGGGTTGTTCAGCATCGTGATTGCGCTGGTGAGTAGGAGCTGTGGCTTGCCCCCACTGCCCAGCAGCGGGAGAGAAGATCCTCCTCCATATGGCTTGCCTGGGAAAAGATCTAAATCCAAGCATGTGGTTTTCACCGGATGAGTATCACTCTCATGCCATTGTCAAGTTGAAAAATAGTGAGTAAAGCCATCATAAGTGGAGGACTGTCTGTAATTTAAATGTAGCTAATTATGCATTTTTTCCTTTTCAAACTGAAAGTTAATGTAAAATAAATTAGTATCGTATCTTTACCTACTTTAGTCTTATTAAATAAAGAAGACAACCTCAAGGATTCATTTCAGTGGAGTGTGATGAAGGGCAGGCTTTTTATAGTATGCTTTTTTATTTTTAGCTTTGGGATATCCATGTCCCCTTTCTAACAGTGCCCTAATTTCATTATGAGAGATTAGCCCTCCCTCATTAGAATTAGGCTGGTAAGGCTGTAATTAGAGTTTTTCCTCCTCTGCTAGCCAAGGAGGGGAAGGAAAACTCAAACTAGGCTAATCTGATGACCTTGTCATTAGCTTTGAATTTTGAGAAGATCTAAGGGACTGAAAATTCTTGGAGTTCCCTCATCACAAGTGGCGTCAGTTTTCCAGAACATAGGGCCCAGCCTGCTGAGGCTTGAATTCTAACTATCACTTCCTTGGGGTGTGACATTAAACAGGGAGCTTAACCACGTTGCCTTAGTTTGCTCATCTGTAAATGGGGAGAATGACAGCCCCAAATTCATAAGGTTATGCGTGATGAAGACTGATGGAGCTAACAGATATGAATGCATAGTAGTGGATGCATGTTGGCTCTTGGTATTATTTTTGCACCTTCCAGCCATGCTACCTGGACCATTTTAATTGTCTCTGGTAGCTTTTTTTTGGGGGGGGGGCGGATCAGGGCAGGGGTACCTGCTTCCTTGCCTCCAGCTCTGCCTTGGTACTTCTCATTTCCAAGGTGGTTCACCATTCTTCTATTGATTCTAAGTCTCTGGTGATCTTCCAGTAAATTAACTTGTGTTTAACTTAGAGTCATTTTCTGACAGTCACAACCAGGGAATCTTAATCTTTTCTGATACATACTTATATGAACATGATATAGTTAGCTTTTTTTTCTTCCTTTTCTTTTTTTTGGGGGGGAAGGGGGGCTTGAACTCACAACCCTGAGATCAAAACCTGAGCTGAGATCAAGAGTTGGATGCTTAACTGACCAAGCCTCTCAGACACCCCAACATGATGTAGTTTTTAGACAGGTTCAGCACAGATTATAAGGTGTTAATTTTAAGAAGCCAAGCTATAGAAGTAGGTAGATAAAGAGACTGATGTTCAACCTCTCATAGTAAGATATATATGAAGTCCAAATATTAAAAGTTGGAAGGTATTCTTTTGGTTTAAATTGTCCACAAAATGATTTGATAAATTATCTACCATAATCAGCAATGTAGTATATTTCTTCTGCAACAAGTAAGTTTGAATCCATGAGATGTATACATATATACATTCTCTTGGGAAGAGTAATGCAATTAAGGTTATAAAGTGTTCTTTCATCTTTTGGATCCTATACTTAAAGTAGGAAATTAGGACTTTAATGAGGGCCCAAAAGAGAAGAGAGAAAAATACTAAAAGAATGAAGAAAAGATTTTATAAAAAAGACTAGAAGAATTAAGAATTTTCAGAACAAAAAAGTAAGGCCCTATAAAGTGCTGGCTTTCATTGCATATTGAAGATTATTTTGTGAATGGAGATACATGTTTCTTTCAGATATATACTAAGTAATTTTGCTTGTGAAATAGAGGCTAAACAGTACAAAGAGTTTATAGACACCATATTTTATAGGAAATAGAAATAAAGAATCAAAGTTTGGAAAATTTGGAACACAGTTCTTTCAGAATTTTTTATGGGAATGAAGACATGACATGGTTTGGCTCAGAGTCACCCAAAGTCCATAGTTGCTCTAAGTAATACACAGATGTGACAAACTAGATTTAGGTCCACCCGTCTTCATGTCAAGGCTTTATTATTTAAATATCTCTACCAAAAATTCAAGGAGTCTTTCCTCACCAATGCCAAGTTCAGGCCAGAAAAGAGAAATTTGAAAGAGTTTTAAGTGCTCATTAGCCTCACCTTGAATTGGCCCAGCAAGTGGACAAAGGAACATTCCAACTCACGTCCACCAATGCAGCAGTTTGGTGATGCTTTGTGTTGAAATAAACAAGACCCCAGATGTTGATTCTCATGGACACACTAAACAGCAAGATTTCATGCATGTGAGATGGTTTTAGTTGGTTTTCATCTGGAATATCTCTCCGGGAAACAAAATGAGGGTTTTAGAAGGGAGGGGGTGAGGGGATGGGTTAGCCCAGTGATGGGTATTAAGGAGGGCACATATTGCATGGAGCATTGGGTGTTATACACAAACAATGAATCCTGGAACACTACATCAAAAACTAATGATGTACTGTATGGTGACTAACATAACATAATAAAAAAAACTGTTAAATGTCAAATTTTATGTTATATATTTTTACCATAATTAAAGAAAGCAAATAGCATAATATAGCAAAACCCACTTTATTTGTCCACTTTAAGTGGGTGAATTGTATATGTGAAGCATTATGTCAATAAATCTGTTTAAAAAAATAGAATGTCTCTAAATTAATATATCTTTTCTCTTCATTGGTATCTTTGCATTCCATAACAAAATTGCCCATTTTAATTTTAAAGGAAATAGAACAACTTGACAGATTTGTAGTATCAGTTGATAGAAAATGAAGGAAAAGTGGTTATAACCCACATTCTACTGTTAAATGTTTCTTGTGATTTGGAGAGTGGTCTGAGGTGTCTGTTTTCAGATGTGTACTCTAGAAAATGAGGACAAAAATGAAGTCTTCATCGACATCACATTCTGTAGAGAATTTTTGTGAGTAACCAGAATACAAAGGTGGTCAAATCTAGTCTCATCTTATACAAAACCCAAAATATAAGATAAATAGTATTCACAGAGACTTTTTAGAATAGAATCATTATTTGTGCCAATGAAATAAAAATTTAAGTCTAGAATAAGCACCTCTTTTTACAAATACTTATATAGTATTTCTAGTCAAATTAAAATATTTAATTTCATCATCATGGCAATGTGAGTCAGGCATTATTATTATTATTGTTATTATTTTAAAGACATATTTATTTATTTTAGAGAGAGAAAGAGAGAGAGCATGCACAAGCAGGGGGAAA
>CM053609.1:107806546-107860379 GCA_028646535.1 Procyon lotor
TGTTGCCTTTCTTTTTTGATTATCTCCCTGCTCCAACTCTCAAAAAAGTACCTGGATATTAAATGCAAAGAAGCACCAAGAGCCAAGTCAAGCCAGCCCAAGATTAGCAGGCTCCCTCCTACAGGGGCCAAAGTCTGGGCCCTGGGGTCTCCACTGAGCCTAGTGTAAAAGCTGGTACAGAATAAGGTGGTTCCAAAAGCTAGCTATAACCCAACCCAGGGGGTTTTTTGCAGTGGGGCTTCCCTACTGTGACCAGACTGTGTAAGAAGTGGTATTTGTTGGTCTTGTCAAAGAGCTGCTTTCTATAGACATATGGAGACTGGGTACCATGTGCCCCATAGTAGGCCAAGCCTACAGCCCTCTGCTCGGGGTAAGGCACTCAAGGGGCAGAAAGCAGCCCCTGACCCAACCATGTCAGTGGATGGTCACTACCACACAGTTTTAATTGCTATAATCCTGCAGTATATTTTGGTATGCAATATATTTAGGACTAATCCCTACATATTTTAAATTTTTTCGGTATTCCAGAAAATATTTATTTAATTTTTGTTAAATATTTTAAAATAATGGCCTACATATCAAGTATTTATTCTCACTCTTTGTAATGATACAGATAGAAAGAAGTGCTGTTAGGCTGAGAATAAGTCAAAAATTAATTAGCAACACCTACAGAGTATTTTGGAACTTGCCTCATTTTTCTTTCAAAAGAGAGATACTTAGTCATTACTCTCTGCTGTGGAAGCTATCTATAGATTTTGTTTTTAAATCTGTTTTCTTTTCATAGAATAATAATTTTCTTAGCAAGGCTTAAAAACTAAAACAAAGCTAGAATTTGTTTTCACAGGCTTTGCATCAAACTTTACTAAGAATAATAACAGTTTTGGGGGGTATGGTTGTGAGGGAAAGTTGTGTGGTAAAATCAGAGAATTATTTAGTTATATTGCACTAACTATAACAGGTCTTCTGGTGTTTAATATAGAAGCTAATAGATTCGCCAACCATGAGGCAAAAGGGTCTGATAAAAAGCTAAAGCTTTTACCAAGTAGAATCTTAAATTTATTCTTACCATAAACAGTGATTTAAATAATCTACACTCCCCCAAAACAAATAATACCTTTGTTGTGTTGTTTTGTTTTGTTTTGTTTTTCAAGAAAACATTCAGCTATGTAATTTTTGTTATCAATAGTTTGGGGTTGTAGGTTTTTTGTTTTGTTTTGTTTTGTTTTGTTTCAGACTACCCTTGGCAAAATAAGAATTATCTGTAGCCCTTTTACAATATAAAAATTCGTGTACTTTATCTGAAACCTACCTGATTAGACATTTTAGAGGAGTGACTGAAATACATACCTGTAAAAAAAACATCCAGCTGATTTTTGTGGCAAAGGTTTGGCAAATAATGCTCTGGAGATGTCTCATCAATAATGCCAGAAATTTGGTAAATTATTTCAGTGGCTATCACTTAACAGTTGCCTTATTGAAAAAGCCTAGTTGTTTGTCTGTGACTCCTTGTCCTTAGGTTTCCATTTCTTAACCTTGAGGTATTTACAGACTTAGGTTTTAGTCTGCTTGATAGGTATTAGAACCACCTCAGTCTAATGGGCTTTTTATTTAATTAATTTAACATTAGTAAGGGGCTCTGTTGGGATTTGAAGCAAGACAGATAAACTCCCAAGACCCTCATTCTTAACCATGAACTGCCCTGTAGTAAATCCAGCTGCAGGGAGATAATATTAGTTGGGCACATATGAAGACCGTGATTTTGCTTTCAGGTTGATATTGACTCTACTTTTTGTTGTCCTTGTGTGCATGCCTAAGAAAGTAATATCAATGACAATAAATGCATCTTTGTTATACAGGTATTTGAGAAGAAAACAGATCTTTATGCTAGATTATCTAGCAATTTGTTTATCTGGTTTCTATCAGAGGTAGTTACTAATAGAAATATATATCACACACATACATATATATAAATAGATGGTAAAATCTTTCAAGTCTGATATAGCAATCAGGAATATCTCTTATCATTTTTTGTTGTGTTAAACTAATTAACTCATGTTTTCAATTTGTAGGCAGAAAAGGAATTATGCGGATAGAAGTTTTGAGCTTTTCTTTGTAGTATACCAGGTGCAATGGTCTTTTTTTCTCTTGGGTATTATAAAAGGGTGACAAGATAGCACACACATTTCCAAAATCGATCACTGATTTCACTGCAAATGCAGTGAATTTACTGTTTTCATCAGAGAGATATGACTATTTGAGTGGTTCTTTTTATGCTTAAAAATACAGAAGCAATTTCTAAACAACAATACTTAAATATCCTTTACATAAAATCAGAACATCTCCTTTGTTCCTCTGCTTATTAAATATCCTGCCGGAAATAAGTGGTAACCAATAAAGGTAAGAGATCTTATCTGCAGTAGACAGACAGCTGCCTAGACTAGGTTATGTGATTCTTCACAAATGCCCCATGCTGCCTGCATATCAGTCAGAAAACTTTCATTTTAGCTTTATATAAATATTCTAAAGAGCTAGTACTTGATTTTTTTTTTTTTTTTTTTTGAAGAGCCCAGTTACTCTTGAATAACAGCTGTGCAAGCTGTCAAGTAAGTAAATGAATCTTTGGAGCTTTTGGTAAAAGTTCAAGATCTTGCAGTCAGTGTGGAGTGTGCGGGGTTCTGCTCACTGCTGCAACGTCCATGTGCTCTGTTCCATTTTAAGCAATGCTGAAAACGTGGCTATGGCCCAAATTGGCTTTATGTCTTTTTCCTTTCAGCATCTATGTAAAATGAGCCCCTTATTTAGCAGATATCTTCTTGTATTCTGTGTTTTAGCTCAAGAAAAATAAAGGGCTTATCTATCATTAGAACTTTGGGGTATTGAGGGTAGATGAAAGACCAACTGGCTTCAATTTTACTGCATGCATCATTAAAATATTTGCCAACTGCAGAGACTTTTCCAGCAATTGCCTACTACTGGTTCACATGCTGATCTGATATGTTAGAGACCTTCACCTCTGGGACAGCCAAAGCCTTCCCCAGATGTGTGCAATGTACACCAAGGATTACATCACCTGCCACCAAAGGGCAACCACCTCTCTGATGAGACACAGACAACCCTGCTTTTAATGGGGCATAGGGAGGGTATAGAGCAGATACGATTTCCATTCTGGGAGTTTGGGAAACTAACTCAAGTTTGAAATAAATTTAAGCAATAAAATGGAATTGTTAGGATTCTAGGAGAAATAGTTTTATACACTGTTTTTTTCTTTTCTTTTTTTCATTTTGTTTTGTTTTGGCGGGTTTTTTTTAGGTCTTAAAAGGAACTATTCCTTTTTAAAATTCAAATGTCTAATTAGTTTAAGAATGAGGAAAGCATTCCAACTCACACCTAAGAATGGATGCAGGGAGTAAAAAGAGAATGAGAGAGGAAGAAAGGAGGCTGGAATTTGATCTCCTACATTTATTTCAACAACACTTGTTGATAACCCCCTTGGGCAGCATAAACTTTTCCTGGCACCACCAAGAGGCAAAATTATGAATTCAGATAATCCATTGGAAAATCAATGCCACAATGAGACACCAGGCCACATCAGTCAGAATGGCCGAATTCTGAATGGTCAGAATTATCAAGTCAGGAAACAACAGTTGTTGGTGAGGGCACAGAGAAAGGAGAACTCTCTTACACTGTTGGTGGGAATGCACACTGGTACAGCCACTCTGGAAAACAGTATGGGGGTTCCTCAAAAAGTTAAAAATAGAATTGCTCTATGACCCAGGAATTGTACTACTAGCTATTTATCTGAAGGATAGAGACATAGTGCTTTTAAGGGGCACCCGTGCCCAAAGTTTATATCAACAATGTCTACAATAGCCAAAATATGGAAAAGCCCAGATGACCATCCACAGATTAATGGATAAAGAAGATCCAGTATATATATTCAATGGACTATTCCTCAGCCATCAAAAAGAATGAAATCTTGCCATTTGCAATAACATGGATGGACCTAGAGAGTATTATGCTAAGCAAAAGAAGTCAGCCAGAAAAAGACAAATACCATATGATTTCATTCATATATGAAATTTAAGAAACAAGACAGATGAACAAAGGAGAAGGGAAGGAAAAATAAAATAAAATGAAAACAGAGAAGGAGGCAAAACCATAACTATGTGAAACAGACTGAGGGTTGCAGGAGGAGATGGGGGTGGGGGTAGGGGATAACTGGATGGTGGGCATTAAGGAGGCCACTTGAAGTAAGGAACACTTGGTGCAGTATGCAACTAATGAATCATTGAATTATACCCCTGAAACTAATAATATGGTTTATGTTAACTAACTTGAATTTAAATAATACATACATACATAATCTTTTTAAAAAAAAAAAAAAAAAAAAAAGAATTCAGATAATCCATTGGGGAGTTAAAAATGAATTCAGGTAGCAAGTGCAAGAACTGGAGTTTACTAAACACACATAACTTTTTGGAAGCTATTTTGCACCTTACTAGTGAATCAACTTGGCTTTTAAACTGGTTGGTAATAGGTGTATGTTTTCCCCCCAAAATGTAATGCTTACGTAGCAGAAGTCACAGACATGTGTTTTTATTCCCTCAATAGGCATACTTTAAAAAACAATGTGTATTTGTGATTTTAAGTCAATACATTGACTGCCTTCAACCAAATAGCAAAATGCATCACTGTTCCGCAAAGAAAAGTAGATGAAAATCTACTTTGCTCTTTTCACTTCGAGTGGGTTTTTTTTTTTGTTTTTTTTTTTCGAGTGGGGTTTTTAACTTTGAATTTCACTTGTGTCATATACAAACTAAAGAAAAAGGAAAACCTCTTTGCAAAGTGGTTGTAAGAATGAAAGATAATGCAAGCAGATAGGAAGTACAACTTGACACAGGTGGTCTCTCACTGAAGGAGTGATTACCATCATTATCTGGACTTGGTCTGGTCTCCATTCCTGTTAACTTGTACTGACTCTGAGCCCCAGTATGGTGATTAATGTATGGGATGACTTCTGAACTTTAGGGGCACCTGGGTGTCTCAGTGGGTTAAAGCCTCTGCCTTCGGCTCAGGTCATGATCTCAGGGTCCTGGGATCAAGCCCCGCGCCAGGCTCTCTGCTCAGCGGGGAGCCTGCTTCCTCTTCTCTCTCTGCCTGCCTCCACCTACTTATGATCTCTCTCTGCGTCAAATAAATAAATAAAATCTTAAAAAAAAAAAGAGAGAGACTTCTGAACTTTCCCCAAATATCCTGAGATGACCAACTGATTCAATAGTGACCACCAAATGACATTTTGTCTTAGGTGAATTTTCCCAATTTTCTGAGTAGTTGGAGTAGTAATAATAAGCATAAGTATTCGATAATATGATCAGTGGAAAGATATGTTTTGGTATATACAGTTATGCAATAAAATTTTGCATGTTTTAGGGTGATTTTTCAAAGATTTTTTTACATTTTATAGTCAGACATAAATTCTGACATCCAAAAGAAGCTTGGTGTTCAATTTCCACCTCATTCTTCAGTTGTCTATCAGAGGCATGCTCCCCCAGTTTCCCTTAGAGAAATGATGAGTAGACCATCAGATCACTGAGATCACAAGGGAATGAGTAACAATTCTTAATACCAGAATTCTGTAAAGCCCACAAGCCTGATGATACTCTTACAATCACAAAAGGTAATTGCTCTTAAATGGCATTTTTTTTGAGAGCTACAACTTCCTTTGTCTCCTCAGTTTTTGAGAGTAGGGATTCCTTAAAGATTACCATTGTAAAGACTCAGGAATAAGTGAATCTCAAATTGAAAGTTACTTTCTCTTGATCTGATCAGTTTCTGTACATTTCGAATATTCTTTTTTTTATTTAGCATCCTGTTTTAGTACTTACCTTTTAAAATTGCTTTCTAATGTCTTCCCACATAATATATTTGGGGTTCTTACAACATCATTGATTTTTAACATTAATGAACTCTTCCAGCTCTAACACTTACCTGTGGAACATTCTTCATCATTCGTTCCTTTCATCATAAAGGACAAAACTCCTCTCTAATTACTGTAATTATTTACTCTTCTGGGTTTTTTTTGTTGTTGTTGTTGTTGCATCCTCAGAAGAAAATGATTCTATTTTATTCCTTTGTAGATCACCCTAACTCATATAACTTTTACCTTAGAATATGAACCCATTTTTTTCTTAAATACAAAATAATAAAAATAAAGTTATCTTAGGTTAAGATTGGATAAAGACAGATGAGGATTCAAATATGTGACATCTTGGTTCAGGAAATAGCCAATTGCTCTGCCCATCATTCTTGTCTTTACTATTCTGTGCCTCAGAGGCCCAAAAATTAATTTTGAAGAGATGTTGAAATTTCACATAATTGTGGTTTCATTGACCATCAGTCTTTCCTTCCTTTCTGTCCAGGGACCATCGCGCATTCTCCTTTTCATTGTCCTCTGCAGTGACCCAGGACCAAATGACTGATTATATTTTAGTGAGCTGGTCCCTGCATTTCTGGACCTACTAAATACTCCATTGAAATGGAAGACTCTTGCCCCATTTTTTATCATCACTGTGCTGATGTGGGATCCCTCTAAGTGTATCCTATGAATAGCTTAACGTCCTCAGGAGTACGTCGAATTTCTGTAATGCTTCATATGTCATCTGCTCCTTTGTCACACACATGGCTTCAATTTTAGTACTTTATTTCTAGTTGGCCTAACAATTTAGTTTATTTTTCCCTGATTGTATCAATTTATTTTAAGTCTCCTATTTCTGTGTTTGGATTTCTACCCCTGTCATTCCCACACCCTTTGGTTTGTAATTTTGTTTTTCTATCAAAATATTTGATCTGATTTCTCCCTGTTCTTTTCATCCTCATCTGGGTTTCATCTTAATATTTCTTTTTTTTTTTTATTCCTACAAAGTATTTTCAATGCCTCATAAACATCAACTGGCTCTTTTTGAACTAGCCATTTTGAAACAGGCTTTCAGGTTTTCACATCACAGTAACTCCTTGTAAAAATTCATAGTCCTTGTAATGTAGGCTTGAACTGGGGAGGAGTACTCTGGTCAGTCTAAATTCGAGTTAGCCTCCAGCAATGGCCATTCTTATATTCTGCCATACTAAAGAGAAATCTTCTCTACATGGACATCAGTCTCAGGATTGCTCACACAACAGAAGAGGGAGCAAAATCAGCAAGAAGGAGGAAATAGAGTTCAAGAATATCTTGGTCTTTGTTTAACAATTTTTGGGCTTTGTCTTCCAAAATTCTGATCCAGGTGTCTTTGACCCAGAGAAGATTCTTCCATTCTGGAATCAAATATAATTCAGTTTAAATTTCTGATAAAATGGAATACTAATATTCTAATAATATTAGAATAATACTAATATTCCATTTACTTGAATATAATAAATAAGAATAATAGTGTTCTTTAGCTGCTGCTGATAATGATTTTACTTATTTATTTCTTATCAAATGTAGGCTTTAGGAACCTGTCAACATATGAACAGAAAGTGATCAAATTGGAATTATTTATTGTATTCCACTCTTAACTCCATGACTAATTTGCCTCACTTAGAACTTTTATGGACATAAACTGTTTCCCGACATTTTTTTAATGTAAATTAAATGTAAATAAAATTTACATTTTATTCTTATTATTATGTTAAATATATTTAGCAAATACCTTTCCTATTATATTTACTTTTAATTCTTAATTTTAAATGATTTGACTCGTTCTATTTTGAAATACATCTAACTAAGATAGATTTAAATGTAGCTCAGATTAGGAAAAAAATATGGGTTGTGCTCTCTCTCATTCTCTCTCTCTTTCTCACACACACACAGACACACACATTTACACCCCCCACCCCACACAAATATGCAGGTACACACACACTGGTAAAATAGCTATTCAGTTATAAGCAAAGACAAAAGTTCTGAGGCATAGTATTCACTCATTTAGCCTCACCGCAAAGAAGTATCAGACTTTTGCTATGTATATCAGACTATGCTATATGTATCAACATATAGCCCTTAGTATCAGAATCTATGCTCTGATGCCCAAAATAATAAAACAACTAGTCCTTGCCAATAACGAACTTTCAGTCCAACTTGGGAGGTATCCTCATACATTAAAATCATCTGCTGTGTGTCTATTAGAAATGGTAGGGTATCTTGAGAGCAGAAAGCAGAGAACGATCGTTTCTCTTTGGGAGATTCAGGTAAAGAACAAAAATGTACAAATCTGTAAAGAACTTGGGCATAAAATCAAACTGATTTAGGATTTAGTCCAATATTTGCAATCTAACACTTGCATGACCTTGAACAAAATATCGCAATCTCAATCAGATGAGATCTCATCTCAATCAGATGAGAACCTTAATGTTCTCATCCAAAAAATACAATAGTAGCCACCTACAAATGAGTTGCTTTTAAGTCTAAGGGGTACGTTGTAGAGAAAACTTTTGAGAAAGTTTTGAATCATAGTACCTTCCTCTCCACCCTTCTCCTTTTCTCTGTCTTTCTCTTTCTTTCCTCTCTCTGTCTTTTTTTCCTATAGAAAGATGAGGAAGCAGGAAATCACCTGCTTAGGGCATAAGAGTTTATTCATGACTTGAGTAAGAGGGAGGCAGCCTGGTGGCACCAGCACACAATGATGACAGTTTGGACAAGCCTAGGTTACCCAAGTTTCACTTGTCATATTAGAGATTCTGAACTTAAGAATTAAAACTGTCTGCAACCATTTCATTTATGGTATACAGCATAAATATGACTTTATTATTTCAGTAAATCCTCGCTGGGGAAGAAGTTGCAAATAACTTTGCTCTTTGCATAGGAACTTCCTAAAAATCCATTTATCTGAACAACTTGCATCCAAGTAAATGGCACCACTTGTCCTCAGAGTGAGCTGGATGCTGAAACTCTGAAGAGCATTCTGGCTGAATACAAAATTCATAATGCTGATGTGACGCTGCGTAGTGATGCCACACCAGATGACCTCATTGATGTGGTGGAAGGAAACAGAGTTTATATCCCTTGTATGTACGTGTTGAATAAGATAGATCAGATTTCCATTGAGGAATTGGATATCATCTATAAGGTGCCTCACTGTGTACCCATTTCTGCCCATCACCACTGGAATTTTGATGACCTATTGGAAAAGATCTGGGACTATCTGAAACTAGTGAGGATTTACACCAAACCCAAAGGCCATTTGCCAGATTATACATCTCCAGTGGTGCTGCCTTACTCTAGGACTACGGTGGAAGATTTTTGCATGAAGATTCACAAAAACCTGATCAAAGAATTTAAAAACGCTCTGGTCTGGGATCTCTCTGTGAAACACAATCCTCAAAAAGTGGGTAAAGATCATACGCTGGAGGACGAGGATGTCATTCAGATTGTGAAGAAGTGAAACCTTCCTCTGCCCATCTGCTGGGCCAACCATAGCAGCTTTCCCTATAACCAAGCACCCTACCCCAAACCCCTTTGAGCTTTGGTAGCCAGTGGATCAGGATTCAGGGGAGGGAGTCAAAGGCAATAAGCTGGAACTTTACTTGTCTTAACTTGGTGTCACCTGTAAATTCAACTGCATAAAGGATGGCCAGGAAAAAAAAAAAAAAAAAACCACACCCAAAAAAAACCCTGTCTTTCAGGCCAAAAAAAACTTTTTTTTTTTTTTTCCGTTCGGGTGATTTAACCCCAACCCCAGCTCCCACTTGCAAGCCTGGCCTCTGCCCAGCAGGCAGGGCAGAGGGAGCGGGAGGTTCTTGCTTTCAGCTGCAGTAGGACCTGGGGCGAGGGAAGGGGCATCCCAGAAAGGGGTTCCCGACTCTGGGGACCTCAGCACCTGCGGCAGCCGCCCAGCCTCCTGCTGTGGCCCTGACAACACCAGGCAATGGGACTTTGACTTAACAGAGGAAGGAAGGATCCGTCTCAAAGCACTTGACTTCCATGACAACAGTTTGCACTTTTAACACTCACTTTAAAATATTTGTCTTCTATACCATCCAGTCTTAAAGTGTGATATTATGAACTTTGCTTGATCCCAATCAGATCCCTGATTTAGATTATCTGCCTTAAACTCTCCCCAACCTCATTAATACCATGTCATTGATCTACTTTTGAGAAGCTACAAAGACAGTCAAAGTAATCACCTCCTTCACTACCACAAATAAGAAACTTGGCTTGCCTTATCAAGAAATTAATTTGGTGTTTTTGTTTTGTTTTGTGTTCTAGGAATGGACAATCAATAGACTTTACCTTTAATTGCTTTAAAAATTGTTGTTTTGTTTTAAACTTTCATGGTTTCATGAAACTGGAATCATTAAGAGTATAAGTTAGGCAGCAGGGGAATAATAAAGTAAAATAAGGAGGAAAGATGAACCAATCAGACAAAGCCTATTGCAAGCATCTAAGAAAAGCCAATAAATTAAACTGAAACAATGGCAATGCAGGGGGAAAGAAGTGACCAGGTTAGAGCACCATGTCTGACGGGAGATCAACAGGGCTTTGTGAGGGATAAGGTTTAGAAGAAGGAGGAAGTAGGGTTACATGACTCTGAGGTTTGAATCTTCGAGACTTTATGAGAATCAGCCAGCTCATTAACTCTAATAGAAAATAAAGATCTAAGACTCATGGGCTGGGCTAGGTAATGGGATTGGTGTTCAATTACTGAATTTGAAGAATTCGTGGCAGTGGATTTCAACTGGGAGCACTTTCCACCCCAATAGCCCCAGTCCCAGAAGGGGTTTTGGACAATGTCTGGAAACATTTTTGGTTGTTACAACTCAGAATATAACAATAACTATCAGATCAAAATCAGAAATGCTGCTAAACATCCTATAAGGTACAGGAGAGTGCCCTCCCCACAAAAAAGAATTTTCCTGTCTAAGATGCCAATTATGCCACAGCTAAGACTCACTGGTCTATGGGTACCTGGGTGTCTCAGTCGGTTAAGGGTCTGCCTTCAGCTCAGATCATGACCCCAAGATTCTGGGATCAAGCCCCATGATGAGCTCCCTGCTCCACAGGAGTCTGCTTTCCTCTAGCTTTTCCCCTGTCTTGTGGTTGTTCTCATTTTTTCTCTCTCTCAAAAAAAATAAATAAATACAATATATAATAATATGATATATAATATATTTAATATATATTAATATAAATATAATTTATATACCCTGGTCTGTAAGGAAAAATAGATAATGAACTATTTTTTAAAATACTTACTGAATTAATAACTTCTACACCTAACTGTAAACCCTAAGCAATTCATTATAAGCAATAGAAAAATGGTGTCAGGGAGGAGCACAATTTTTCAGGAAGGAAGAGTGGATAATTTGTTTTCTCTGAGCATATTCTGCTCCTCCTCAAACTAGCCCTTGCCCTGATTGTTTCTGTCACTCTGGTGATTTCTTTATTTAAATTCTACCTACTGAAATCCTCCCCATCTTCCAAGATCTGCATCAAGGTCATGCTATTTTTTTTTTTAAGATTTTATTTATTATGACACAGAAAGAGAGCACGAGCAGGGGTAGGGGCAGAGGGAGAAAGAGAGGGAGAAGCAGGCTCTTAGTTGAGCAAGGAGCCCAAAGTGGGGTTCCTTCCCAGGGCTCTGAGATGACCTGAGGCAAAGACAGAAGGTTAACTAACTGAACCACCCAGGAGCCCCAAGGTCATGCTATTTATTCAAGAGTCTTGTTCAGATACCACAGCTCTACCCCATGTGAAGCAGCAGTTCTCATAGTGCTTTATTTAAGTTACCGGTTCAAGTCCTCTTTTATGGTATAGTTAATAACACTCCAATCTCTAGTGAACTCTATTTCCAATTTCTTACAGGAGGCACATTTATGCCTCACTTGTTTACCCTTTCACATTCTAGCAGGGATTCTTGCTTTTGCCCAAAGAGTTGATCGGCAGCAAACTCATACAGGGTTGAACTCCCCTCCCCCCCCATAACTGGGCAAAGCTACATTATTCATGACGTGCTGAATTCATTCATCTGCACGAGTTTTGTTACGGTTTGTTTTTCAAAAACAGGTAAAATTATGACTTACACACAGATCTAAAAAGAACACGAGTTGAAGATTTTATTTAACAAATTAATGAAATGAGGGAACCAGGCAGATGTTATGACTGGTTCAAAGAAGAAGTCAAAGAAGTATAAATTCATAGGCAGAAAAGACTACTGAAATGAATTTACAAATAGATGAACACCAGCTTCTCTGGAAGGGGAAGGAAAGGTGACTGAACCTCTCCTGGACAGAATATATTTGCATGTCTATAGACAAGAATGGATTTGCTTTGCTTTCCCTTATCCAGGATTTACAGAGTCATAAAATAGGCTCCCAGAGAATCTAGTCTGATAACTCCAAAGAGTTTGCTCTAGACAATGCATGCTTTTCCCTTAAAATGGATATTTTCCCTTAAAGCTTTTTTGTTTTTCCCAAGAGTTTACTTATTTATTTGAGAGAGTGAGAGAGAGTACACAAGGGGCAGAGGGAAAGGAAGAGGGAGAAGCCCTTACCCGCTGTGCAGGGAGCCCTTCTTGGAACCCAGGGATCAGGGATTCCTGGGAGCAGGACCCAAGCCAAAGGCAGATGCTTAACCAAATAAGCCACCCAGGCACCTCTTCCTTACAGTTTTAAGAATTTGCCCCCCAAGATCTACACTTTTTAAATTAATAGAAAAATAAAGTTTCCAGATGAGAGTAGCAATTAGATCTATTCTAAACTATTGCATGGTTTTTATCTGACTTTCCCTTTTGATGCCCTTGCAATCTTGTGCAATAGAATGCACTCTATTGCATAGATAGACCCATCGAATACCACTTCAGGGCTTGATATTTATGTAATAGATTATGTCGTTTTGTGGCACTTAAAAATACTGCTATTGAGCGATGTAATTTCTCTTTATTTGACAATTATTTCAGGATACACGAACAGTAGGTTGCTATTCATTTCTTCAGAAAATAGTTTCTCAAAAAAAAAAATACATAGTGTGTTGGACATGAGAAAAAAAGTATTGGAATATTTATGTATATGTGTTTGTACCTGTACCACTGTAAAGCTATACCTATACTACCCATTATATATATCATTGTCAAATAAGTAAAAAAAAAAAAAATAATAATAATAATAGTGGACTAAACTGCAAAATTGTTTACAATGAAAAGTATATTCTCTGCAGTTTCTTAAAACACTGTAAGTTCTTATATTAGGCTTCAACAGATAACCCTTCTAAGTGTTCCCAGTTAGTTTTTGGCCAGAATAGTTTCATCTATTGCTGACATTAATTTCTAATTTCTCAGACTGGGTCTATGTCAGACTGAGCTCAGATCTACTGTTTATTCCAATGGTAATTTCCTCCAGATTTTGTGTTCGAAGCCAGGGACCACACAAAAGCCTTATTTAAGATTTCTTTTTTCCTAAAGCTTCTAGCACTTGCAAATTTTAGTTTTAAAAATTCCTTCCCAAGGTTGGTATTATAGCTCTCTGCCCAGTAATCCTTCTTTTCCCTTCCTACATTATGCTTTCCTTTTTGAGGATAAACCAAAACACTGGGAAGATTATATTTAGGCTTTAAAAAATGCCTTTCCTTTATTTCAAGAGGTGCTAAACCCTTTTAGGTTATTATACTAGTTTATGATCAAAGCTCCTAGGAAAAGTCAGTTTAAAAATAAAGAAAAGGAAAAGCTTTGAAAGACACTGTGACTGAAACCAAATTACCTAAAATTCATCAATGACTAAAATATTTCACAAATATGATGACAATGATCATGACAATAATAAAAGTGAAGTTTATTGGGCACCTCATGTATCAGAAATGATTCTAAAGTGCTTCACATACATGATCTCGTGAGAACTTCATGTGATAGGAAATATTTAAAAAATATTAACCTCTGCTTCTTTTCACCCATTCCTCATTCTTTTATTCAACTGGAATGACATTTGATATTTTCATCTCTCTAGTTGGAGTTGTAACAACAGACAGGCAAGAAAGGAGACTCAAAGCTTTATTTTTGAATTTCAAATAGACACTTAAATTCTTGGCATAGTTTGTATGAAATAAAGGATTTTAGAGGTTTTTGGTTGTTCTTTTTTTTTTTTTTTTCATTCTTTAGAAGCAAAATTCAGAGCCTAAAATGACTGAAGGCATAAAATTTATTTCATGAACAATAGGCATCGGAGAACGCATAATCAGTAATAGCCAGCCTTCCTACATACTCAGTAAAAAAGATGAAATGCAGTAGATATTAAAGTCATGATTTTATTCAGGCCATTGCAATAGAGAAGTTCATTAATGAAGAACAACTTGAAGAAAAAGGAGGCTTGGGGTTTTGTAGAGGCAGATAAACAAAGGTGTGGTGGGAAAAGGGAGAGGTCCTTCTTATCTGAGAATATAGGAGACTATGATGGTCTTCTGCTATTTGCCTTTTATGGAAAAGAAAGGGATAGAGGATTTCTTAACTTCAATTGCTTCCCAGAAACACAAAGTTCAACATCATCACCACATTAGAACTATCCCATGAACTAGAATTAAGACATAAGATCAGGGAAGTGAGCAAAAGATTTAAATGCTGTTGTAGACTTCGTAAAGGTAGTTTGTGCTTTGACCTCACCCCTATTCTTCAGGTAGCATTTGGACAAAATCCTAATATGAAATCTGGGAAGGATAGAACAGAGATTAGTGTGAGGATCTGAGACCAGAGGGGATATATACGTTGCTGAGTGGAGCCTGGGAAAGCATCAGGTCTCAGATCCACCCGGTATCCTGTCAATTCTCCTCTGTCTCCCAATTCAGGAAGGCCCCACCCCAGTTCCTGAAGGGCTTGATATCAGTAGAAAGAATACAAGAACATACAGCATAGTGTATCTGCTTGGAAAGTCAAACACAGCCTCAGAAGCCTCATCACATTTCCACGGAGGTGCCAAAGGGTCTGCAATTTCCTGGCAAATGCTAGATGGGAGTCTGGTCTCAGATCAATAATTCACACTGGATACCTTCCATCTTTCTTGTTGCAGCTCAGCAGGACCTTTAGGGCTACTATCTCCCTCTAGTCTCTTTCCTAGCATCTTTTTTATACCCTTTAGGAAACACAGAAATGGCATTCATCTTTATATGTCAATATATCATTAATGTTCAATATATATTTGAATACCAAACTCAAAAGCTCTGGAATGTTCCTGATTCAGATAGGTAGGTCATGGTTTCTCAATCTTAGCACTATTGTCATTTGGGCAGGACATTTCTTTGCTCTCAGGGACTGAAGAGCTGTCCATTCATTATAAAATGCTTTCTAATATCTTTGACTTTTAGTCAAAATGGCAAAGATGCCAGCAACATTACTCCCCTCCAACTGAGTTGTAAGTTGTAACAATCAAAAATAACTTCTCCAGCATTTGATAAATGTCCTGTGAGGACAAAATGACTCTTGCTTGGGTGAGAGCTACTGGTTAAGCTATGGATTGCCTTTGAAAGTGATTGGCATAGAAGCAGTAGGCATATGACATTGTTCCAGCTATTGAGAGTAGAGAGTCATATGGAATTACTCCCTCTGTCTCAGTTTTCTCAGGCTGCCATAACAAAATACTATAGTCTGAGTGGCTTTAACAATAGGAATTTACTTTCTGACAGTTCTGGAAGCTAGATAGCCGAAGATTAAGGTACCTGCCTATTTGGTTCCTGGTTAGAGTTCTCTTCTTGGCTTTCAGATGGCTGCTTTCTCCTTGTGCCCTCACATGGGGGAGTGAGAGAGAGAGAGAGAGATACAGAGACAGAGACAGAGATCATCTCTCTTTCTTCCTTGTCTGATAAGGCCCCAGTCCTATCAGATTAGGATTCCAACCTTTAGTTGCATTTAACCCTAATTATCTCCTAAAGATCCTATCATCAGATAGAGCCACATTGGGGGTTAGGGTTTCAACATGAATTTTGGGCAAACACAATTCAGTTCACCATACCTTCTAAGATGAGTTTTTCTTCTTTTATTTTCTCCACTCTTACAAGGAACTGTTCTGTTTCTGCCTTTCAGCATGGCCATTTGGGGAGTTGATTCACGGATCTATCTACTAATGCCACCTTAAGAAAACTAACTAACCCACTGATGATGATGATTAAAGAGTGAAACATTTTTTAATTTCTCTGCTCAAATAGATTTATTCCAACCCAGTACCACTTATACATTCCTCAAGCTTCACTTCTAACCTGCTCTGGCTCTCTGATCAATAATAAATCCACAAGTTCCCAATACACGATAATGAACAAAAAAATTAAACCATCACAGCAGAGTTTGTGGAAAGAGATCATCCAAATACATGGTTCCAAATTTATCTGTAAGAAGTTCATGTTTTATTCTGTTTGGCTACAGGAAGAAGTCTATAGTCTCCAGTAATAAGGAGAATAACCTTCATCAGGAAGGCATAAAAAGCATACATGTGTACAACAAGGACAGACCCAGAATAGATGACATTTTTCAAGGGTCAACATGTCTTACTATGTCCTAGAAGAGACAAAAAGCAAGAAAATCCATACGAAGATGTGAGAGCACTTTAGAAGTGCCAGATTTTCTATATAGGAAGAGTTTAGAGGAGATTTGCTTAGAAGGATGTCAGGAAAGAGTAGAGAATGGAATTCATCTTGAAGCTGCGTGTTGTTTGGCCCCACAACTGAGGACGGGATGCCTAGAGAGAAACCACCATAAGCAATCTTTCATGTAAATCTGGACGAAAAGTCCAGATCACACTGCATAGATAGAATTCAAGATCCTACAGACCCACTTGTCCTATCACTGCAGAAGGTGACTTCCACCCTTACCTTAGGATGGTTGTGAGGTCAGGAGACCACTGTAAACCTAGAAGGATACAAATATATATTTGTGTCATGTTGGTGTAGATTTGTAAATTATTAATCATGGACTAAGCAGGGTTTCTCTTCTCCAGGAATTATGACCTCCTGACATAAAGTATTCTCTATCTTGGGGTGCCGGGGTGGCTCAGTTGGTTAAGCATCTGCCTTCAGCTCAGGTCATGACCCCAAGGCTCCTGGGATCAAGCTCTTGCTCATTGGGCTCCCTGGTCATCGAGGAGACTGCTTCTGTCTCTCCCTCTGCCTGCCACTTCCCCCGCTCTCTCTCTCTTTCTCAAATAAATAAATAAAATCTTTAAAGGAAAAAAAAAAAAGAATTCTCTCTTACTTTTTATCTTCTACACTTATCAAAGTAGACAACTAAATATTTCTGGAGGCAAATGAGAAACCATTCAAATGTATATTGGTCACAACTCAGTCAAGTTGCAGACATAAGCACAAAACTCAAGCCAAAGGAAGAACTGAACATTGGAAGAATGAGGATGTAAGTTCTGTATGAGACCACACCTGTCTTGGTCAGCACCGTATCTCTGGTGGTGTGACCAGAGCCTGACTGGTGTACAGCTGTCACTCAATAAATATTCATTAAATGAATTAAAAAGTCAAGGATTTACATTTGTCCTTTAGTTGATGGCTCTTAAATGTGGGGTATTTTTCTTTCTTTCTTTTTTTAAAAGATTTTATTCATTTATTAGAGAAAGAGCGATCACAAGTAGAGAGGTAGACAGAGAGACCAGGGGGAAGCAGGCTCCTTGTTGAGCAGAGAGCCTAAAGCAGGGTTTGATCCCAGGACCCTGAGATCATGACCTGAGCAAAAGGTAGAGGCTTAGCCCACTGAGCCACCCAGGTACCCCTCTTTCTAACTTTTTAAGAATAAATTGTTTCACATTTTCTTTTTCATTATTTATTTAGACCTACCCATGGTTTTATTTTTTTCTCATTTTCCTTATTTGTCAATCAACAAAGGCATCTGAAAATTTTCTGTAACAAAAACTTCATGCATTCAGAAGCAAGGAAGGCAAAGCCTTTAGGAGATCTGGATTCCAGATCAAAGGCAAATTTAAAAGAAATCATAGATGCCTGGTCCAAAACTGAACCCCAAAGTAAAACATATAACTCTCTGCCTGCTTTAATTGGCAAAGTGAGTAGATAGTCAATATGGGGGATTGTTGAGAGCAGGACATTCATTTCAGAGCTGATCAATACCAGACCTGCCTCAGGGGAAAGGGATCTCACTAAAGCTATGCCACCTGCTCCTAAAACTACTTCAAAAAGAAAGGAGGAGGGAAATTTTCTTCACACAATATAAAGCCTACTTCTCAAAAGGTAAATATATAAAGATTAAAACAAAAAAGACATACCAATATTTTTCCCTAGGCATTCTAGTTGATGAGACTTGCTGCATTTTATTAGGAGTTTTCTAGAAAGCTGCATGCATGAAAAGCAAAATAGAAAATATTATCTTCAATTTAATTTATAAAATTAAAAAAGTATTTAGGCTGTTTATAATGGTGAAAAGTAACCAAATATAATAATAGCATATGCCTGTTTAACCTATAATAGTGTTTAGCCTTTTATCACATAGTATCATCATTTGATTTTTGAGGGTTTCGTCAAGCAGATTCAGTGACTGATCAGACAAGAATTGATATTCCCATTTGACAGAGAAAGGAAATAAAACTCAAAAGAAAAGTGATTTCAAAAAGGTTGCAGAGTTAAAATTTTAGAGGTGAAACAGAAAATGGTGTTGTCTATCTATATTAGTTAAGAAAAAAAGTTTCAATTCAGCAATATCAACTTCAACAACAACAACAACAAAATTACAAAAAATTAAAGCAAATGGAGTACAGATGTGGTGTAAGAAAGGTAATAATATAGATCAGAGTGGAAATCGATGAATTAGGAGACAGAAACAATAAAGAAAATATTCTACAGATAATAAAAATGTAATATCTATGATTCTTATGGATACTGTTATATCAATAAATTTGACAAGTCAGATTAAATGGGAAAATTCCTTGAAAGACAGAAATTACTAAAACTTATTCAAGAAAAATTAGATAACTTAAAACTTACTATATATTAAAATAATTGCATTTGTATTTTAAAAATCTTCCTACAAAGACAATTCCAAGTGCAGATGGTTTCACTGGTAAGTTCCATCAAATATGTAACAGATAAACATTATCAGTTCTATGTAAACTCTTCCAAAAAATTTAAGATGAAGGAAAACTTCTGAATTTATTTTATGAGATTATTATTACTCTGATACCAAAATCAGACAAAAATATTACAAGAAAACTATGGACCAATAACACTCATCAACATATTGCAAAATTTAATCAAAATGTTAGTATGTAAAATTCAAATACATTTACATATGTGTATTATATGTATATGTACATATATTTGTACACATATGTATGTATACAAATATGTATGTGTATATATCATGACCAAGTGGGGTTTATCCAAGAAATGCTAGGTTGATTTAGTGTTAGGATCAATCAATGTAATTTACCATGTTAACAATGAAATAAGAAAAATGAGACGATGACTTTAATAACCACAATTAAAAAAAAAAAAAGGCATTTGACAAAAGCCACAGTCCTTTCACTGAAAAATCTCTCAGTAAACAGTTAACAGAAGAGAAGTTCTTCACTTCAATAGAACACATCTACCAAAACTTACAAGTGTCATACTTAATGGTGAAAAACTAAATACTTTTCCCCTATGATGAGGAAGAAAAAAAGAATGTCCACTCTCACTACTTCTATTCAGCAGTACTAGAAATTCTTGACAATGCAATCAGGCAAGAAGCAGAAATAAAAACATTACATTTTAAAGGAGAAGTGAAATGAATTTACCTCACATAATCTGATTATCTGTATAGAAAATCTGATGGAATTTTAAAAAAAGCACCACTTAATAAATGAGTTTGACAGGGTGGCATGCTATGGAGAAATAGAATTGGATGTAATAAATCTGCCCCAACAGAACACTTGGCCAAGTTATTAATACCTGCCAGCACAGTAACGGCTAGGGCTCCAGCTTCCCTTACTTCATTGTGTCTAAGTCCCACCACACAAGGTAACCTGCCCTTTTCATCCTCCTCCTTCAAAATGTTCCAAGTGCACATTTTCAGTGGAGATGGGACAAGGTGAACTTTTGTCCTCTTGTTTCAGCTCTAATACTATAAACCAGTGTCCTTTTTGTGGCCTATTACTCACACATTTTTCATCATGATAAGTTCTTTGGTGGTGATTTTGCTATTCAAAATGGCCTTCAAAAGTAGTGCTGAATATCTGTTTAATCTTCCTAAGGACAAGAAAGTTGTGATGTGTACCAGAGAGAACCTACATGTCTGAGGGAAGCTTTATTCCATCAGGAGTTATAATGCCATTGGCCATAAGTTCAAAGGTAATGAATCAACAATATATTTTCAATTAGGTGCCTTTGAACAAAAATGCACATAAAACAAAGTTATGTACTGATCAGTTGATAAAAATGTGACTACGGGCTTATAGTAATCTAAACCTCTATTTCCCCTAGGAGCAATGGTGCAGCACTCACTAATTCAGAATTTGTGGTGACTATTGAACACAACTTCCAAGAACAATGAGAATTGACTGTATCCAAGAAAGATTTGTATCTAATTTACTGAAAAATAAGAAACTCAAAGCTCAATTTAAAAAACTCAATTAAAATGACCTACATATTTGAGCAGATGCATCCTCCAAAAAGGATATATGGATAGCAAATAAGCACACAAAAAGATGAACAACATCATTAGAGAAATGGAAATTAAAACCAAAATCAGATATCAATGCACGCCTAATGGAATAGCTAAAAGTAAAAGGATGTGGAGCAACTAGAGCTTTCTTACACTGGTAGTGGCAATGTAAAATAGTACAAGTTGGAAAATACTTTGTCATTTTCTTTAAACATTAGACATGAGTCAGCCATATGATCCAGCCATTCTGCTCTTACTTATTTTCCCAAGTATATAATGAAAACATATGTCCCTACAAAGACTTGTACATAAATGGAATGTTCACAGAAGCTTTATTTGTATTAGCCCCCAAATAGAAATAACTCAAACATCTATCAAAAGATGAATGGATAAACTTTGGACCTTCTGAAATTGGAATACCACTCACCAATAAAAAGGAATGAACTATAGATACAAAATATGACACTCATAAAATTCAAAATAAGGCAGAGTGAAAGTAGCCAGATGAAAAGGAATGCATACTGTGTGATTCTATTTACATAAAACTCTGAAAAATATAAACAAATATGTAGTGAGGGAAAGCTGATCACTGGTTACCTGAGGTCTGGGATGAGGGAATGTAGAGTAAGAGAAGGGGAAGGATGTGTAGGAAGGATGACAATGGGGAAGCAGGAGACTTTTAAGATGATGGGTATGTTCATTATCTTGGTTGTAATGAAGATATCCACTTCTATCAAAAGTTATCAAATTGTTCACTTTAAATATAAAAAGCAAAAAAAATAAATACATATATATAGTTATATATCAATTATAACATAGGCATAAATTTTTTAAAATGGCACAACAATCCCCCAAATTAACATTTTTTTTTCCTTACCCTTGGTTTGATGATCTTTGTACTACATCATTTGTGAAGTGGTTATATATAACTACAACTATATAACTATATACAGTTATATAGCTATAACTACAGAATATATATATACAGAACTATACATAATACAGAATACATATACACATATACACACTACACAGAACCATATAGAACGAGAACTACACAGAATATATGCATATATATAATGGCTAAATAATCACACATAGTAATTTTTTAGTCATCACACTGCAACTCATTAGTTACTGGTAACACATCATTTGTTCCTCACATTAGGTGTGTGGGAGCAGGGAGAATGTTATACTGTAGTAAAAATAATATTTGTAGGGGCACCTGTGAGGCTCAGTTGGTTGAGCATCCAACTCTTCATTTCAGCTTGGGTCATGATCTCAGGGTCATCGGGTCGTGGGATTGAGCCCTATGTTGGGCTCCATGCTCAGCGTGGAGTCTGCTTAGAACTCTCTCACCCTCTCCATCTGCCTCTTCCCTCCCACATTCTTTCTCTCTCTCTCAAATAAATAAATCTTGAAATAATAATAATATTTGTAAAGCAACTACTATCATGCAGTAACAATGTTGAGTTTTTCATATGTTACTTTGTTTCATTCTTACAAAATCCTTTAAGATATGAAAGATTTTCTCATTTTATAATTAATAAAACTGGGACACAAGAAATTAAGTAAGTTTCTCATTGTCATATTATCAGTAAGAGATTGAGTTGCAATAACCCCAAATTTTGGTGAATCCAGAGTTCATGTTTTCCTATCTTAATATGACATATATTATATTACACTATATATCATATCATATATTATACTATATTACATGTTAGATATTATAAATATCATATTCCTATATAATATCTCTGAAATGATTGACCTGAGGACTTTTGAAATCTAAGCTCTTTTGTCATAATTCTATACCCTTCTTATAACAATGTAATAAGCACAATGTTTAAAAAGTAAGTTCATATTTATACATATTTTTGAAAGTGCAAAATATATATTTGGGAAAATGTGCAATTTCATAGTTAAGTACCAAACTCCAGCTGTGTGCATCAGTGAAGAATGTTTCCACTCCAATTGTTAAAATTAATTATTTGTTTATGTAAGACATTCTGCCTTCATTAATGCACATGATTAAATAGAAATGCTTCAGAACACAATACTCATTAACCTCACTGTAGTAAAAGGAGTCTCATAGTCAGTCAAGAGTCTTATAAGTACAAGTACAATAAAGGCAAAGGATCTTTCTTAAGCTATTCAAGGTTTACCTGAAAAAGAAAAATCTAAATTTTGTTGATGTATTTGCTTACTGTTTTTTATTTGAAAGACTTCAATTACTGTACTACCTATATGTGCATGTGCACACTCACATGTGTCCATTTATGCATACAAAAGCAAAAGCAAAATCAGATATTAATTTAAAGTGGAGTAAGAGTCTTTTCTTTGGGCCTAAGGCTATGAGTCCATTATAGCCATTCTTTGCAGAGCAAAGGTCAATTAATTGAATAACAATGCATATGTGGTTTTGTCCAACAATACTACCAATCAATCTTTACCTGAAGTGCTACACATTGTTAAGACCTTATTGAACTAATCACTTTATTTTTTAAAAATATTTTATCTTTTTATTTGACAGAGAGAGATCACAAGTAGGCAGAGAGGCAGGCAGAGAGAGAGGGGAAAGCAGGTTCCCTGATGAGCAGAGAGCCCAATGTGGGGCTCATTCCCAGGACCTTGAGATCATGAACTGAGCCAAAGGCAGAGACTTTAACCCACTGAGCCACCCAGGTGCCCCAGAACTAATCACTTAAAAAGAAAGTCTCAATCTTCTTAGGAAGTTGATATGCAAGTAATTAAATTAGATTTAGCGTTTCAATTGAAAAATACTCATGTAAACCTAACAATGAACAAGGAAAAGAGACATAGCAATTAATTTATTTCCAATCTACAAATGGTTTGAAACTTTGTTACTAAAGACACAAGAAGAGTTGAACATATAACCCAGGACTTACATTAACTTTGGAAAATGAATAGATCATGTCTCTGTATTGTGTTACCCAAAAAATTATGATGGACGTATAAAAGTTTTTCTATTCTACTCTAAGTGCTGATTATGTTATTATGTTCATTTGAGAATGCAGTTATATATGTAAGGAAAATAATAAGTATTCAATTTGGTTTCACTTGAAGAAATTAATAGAGTGAAAAATGAGGAGCTTGTTGCCAATCATGAATTAAGATAGAAGATTGTTCCCAATGTATGATATTTGGCCTATTGTTAGGTCTTGACAAGCCTTTTGATGAACTGTGGAACTAACCCAAAAATATCTGTCCTTTTTGCTATACTTACTGGTCCATGACACTCAATTCTACAGACTGTTTTTTATAGATAGGAACTACTTCTTGATAATTGACAAAATGAACTATTAAACATTATTAAGATTTAGAATTCACAAGTTAAAAGAATTTATGGAGGACAATAAACATGTTGCTAAAAAATCTGGCTGCCATATAAAGATGGGAAATGCTACACATCCTCACTTTAGGTTTAGGCACAAGGGGCCGTATAGAAACATCAATCTTGTCTTGAGTTGCACATTTCTAAGACCAATATGATCTAGTGCTGGCCTGCAATAGCATCCACTCATGTGATTTCCCTCCTCACTGTCTTTCTTCAAATCACACCAGTTTTCTATTTCATGAAAGATACATTCTGCTTCTCACCCCAGGAACCTTGCACATGCTATTCCTTGTACCTGGAATAATTTTATCTCTCTCACCTTTTTCTAGCCAATTCTTACTCATCTTCCAGAGTGTACCATAAATTTTCAAATCAATGACTCACTCCCTGATTTTAGTATGAGTTCAAAAATCTCCCCTACTTTCTCAAATCATCTTGTATTTTATTGTTTTTTAAAATAATTATTTTTTAAAAAAATAGTTGGAATAAAGTAATAGACTTTGGTTATAAAAATGTATTGATATTATGGGGCACCTGGGTAGCTTAGTCTGTTAAGTGACCAACTCTTGATTTAGGCTCAGGTCACAATCTCAGAGTCCTAGGATTGAGAACCATAATGGACTCTGCACTTGGCAGGAATCTGCCTGAGAATTCTTTCCCTCCTCCTTTACTCCTATCCCACTCAAATAAATAAATCTTGGAAAAAAAAAAATGTATCAATATTGATTCATTTATTGTAACAAATGTGCCATACTACTGTAAGAGACTAATAACAGGGGAAATTGGCTGGGTAAAGAGGAATACTCTGTACTGCCTTTGCAATTTTTCTGGTTGTATAAAACTGTTCTAAAAATGAAGTTCATTTAGAAATTAATGGTAGCTGCATAATTAGTTGCCAAAGGTCTCTCTTCCCCACAGTCTGGGAGTTCCATACATGAAGGACCTCAAGTGTCTTGTTCCCACTGTATGTGCCAGTGCCGACACAATGTCTTGCATATAGTAAGCATTTTATGTACATTTTTGTATGAGTAAATGATAAATACATAAACATACTGAAGTCCATCTGATTATCAGTTAATCATAGCACTTTCAGCATTTCAGTTATTATCATCATTTTTTGAATATCCACCTCAGTTCCCCAGTTCACTTTGGGTTCCTCTAAGTTGCAAACCATTTCTATATATATATCTTCAGAATTTAAGAAGCTGCGGGCACACACAAGGCACTCAAAGATAGCTTGGTCATAATAAAGAATATTATGGTCTATATGCCATATGGTATTTATATAGGAAGCTGTATAAATAAGGCTAAATTTTTTGTATTGGAGGTAATTTTGTTCCTTTGCATTCAATCTTACATTGTGGTCTAACTTTTAAAAATAAAACCATATGAGTTTCACTTGTGGTAGAGAATTTTTGGAGGGTATTTATCGATTATCACCATGCTATCAATAGTGTTTGTAACAATAATGATGAAAAAATGTTTTTATCAACATTCATTTTTTTTTCTTTTATAGAAAACAAACAACTTATTTGTTTATTAGATACACTGACCTAAATCAGAATAGACAGATATTTGATTCCCCACAGGAGATGCTTTTGTTGTTGTTGCTTAAAGATTTTACTTATTTGAGGAGAAAGAAAGAGAGAGCATAAGTAGGGGAAATGGCAGAGAGAGAGAGAGAAGCAGACTCCCCACTGAGCAGGGAGCCCGATGCAGGGCTCAATCCCAGGATCCTGAGATCATGACCTGAGTCCAAGGCAGATGCTTAACTAACTGAGGCACTGAGATGCCCTTGTTGTTTTTGAAGTTTTAACTACCCTCAATATATATTTCCATATATGTTTTCTACGTGGATACCAAATTTTTAATGAGAAATTTGCAATAAAAGAGATACGAAGCATTTAACATTAAGTGATATTTTAATTCATTAAAGATTTTAAAAGTAAATGACCATCACAGTTTCTACCTATACCACATTAATTCAAATTAAATGCATTTACAAAATAATATTTAAATGCATACAAGGAACTTTAGGAAAGGAACTTTTAAATATCAGGTTTAATAACTGACACACTTATGAAATCTTAAAAGATAAATTTATATATAAAAATTGTTGCTTAAAATAAAATATGAAAAGTTCATTAGAGGAACTTCTTGCTAAGTTGCACTGAAAATACCTTATCAGTTCCATACAAATTATTACAAAACAACCAAATGTATAGAATCATCAGAATGTGGTGTTTATAATATCAATTCCTGTTCAATTATTTTCCTTTCTAATAACCTGTCTAATAAATAAGGACATTAAAAATGATCTCATATTTTATACCCATTTTTCATCCTTCCCTAAGCTAGGCAGACATTGTTCAGTTAAGCATGGAGATCCCATTGACCTCTGAAGGACTCTGGGTTTTGGTCATGTCCCTAAGGCACACTGCAAAATGAGAAATTATTCCTCTTGACATTAAGGTCATAGGAGAGAACACAATTCTTTCACAAAACAGTGGGAAATGATCTCCCTTGTGTCAGAAAGCAACGGAGTTAGATATGTTTTTAATTGTTTTGAACTTGGTGGGAAAAATGTTAGGCAGAGAAAAAGAAATTCAGTGACAAAATTCTTCCTGATGTCTAATTATGAATGTTTATCTTGTCCATACAGCAGTTTTCAGAAACATTACCTATTGAATCACTAAGTAATACTCAGGGATTTTTAAACCTTATTTTTATTTAATTTTTGTTTTATTTTTATTTTTTAACTATTTATTTATTTATTTATTTATTTATTTATTTATTTGAGAGAGAAAGAGAGAGCACTTGCACAAGTGTGAGTGGCAGGGAAGGGCAGGGGAAGAGAGAGAATTAAAACTTCAAAAACAACAAGGGCATCTCGGTGCCTCAGTCAGTTAAGCATCTGCCTTGGATTTAGGTCATGATCTCAGGATCCTGGGATTGAGCCCTGCATCAGGCTTCATACCTAGCACCAAGCCATACAGGGGCTTTGATCTCACAATCCTGAAAATGTGACCCGAGCTGAAATCAAGAGTCCCACACTGAACTTGAATGAGCCATCCAGGCACCTCTAACTTTCTTTTTTTTAATCTTTAACGTAAATGGATAATAGTAGCTCCATCGTTTTTTTACGCCATTCCTTTGGAAGAGAAGTTGGCATCAGGTGCATTACAAAATAAATTTGGAGAAACTGGGGGATTGTATGGGTTTTTCTTTTTCTTTTTTTTGTAATAAAATATATCACCACATTATGCCGTAATTGTTACCATTTGCCACATGGTACCTCTAACTTACCTTCTTCATGTGTGAATCTACCAGCAAACTGACAATTCCTTGAAGGCTATCACCAAATCCTGCTCTTCACATGCCTGGTTCTTGGCTTACGACTTGTAAATCAACAAAGGCTTCCTAAATTAACCATAAATGAGTGAAGAAACCCACCTCTGCTTCTCTTCCCTTTCCGGAAGTGGCGGCATCTACTGTCCATAACCATCTAAAGCTACCGATTGGGTTGGAATTACGGTGACCAGAATCTAGAAGCTCAGAGAAGGAACCCTGAAAACCACAACACAGATGTCTAAGGAACAGGGACCATTTTTGCAGCTGTCACCTCCAGGAAGTCCTTGGAGCCTGGGGCACCTGATAGGATTATCGTGTTATATTCTGCTGGGACACTACCACCAGGAACAAACCAGCCAGAGAGGGAATATTTGGTTCTAGCTCTTCTTCCTGCCTTCCACTCCCTGGAACAACCTGTTTGGGCACAGTAAGCCAGGAAGTCAGGTGGCAAACAAACAAACAAACAAACAAAAACAACTTATCCTGTGAAGTTCTAATTTCAACATCACAAAGTAGGAAATAGAAGAGCCAGTATGACGTTGAGGGAAAATACCTTAATAAAACCAGCACATGACACTATATTAGATTACAGAACAATCAATGACCAACTTCTTGATTGCTAAGACTTTCCCTGGGGCCCATGAAAAGGAGTGGAAAATTAAAGGTGCTTAAAACTCTTTGTTGAATTGAAATAATTTATTCATTTTTAAGTTAATTTTCTAAATATTTATTAAAACAAATATTTATTCCAGGCACTGCTGGATACTTCAGATAAAAGCATGATTAAGACACCATCTCCCCTCTTAGATAATTTACAGCCTAATGAGGGAAATAGATTGTAAACCAAAGCAACTGCAGGTAGTCAGTGTGGTATTTGTACAAGGGGGACTAAGATTTGGGGAAGGACCTAAGAAAAGATCCTCCTACTGAAGAGATGGATATTTAGTCCATTTGGCCCACAATAAGCATCATTCCAGTTACTGCTCTAGACTTTGGGAGTACAGTGGGGACCCTGATGAACCTAATCTCTTCCTTTCCTGAGCTTACAGACTAGTGGAAGAAGGAGACAAATAAGAAAGAACTTCCTCTCATTTACCACAGAACTGATTTAGCTGTCAGTCTAACTGAGCAGTTAATCTTCAGTGCCCATCTGTCCTCTGTCGAAGAGAGGGCATCCTTAGACACTATCCTTGCTTCAAACCATCCTGGCTTCAAACATAGATAATGTAGAGCGTCAATGACTGCAGTGACCCTAAAGGACAGCAACAGTAGATCACTTGAAAGACTCATCCTCTATAATTCCACTGATCATCAACGATGTCACCACTCCAGACCTGGCAAGGCAACCACGGAGGTGCTGCACAGGTGGGTCATACAGCACAGCGCTTTTAAAACCACAGCAATTGTATTGCTAGTTTGGGGCAGGGAGAACCAGTCTGGGCTCTGGATTTAGACAGACCCAGGTCAGAATTGTGAATCTCCCATTTACTAGCTGATATACTACAGACAAGTTATTTAAACTGTCTGAGCCTCACTTTGGTGATCAGAAACCTAAGTAATGTAGCACCCACTTTGTGTGGTTATTTTGGAAACAAATGGATACTTTTATAGCCCCTAATGCTCCGCCTGGGCAAAGATGATAGTTCCCTGGCATCTGGTCCTTTATATTCTTTGGGCTGTTTTAAAGTTGAATTCCACTATCAGAACAACTCCAAGAATTACATGTGCATGGATTAGTTACTAATCCCACCATACAGTTAAAAGAAAGAAACAGCAAAGGCCTTTTTCCCCTCCTTTTTCTTGCTGATGCCCTATTACAAATCCATGGCAGAATGTAGTCTACGAATCTGGCCTCCTGATTTCCAGTAGCATTAATTATAGATGGAAAGGGGTAAAGCACACACTTTTGAGAATAAATATGCAAACAGAGAAACAAATAATAGACAAGTCAATAAATGAATGAATACATTAATAAGCTAGTGTGTATTTACTAGAGAAAGGCTTAATCGCTTTGATTAATAGTATGTGGAATTATAAGACCTGAAAAATAAGGCACATCAGTAAGAGATCTTATACAATTGCTACTAACCACTGCATACCAATGCATAAAATAAACATTCAGAATTTACAACACAGTCTGACTTTTTAGAGGTATCTGCGGAGATTAAAACGCACACCCACTCTCAGACCCACGAGGTGAATATCTTCCAACACTAAAGCAACCATCATGCACATATTCTCAGAGAAGCAAAACAGAGACCAAATCAAAAAGAAGCATTATGTCAGGGAAAGCTGGTCCTCCAAATCAGGTTGCCTACAATTGTAAATAGAAAGATTTGAGCCTCCAGGGGTTACTTTGTTTAACTTTTATTTTTTAAAGAAAGGAATAAAATGCAATAAACTCTAATAGAAACCATGTTTCTCTTCTGGTTCCAGAAGGGATTACAATATTATTCATATTTCTATATACCTCACTCTATGAAAAAGGCATATGAGTAAGAGAACAAAAAAGGAAAACAACTGTAGATTTGTTTTAACATTTCAGAGGAGAAAATGGTAACAAAGAAATCCCCATTTGAAAAGAAAAATGCATTTTTCTCCCAATGGCTAAGGAAAACCACATTATTGAACTTTGTAGTCGTAGAATGCAGTTGTAGAAGAATCACACAGTGAAAACTTTTTACCCTGCATCTGCAGGGTCCTGAAAAGTCCAGTGGGTGAGTAGGGGTCATGATATCTTAAAAAAGAGAATGACAGTGACTTCTGGGTGGTACAGTTGGTTAAGCGTCCGACTCTTGGTTTTGGCTCAGGTCATTCTTTCAGTCTTGAGACCACATCCCCCATTGGGCTCCACACTCAGTGCAGAGTCTGCTGGAGATTCTCTGTCCTTCCCCTACCTCTCCCACTTGTGAGCTCTCTGTCTCTCTCTCAAATAAATAACTCTTCAAAGATAAAAAGAGAGAGAATGACAGCAACACTTGATGGAGATTGGTTACCTTGAATAAGAATCATTACATAACCAAATGAGGAAAATTTACATATATGCAAAATAGCCGAGCTTTGCAAAGGAATCAAAAACCTTTAATTCTGTCGGGCACCTGGGTGGCTTAGTTGGTTAAGCATCTGCCCTCGGTTCAGGTCATGATCCGAGGGTCCTGGGATTGAGTCTCTCATCAGGCTCCCTGCTCAGTAGGGATTCTGCTTCTCCCTCTCCCTCTACCACACCCCCCCTGCTTATGCTCTCTCTCTCAAAAAATAGGTAAAAAATTTTAAACAAATAAAATCAAAGTCTTTAATTATGTGAAGCAAGGCTTAAATTTTGAGAAAGCCCCTGTAAGCTGTGTGATGCTACCTGTTAAAAATGATGAGAAATTATGGTATGCAGCTATGCTCTGAGATGTCACCACCATTTACTGTCCCCTTCTATTTGACAGTAGCATAACCTACCTAACTAAGAGAAATATAAGCTACACGTCGTTATAGTCCATACCAGTGGGATAATACTATTTGTTCAGGATTTCAACATACTCATTCTCTTCTTAAAGAATAAATTTAGGGGCGCCTGGGTGGCTCAGTCGTTAAGCGTCTGCCTTCCGCCCAGGTCAGATCCCAGGACCCTGGGATCGAGCACCGCATCAGGCTCCCTGCTCCGCAGGAAGCCTGCTTCTCCCGCTACCATTCCCTCTGCTTGTGCTCCCTTTCTCGCTGTGTTTCTCGCTGTCAAATAAATAAAATCTTTTAAAAAAAAAAAAAGAATAAATTTAAGACATTGTTTCAGCTTATGTGTTTTTCTTTCTATTTCGCCAGACATGAAGAGCTGGTGGAAGATGTACTGTGAACTGGACATCTAACCACAGCACAGCCTGAGTCAACTCACCTTTGGCCCTCTTAAGATCGACTTCTTCCGGGATTAATGGACCCAGCGTGTCCTTTAACTTTTAAGTAAACCTGCCTGTGCGGATATCATACACACCTCAAAATTAACCCATCAAGATTTTACCCATCCCTTTTCTCTTCTTACTTGCTCCTATTCATTCTGTTCTTCCCATATCCGTCCATGTGATCAGGAATCTACAAAATTGTCCAAACCATAAAATTGGCTGTCACCATTTATTAATCTCTCTAAAACACTCAAGTATCTACTTAAAAATATTTAACTCCTACATATCTCTGAATGCATATTCTCATTCAATCACCAATGCATATGCACTTGTTCAGCCCACCGTTATCTAGTCTCTGTTATTAAAATTGTCCCACCTGGTGTTCCCACCTGCTATCCTACTCTCCTTCTATCTGGTTTCCACACAAATGCCATACATTGCTAAGTGTCCATCTGATCATGCCAGTTTCCTGCTTAAAACTCACTTACTGCTTTCTGTTAAATTTGGATGAGTCTGAACTTTTAATGTGGTTTCTAAGAGCTTCATGATGTCTCACCATTATTCTTCTTAGGGTCCAGTAAAAAACTATGTCCACACATCTCATTCTTGGGTAGATTCTAGCATGAATATACAGTCAGGAATTTCTGGGTCTGATACAATGAGCGTGGTGAGGAGCAGTGAGACCAGAAAAGAGAAAAAGAGCTTAAAATTTTCTATTAAAAACCCACTATTTCAAGTTATTAAGCTGAGTGTTTTTACCACATTGTATCTTTTAATGTCATACACTTCCAGCAAAGATGGTTACTGTTTCTATTTCATAGTTGAGGAAAGTGAAGGTCTAGGAATTCTGCTTTAGGAATTCCTAGAATTTCTAGGAAAAAGGTCTAAAATCACTCAGAGATCATTATTGCCTGGACCGGGATTTAAATTCAGCTTTGTCATTAGCCAGTTGTCATGTTTTCTTAACCCCTCCAGTTCAGGGTGGGAGTGAGCCACAGCAATGGTAGAACTCCTATGCTCTTTGTTGCAAGGTCTCCCATTTCTTATCATTTCCATGGAGGAGAAAGAACTAAAGAACTAGTAAGGTAGATTAAATAATTATCTCACTTAGATACAGAAAGAATCAATGATGACTTATAATTATTCTCTTTTCCTTGGTAAGGGAGATCCCCTAGAATGGGAGTTGAGAACTTTTCTATGATAGGACTATAAATCCTAAAAAAGGGTTGTGCCTTTATGGTGGACTTTTGGGAATATCTTTGGCCATGTTTTGAGTAGAGAGTAGAGTTTTGGAAACTAAAGAATTTCTGATGACCATAGGACAAGAGAGATGGTCTGAGCACAGCCAGAGATAATATTTTCTGAGTGTTCTCAGCTCCATCCTTGGCTCATGGAGAATGCCCACGGTGATCTCAGGGTGCCTTTGTATTAATAATATTTTCCACTTATGGGATATTGTCTTAGCTCAAGCTGCCACAACAAAATACCATAGGGTGGCTTAAGCCTCAGAACTTATTTCTCATAGTTCTGGAGGCTGGGAATTCCAAGATCAAGTTGATTGACAATTTAATTCTTGGTGATAGACCCAAGTTACAGGTGGCTGCCTTTTGTATCTTCACATGATGGAGAGAAAGTTCTCTCCTTTCCACTTCTGATTGGAACACTAATCCCACTACGGGAACACTACTTTCATGAACTCATCTAAACCTAATTACCTACCAAAGGCCCTGCCTTCAGATGCCATCACATTGAGGGTTAAGGCTTCAACATATGAATTTTGGGGGGACACATTCAGTCTATAATATAAAGCCATATGGCAGTCACTATGCTATTAACATCACATATGTTACCTCATTGATATTCACAAGGCAGCCACTAAGGTTAAATATACAGAGATACCTAGCAGTATGATCCAACTCTCCTTGGACCCAAACAGAACAACAATGACAATTATTTTCTTTCCCAGTATCAATCTGTTAGTAGGAATGACATTTTTACTAACTGATGCCCTAAAGTCTTTGAAATGTACTGTAGCTCTCATCAGAAATCATTCTTTCCTCCATGATGATAGTTGTAACCTCATGTACTTAGTTGCATTTGGCCTGCATCTCAGTCCTTCCTGTAAAATATTGCTTGGTTGATTAAATATTCTAGTCCCGGCTGTCCCTGACTTTGTTCAATTATGTTATAGACTTTGATATATGTCACTTTAGCATCCCTTCTTTCCCTCTCAATGTCTGCTAAATAATTTATTTCATTTTTTTATTTTATTTTATTTTATTTTATTTTATTTTATTTTATGTTTTAGAAAGAGAGAGAGAGAGGGTGGGAAGGGGCAAAGGGAGAGGGAGAGAGAGAGAATCTTAAACAAACTCCCCAGTGAGTATGGAGCCAGGAGTTGAGCTCCATCTCATAACCCTGAGATCATGACCTAAGCTAAAATCAAGAGTTGAAAGCTCAACCCACTGAGACACTATTTTGATAATAATTCCACTCCTTCTGCTCTTTTCTGGTGTTCATAGTATTCTCATCTTTAGTATCCTTACCTCTTTCTTTCTGCCTCACCTCCTGTTACTGGTAGCCCAATCACAAATACACTTGATGTGGTAGACTGAATAACAGATACCAAAAATGCCTGAAAGATACCAAAGATGTCTACATCCTGATCCCTGAAAGATACCAAAGATATCTACACCCTGATACCAAAGATGTCTACATCCTGATCCCTGAGTTACAAAGTGACTATGTAAACTTTCATGACAAGAGAGATTTTCTAAATATTACTAAGGATCTTGAGATAGGGAGACTATCCCGGATTATCCAGATAGAACCAATGTAATCACAAGAGTCCTGATAAGAGGAGGCAGGAGGATCAGCTTCAGAAGTAGGAAATGTGATGACAAAAACAAGTGACTGGAGTCATGAGGGGAAGGAGCCACATACCAGGAATGGAGGACAGCCTCTAACGCTGGAAAGACAAAGAAATGGGTTCTCTCCTTCACAAGGAGACTTCAAAAGAATCCAGTGCTGCTGACATCTTGACTTTATATCAGTGACTCTCATTTTGGGCTTCTGAATTTCAGAATTTATAAGATAATGGTTCTGTGTTGTTTTAAACCACTAAGTTTGTAGCAATTTGTCACAGCTCTAGTAAGAAACAAATACCCCTTTTCATAGACCATTCTTTAGAAATCCTTTGATAAATAAGACCCATGGAGGATTTACCTAACAACTCAACTTGTTCTAAATGACTAAAAATATTAATTGTTTAAATATGAAGAAGGGCTGGATTAAGAAGTGTGGAAGACCTTGAAAGGGAAATAACTGTAACATATTTCATATCCATGATATTTCTATTGTTGTTTCAGCATGTGATTGGTCAGACAAAACTGATTCTTTTTCTCTCACCAACAACTTCTACTGCCTAGCATGTGATATCATACATGTAGCTCATGAGCAATATTGATTTACTGAATGATTGGAGGCCATATTTTTAAACAAAGAGCTTATTTACATTTATGACTCTTAAATCTAGATGATGAAATATGCCACCCATTCTCAGAAGTCAGTGCTAGGAAATACTTCATTTGGTTTCAGGATATCAACTGTCTGACTACCAATCTCAGAAAGCTGTCAGCCAGCTATGTTAGGGTTCAAGTTACAAACTTGTACCATACAACTTGTGTAGGACTGCCAAAGAAAATATTCTCAAAACAGAGAAATCACCTCTGAAATTTTATATATATTTATCTACTCAGTTGAAGTAGAACCAATATTTCACCAATGAGAAAGGATTGCAAGTGAACACCTAAGTTAACTGGAATCATGTTTCTTATTTGCATCAGTGTCATTTTCTTGCTTCTAATAAACTAGTATCAGTGGAATATCCAGCTACCTGTCCTTCATCTGCCTTTGATTCCCAAATACTTCTTAAAAAAAAAAAAAAAGGCTGATCTTTGTGTTAGAGCCAGCAAAAGTATGGCTTCATCAGGAAGTACTGAAAAAATAAAATCATTCTTTTTTAAATCACTCAAAATCTTCAATTCAAAATGTTCACCTTTATGGCAGACTTCTCCTAGTCTCCAGATTATCAATGAGGTTTTATAAAATTTATATTACATAGAAGTAGGAGAAAAACCAAAAAACCTTTATTCTGAGAGAGATGAAACAAGGCTCCTGATCTTGCTTTGGTAAGTGACTTGGTCCTACAAGGCAAGATGCAGAGAAAAGCATGAGGATGAGTGCTGATTTACAAGGGTGCTAGTATTTTCTTTGTCACCAAACTTCATTAACTTTAAGTAAAATCTTTAGAGTTGAGAAAATAATAGTCTGGTAAATGTGAATTCAATTCTAGGCTCACTTGCTTACTAGCTAAGTAAACTTGAACAAGTTATTTAACCTTTCTAAATCTCAGATTTTCATTTATAAACTGAATAAAAGTAAAAATAATAATGGAAAGTGTGTATTCATGCACTGAAATATTATTGATTAAATGCCTGTTGAGACTGTGTTAGGCTTTCGAGTTAGAGGGAAAGCTACTACTTGATCTCCTGGGATTAATGTACAAATAAAGGAGATAATTCTTGGGATGTGTTACTACCTAAAACATAATAGGCCCTTAATAAATATTTATTATTAGTAGTTGACTTAATAGAGGTAAAATAGGGAACACTGGTAAGAATGCCTCTAGTTCATGTTTATGTGTTCCTCAGAACTAATGAAGAAAGTGACAGTGATAATTTTGAAAACATTTTAGAAGCAGAAATGTTATGTAAAAGCAAGACATTAATATTCACAAATGTTACAATTTGTCAGTAACAAATGGAGAGCTCAACAGCACTCAATCCCCACATCTGCCATCCTTTTGGCAGCCAGGAAACAAGGCATATTTTCAATTTTTATGGTAGTTTACCTTTTACACCACACCAGGTCTAACACATTCTAAAAGCGAAAGCTCATTCTTCAAAGAATACACATCTTGCTCTGTGTGAAGATTCTGTTAGCTTTCTGAAGAAACTGTTACTGCTTTGTACTGATGCTAATAAACGACCATTGTATCTGGCACTGTTGTGGATATCTTTGGAGAAACTAAACAAGATAATTCTGATGTTTTAGAAACTAAGCTAAAATGAATCCGGCAAATAAGTGTACCTGAATATAGACAAAGTATCCCTGAATGGGAAGAAGTGCCTTGGTGAGTGGGGATAATCCACTAGGGCAAACCTTGGCTACAGGAAATGGGTTGAATTTTGAGTAGATATGGATCCAGAATCTGGATCAGGGAAAGAATTCACCATCACAACCTTTCCATTCCAGGGCATAGGCAATGATAGTGTGTTGGTTGTATGGAGTTTGAGCTAAAGAAAGAAGCTGTTTAAGAGAATCAGGATGAATACACAGCAACACATTCTAATATTTTATGGGTTTTTGTTTTATTTTTTTTTTTGCCATTTCTTACCTTTATTCCAAAATCGATCATAATGTATATTATTTTAATATTTATTTATTTATTATTTTTATTTATTTTTAATTTTGATTGATTGGCTTATTTGTTTATTTTAAAGAGAGAGAGAGAGGAAAAGAGAGGGAGCAGGGGTAGGAGGAGCAGAGGGAGATGGAGATAAGGAATCTTAGGCAGACTCCATGCACAGCATAGAGCCTGACATGGGGCTCAATCTCATGACCCTGAGATCATGACCTGACTCACAATCAAGAGTCAGATACTTAATTGACTGAGTCACCCAGGCACCCCATAATGTATATTGTTTTAGATCTTTCTCTTGTCGCTGATCTCTCCTACATCATGAACTCAGGTCTCCAGTACATTTTTTTTTCTTGCTTAGTGAATCCTCTTGTTATATGCGAAACTGGTTTAGCATACATAGTTTAACTCCATTCTTTCAGAGCGATGTGAGGTTAAGAATACTTGTAGGAAACTTAAAGTGAGTTGGGCACCAATTGATGATGTATTTTTATCTACTTTCCAAATCTGTTTTTCTGATTTTCATTCATTACTGGGGAGAGATTAATGTTGCTCAATAGCAGTACTACAAATATTAAGAGGAACTGTATTAAGACCATGCACTTGGTTCTTTTCCTAAGCTTTGACACAGTGCCTACTGCCTTGGGGCTTAGCCTCTGTTTCCTTCTACCTAATCTGTACTCTGTCCCCCTTCACCTTTGCTCAAATCTTCTGGCCTGAAATCATTTACACTGAGGTCCTAAGAAGTTTCACAGAACAGATTCCATTTAATGCTTTGCAAATATTTTGTCATCAGCATTGTTTTCTTTATGAAAACATCCAAAGAAGATGTAAAACTCAAATACCACTTACCATTTGTCTACTGTAGAGTGATGTCATTCAATAAAGTCTGTCTTAAAATTTCTTCAGAAAATCTTGCAACTTGAATTTCATAACTTTTTAATATTATTTAAAGAATTTCAAATCTCAGCCATCTGAAGAGACCCACTCTATTGTTATGTCCGGATCGAGACCCTTCCAAAAGAACCCACAAAAGGCAAGCTGGATGCAAGAGCAAGAGGGTTTATTTCCAGCTAGCTGGGGCTTCCACAGGCACACACACGAGGCAGTGCACAGTGCTAAGGTGAGAAGCCCCGCCTCTCTCCTTCAAGTATTTTTATGCATGAGTAAACAAGCACTTATGTCACTACAAACGTAGGTGAGTTCCTTATTCTTTATATGGCAATTACCTAAATCTATGCATTTCATTGGTGCATTTGAACAACTCAGGGGCTAGGCAAGACACAGGGAAGATAAATTCCAGGAATAGTTTCATGCCCATACCCTTAGGCCTATCTTTTTCTGGCACGCCCCTACCTTGTACCCTTAGGCCTGTCTTGGAGGAACTTAAAACTGAACTCCACACTATGAGTCAGCTTCATTCAGTTCTTCAAGGACCTCTTCTGTTGTGTTTTGAAAAGATGCAGACAGAGGGCAATAAGAGGAAATATTGGACCAATAGGAAAGTTTTGAAGGAGGAATACAATCACTACTGCAGAATAAATGAGATTATAATCATGCCATTGAACTGTGATAGAACATCCTTCCAAATAGAAATTAGCATACCACAAATGTGCAATTAGTACCCAATAAATCACGCTAAGAAGAGTGTCAATACAGTAAGGTGTACCCAGTCATCACAATTAATGCCTGTGTCCTGTATTGGAGAAGGCAAGCTGTTTTCATGTTACAGTCATTAGGGATGAGATTGTTTCTGCAGCTGAATTGTTACAAGCAGTTAAGTATCTAATAGAGAAGCTGCACTTTGAACAAGAGCCATTGCTTTTAAATCCTGCAAACTACAGGAGTCGCTAAGCCTTTTAAAGGAAGTAATAGTAATAGCTGCTATTTTATCTGAAATAGAGCAACTTTGCAAGAGCATTTAATTAAACCAAAAATGGATGGTTTAGATAAGAATGGCTTTGTTTTCCTTCCTGTTGCTTGATTTCCCAACCGGTGTCAGAGATACCAAAGTCAACTCTAAATATTCAGCAGAAGACCATTCAAAACAAACAGATGCATGATTTGCCTATGAATCCCAAAGGAAATACCAACTGAGGAGGTGGTGTTTGCCTTCCTTGGATTCTGGAATTTCCAACTGTGAACAGAAAGGTGGGTGGATTAAAAGAGTGAAGTGAGGCAGGAATTGCAAAATTTGAGTTATAGAATCTGCCACAAGTTGAATCTGCCACATGTTGTCTGTCCAATTGGTCTAGCTTTAGATGGGTATTTAATTTGCTTATTAGGATTTCTTCAGTTATATAGAGAGGAAGCAAAAGAATTGAGAGAAGCATGCTAACGGATAGCAAGTACAGCTTGGCGACAGGCTCAAAACTGTTCCATTTTGATTTGGAAATAAACAAAACAAAACAAAAACAGGGTGCCTGGAGGGGCACTTGGGTGGCTCAGTCGTTAAGCGTCTGCCTTTGACTCAGGTCATGATCCCAGGGTCCTGGGATCGAGCCCCGCATCGGGCTCCGGAAGCCTGCTTCTCCCGCTACCATTCCCTCTGCTTGTGTTCCCTCTCTCGCTGTGTTTCTCTCTGTCAAATAAATAAAATCTTTAAAAAAAAAGAAAAGAAAAGAAAAAAAAACAGGGTGCCTGGGTGGCTCAGTTAGCTAGATGTCCAACTCTAGGTTTCAGCTCAGGTCATGATCTCATGGGTCCTGAGACAGAAGCCTGTGATTGAAGATTCTCTCCCTCTGTTCCTCCCTCCACACTCTCTCCCTCTCAAATAAATAAAAAAATCTTTTAAAAAACAACAACAATGGAAGGTTTTTTAAAAGAGGGGAAATTATTTGATAATGTGTTTTAAAACTATCATTTATCCGGCTGAAATAGAGAGTACAGGTCATGGGAAAGGTAGGATCTTCTAAAAGATGAGAGATAATGAATGGTTTGGTAGTAATGTTTCGGAAACTGAAGCGACAGAGGAAACTCAAGCAGTACATGGAGTACAGGGAGAACACAGCTTTATTAATGCTTGTGGCTCAAACTCCCGAAGACAGAACAACAGACAGAGTTAGGGGTGAGTTTTTTATGGCTATGGGTGATGGGGGAGGGTATCGGGACGTTTTTAACCGTCTCTCAGGGCAGATTGGCCCCCCTCTTTGTGGGAGCATGATCTATACAGAAGTGCCTTGGGAGAGTGCTAAATCATCCTGGGGAGTTTGGGCAATGCAGCTGGGGCCCTGGGGTGGAGAGTAATGGACAGGGAGGGGCTAGGGTCCAAGGTCTTTATTTTGCCTCAGTAAGAGTCATAGCAATGGAGACAGTAAGAACTGTTTGGACTCAGGTTGTGTTTTGGAGGTGACAACTGGTCTTCCCAAAAGATTAGAAGCTGGTATCTAAAGGAAAGAGTAAGCGATTAAGTATGACTCTGATTCATTGCATGTGGTGCCATTTGCTGGGATTAAAAGTCTTAGGGTGGGAGTAAGGATGGGAACAAGTGCTTTGTCCAATTAGATGCTTGGTAGAAATTCAACTAGTAGAGGTGAAAATATAGTTAAAATGAATCGAGCATTCAGCGTACGATGTCCAGCTAGAATTGGAAAGCTGAGTCATTAACACAGAGTTGATATTTAACACCTTGGAGCAGGCTGAGATCATCTGAGAAGGAGTGTACATAGAGGGGTCAGAGGAACAAACCGCTGGGATATTTAAAACCCTGTTAGGTGGCATAAGAAATGATAAAGTATTAAAGACATAAAACAGTACCATGGAGGTGTGGGTGGGCATAGAGAAAAGAGAGGATGGTATTTTGTTGGACTTTGTTTTCCAGTGGCTGGTGTGAAGGCTTATAGATCATTGGGAATTATCTGGTAAAGAAGGAAAAAATGATGATTCAGGGAAGACAGAAGATAAATTCCGGAATTAAGTCCTTCAAAGGAATAAGGATACTGTTGGGAAGCACAAAGGAGGGAACTGGGTTACTTATTTGATAGTAATAAGAAGAAAGGAAAGGAAAACTAAGTGTTCTTCTGATTCAATGAAAACTCATTCTTATCTGATTTAATGTACTTTTTTAATTTTACTTTTTCTGTTATGTATGTGGCTAAGTGATATGCAGAGAGTGAGGGAAGTAAGAGATCTTGGAGACTGGAGGAAAAGCAAGAAAGGATGCAATAGTTGTTTCCAAGAGTGTGAAGATGAATCCAGTAAGGAAAATAGAGAGATTGTCTGGTTCTAGGAAAAACTTGTTCGGAGCTATGGTCCTAAAGATCAAGTGAGCTTAGGCAGCATGATTGTTATGTGATTTTTTTCCAGTAACATTAGGTACCTGGATGTTGGCGGAAAGTTCAGGAGAGTTGGTTTTAACCAGGATGTGAGGTTTGCCAGAAAAGCATAGCATGAAGACTGCTGCAAGGGAGCAGCTCGAATGTAAAACCATAGGTTCTCTAATGAGCAAATAAGAAAGTGAGGACCTGATCAGTTAATGGACTAAAAGAAAGCATTTGAATATGTCAACCAGATTTAACAAGGAGGTCAGATTGCAGAACACCTGAAATAAAGATTTCTGATGCAATGGATTCGTCCATGATTCCAATGCCTACAGGAGAAATGTTTGGGTTACTTTCTAAAGTAGGCTGGAGGACAACAGAGATAAGGTGTTGAGAAGAGATGGACATCTTCATACATGTCAAAGTCACTCACAATTATGATGGGAATAGCAGTGAAGAGAATGAGGGTAAGCCAGGTGCTGGGGTCTTCATGGATATAGATTATAGGTAGAGTGGGGATCAAAGGTGAGAGTAGACAATGTATGCAACAATGGAGGTGACAATTCTGAAGAAGAGGAATGAAGAATAAGGGACTCACTATCATACCACCAGCCTCTGAGGTTCCTGGAGCAAGGAAGAACAGTTTATGATCTACAAGAAAAGCATAGAACTCTCTCTTCAGAGTCATTACATGTTTTTTTAATCAAACATTCTGTGGCTCAAAGATTTTCCTCCTTCAACAAACTTGTCTCTAAATTATTTAGGAAATATCTTCAATAAAATACAGATATATAGATATATCTGATCATATTCAGAACAAATGTGCTGTCTGTCTCTAAAGGATACTCCAAATGGCTAATCTAAATTATTTTTCACATGAAGTTGATTGGGATGAATACAGACTGGCATAGCAGGGAGCTACAGATTAGGAATCTTAAAAAATGAAACAAACAAACAACTCCATGTATGTGTGTCTTTTAAGTCATTTCCTACCTTTTAAGTCATTTCCTACCTAATTATTCTTCTGCAAATCACTAAAAGGCTCTGAGCCTTGGTGTGTCAACCTGGGAACTCAGGATAATAGATCTTTGCAGAACCCTTGGAAGGATTAAAGTAGTTCATATGAAATAATTTTCATAGTGCACATGAAATACTGGCTTCTATGTAAATAGCAATATTTATATTATATTGAAGATGTAGTATTTTATTATTTTTACCATTTTTCAGTGTATTTCATAAATAAATAGATTTATTTCTGGGTTGTATCTTATGATTTTTATTTCTATTATTTATGGTTAAATATAATGATACAAAGCAAATGTATCTATTTTGTACGAAAAAAGTTACCTCTGGCAAAATTCAAACTTATTTTAACTTTTAAGAGAGAGAGAGAGGGGCACAAATTGGGAGCCATAGCTTTCATAACTTAATATTGTGAGTGATACCTGATGACCTTTGTTGTACGTTACACTGTATACACAGTAATTTTAGTACAATTTCAGGGAAACTAGACAAGGTGTAAGTATCAGGCAATGGAGATCCTGAAGAACCTTCTTGGAGACTGGCTAACAAAATCTAAAATAACAAAATCAGTATTACATATAATATATATTAGTAATTATTATACATAATATAATACTGTATGCACATATGGAAAAATTTAGAGAAAAATTAAGGTTTTTCCATTCGCTTATCTTAACTTTGCAGTATACATGGGAAAGACCTCTTACTTCAAAACAAACCCAATCTAACCCAGCAGAACACACAGTTGGAGAGTCTTGTTGGATTATTTAATCTATTCTTTAAAAGTTTACTAGTTGGTGGGAATGCAAACTGGTAACGCCACTCTAGAAAATAGTATGGAGGTTCCTCAAAAAATTAAAAATAGAATTACCTTATGACCCAGCACTCACACTACTAGGTATTTAACCAAAGGATACAAACATAATGATTTGAAAGGACAAGTACACCCCAATGTTTGTAACAACAATGTCCACAAGAACCAAAATATGGAAAGATCTCAAATGTCCATTGACGGATGAATAGATAAAAATGTTTGGACTATTACTCATCAAGTATGAGTAATTTTGATGAGTTCATCATCAATGGACTCATACTCATCAAGAAGACTGAAATATTGCCATTTGCAGTGACATGGATGGGACTAGAGGGTATTATGCTAAGCTAAATAAGTCAGTCAGAGAAAGACCAATACTGTGTCATTTTACTCATATGTCAAATTTAAGAAAAAAAACAGATGAACATAGGGGAAGGGAGGGAAAAATAAAATAAGATGGAATCAGAAAGGGAGAAAACTATAAGAGACTTTTTAGGAAACAATCTGAGGGTTGAAGGAGAGGAGGTGAGTGAGGGAATGGGGTAACTAGGTGATGGGCATTGGGAAGGGCACCTGATGTAATGAGCACTGGGTGTTATATGCAACTGATGAATCACTAAGCTGAAATTAATAATATACTATATGTTAATTAATTGATTTTAAATTTAATAAAAATTTATGAGTGTTAGGGAGACGAACTTTTCAAAAATATTTAGAAGTTCCATCAAGAACCTGGCTTTAAAATTTAAGTCCCACCCATTTAGTCATAGCTTCTGGTATGCAGGGAGACACTGAAATGGTTCAAGTCACCTCAAAACGTGTCTGTTATTTGAACATTATTCCTAATTTCTTGTTTTCTAGTAATTTTCTTTGAGCTCTACCCCTTATCTTTTTCTTCAAGTGATCCATTTCTTTGTATGGACTATAGCCACCATGTTCGGTGATAATGTGCAATGGTCGCACACACATCACACGCAGTTCTTTTCATTTTCCAAACTGTTTGAAATACCATAGAAGAGTTCATTAGCAGCACAAAGAGTAATATAAGCCAGTGTTTGGTGGTGATGAACAAAGTTTTTATGCAGTAGGCATTCAGAGACATGAAACAAAACGACCAAATGGCCTTAAGTTATGGAATGTGCAATTTTCAGAAAATATGTCTGACTCAAAGTCCAAATTATTTTTTAAACCCAAATTATCCTTAGTACAAATTTGCTGTTATACTAAGAATAGACCAGAAGCCAATGAAGTTAAAATACCTGCTCAAATATACAAAATTTAGTAGCAGAGCTGCTATTAAAAAATTAGATATTTTGGCGTCCTACATAAGTACACTTGAGAATGCACAATAAATTCAACATAACACTCCTTCATTTGATACTGCAACAAATGAAACTCTATTGATTGGCATTTATTTTGAACCCATTTATGCCTGCAATTGTATATATGTAGTTTTAAGAAAAAATATCTTGAGCGCATGAAATTGAAAATGGAAATGAGACCTTTGGACTGAAATCCCTCAACTCCTTGCTTATTTTGTCAGCTGAAAATTACAAATACCTAGAATATTATTGGGTTTTGTGCTGTTTCAATGGTGGGCTCTGAGAGCACCAAGTTTAATACTTCAGATTAAATTGGATTTTTCTTAAGCATAGGATGCCAAAGAGCATCACTCCTGAATATGTATGTGGACTTACAAATATATATTTTAAAAAGAAACATAAAACAATAACAAGTAAAACTTAAGCCTGAAAATTTTCGATGGACTATCTAAACTGCCTTTCACCTCTCACAGAGCTTCACGATTCTGTGACATTGATTACACATTTTTAAACACTGATTATTAAATATATAAATGAATCCTACAGAGAGATACATGTATGTGCATCAAACATGATAACCTTATAATGTCAGCTACGGTAGTATATATGTATCATATGTAAAGTATAATGCTTCCTATTGTACATTATTATCATGTATAGAACCCATATATCATAGGATCACAGCTATAAAAATGTGTCTGCATGAAATTAAATTAAACCATACAGTATTGCTGCTTTGTAAGTCAAAACAGCCAAATATAGAAAATTATATATGCATCAACTTCATAGTTAGTGCAGGCTATGGCTAGGTAGTGAAGTTGTAAGACAAGATGTTTTACTTTATTCTTAATCTCTCCTGTTTTGATAAAAGGAAGAACATGCATTCTTTTCACTATCATCAACAAGTGAAAGATACCTGGATTTGAAAAGAAATAGAAATCCAAGGAAGTTACTTGTGAATATGACGAGCCTCCCAGAAGCACTATAAGGAAGAAGCCCCAGGAGAAAGAAGTAAGAATCAAAGATAGAGCACCACTTGTAAATAGGAGCTGCCCTGTTGTCACGGAGTCAGAGTTGGGTGATGAGGATGAATAATATAGCCGGTAGGAACCTCCAGGGATCTCTCATCCATGAGAGTAGGGCAGAGAATTCTTACCATGTTAAGCATTGGTTCTCCCTTTTCCCTAGACAGCACACATGACCTGAGTGATTTTTACTTGGATGCTATTCCCTTGGATGTGGAGAACCAAAATAGTTTGTTATCCTGACAAGTGTTAGTGGTACTTGCTAATGGCTCTGGTGAAGATAAGAAAGGTTTCGAGTGGTGGGTAACTCCACTGTTTTCCTCCTCATGAGAAAATGATGCAAGTGAGCAGGCAGTGTTATATAGGTAGATTTCCAACAGTGTTATAGAGGTAGATTCTATCCACCAAAATTTTTGCATTTCTTGAGCAAGATACCAATGGGTACAAATGGATTACACTACTGGGAATCTCTAGTTGAAATTTCATGACACTAGTAGCTGGCTACATCAAGCTTCCAGGCCTAGTGCCCTGGCATTTGCCAGTGTATCCATATAGACTCTCTCTGTCATGCCCTATTGTTACTTCAGAAGTCCCCTTTAAACAAAGGGTCTACGACGATGGGATCAAGCCTGCTTTCCACAATATGGGCCCTAGGACACATTCATCTCTGCCCTGACCTCAATAGCTGTGCTAAGTTGGTCCCCATGCAGGTTCCTTTCTGTGTGTGTTTGTGGTTAATAGAGGTTAATAACTGCAGTCTTCTTCCTTTATGATACTTAGTAATCCTCAGGCTGGAGCCAGGTGAGGTCTGTTGTGTCTAACAAGCTTTGGGTGACTCGTACCAAGTTCTCCAAGTGGTCCTCGAAGCCCCCCTGCTAAGGGTTGAGATGAAGAGGAAGCATTCTCTTCCCCTCCCCAAAGGTGAGGGGAGGACCCAGCCCTCCATAGGTGGGGCTACAAAGCATTTTTCCATGATTTCTTCACCTTCAGTCCTTGGACTCTGTCCTGGCTGAGTGCTGTGTTGAGGATCACAGAGACAGATTTTGTCCATCTTTCTGGTATAGGGTCTACAAGTTGGGCAGCCTTTCACTTAGGGATGTGGGGTATTCAGCACAAAGATTTTATTTTTGTCTCTTGGAATCTCAGCCAAAGAAACAAAAACAAAGAACCCATTTTACCCTTCTATTACATATGTTAGTTAATCAAAGAAAAATAAATGTTCCTTAGACTTTGGTACTTTATATCTTGTCCTACATATCACAGACAACTGTGGCATAATACTTTTTCATACCCTTAACCTAAAAATCAGAGTTTTGTACATGCAAGTGTCTTTCCTGAGACAGTCTAGGGCTCTGGAAGGCAGGAGGCTACTACAAACCTCTCCATCCATATTGTAGGTTCACACCACAGTCACTTGAAGTCAAGAGGGATCAAATTGCCAGCTGTTGATAGGTCACTACGATTTTGAAGCCCTAATAAAATGTCGGCTCTTTGTTTAAAGAAAATCCTATCTTTAAGGGTCTATAATTTTATCTTGAGCACATGCCTATGTAAAAATATCATTTAATGGTCATTATTTTCAAGAGTATTGGTTTTGCTGGAGAAAAATATGCCTGCAAAGAGAAATATCCAACTTTGCTAATCTATAACTTCTGAGGCCGTTTAAACTATATGTATATATATATATATATATATATATATATATATATATATATAAACAGCAGTGTCACTAAACATGCTAATTCAGAACAGATTAAAAATAAAAATACAAATGGTTGGAAATAAGGCAATAATATTAGATAATACCATGATTATGATGATATCATTGCACATATTTATGGTTGAATAAGCCCATCTAATTATTCTGACTTCATCTTCTCTTGGCACGCAATAATTTCTGTCAATTTACAGAAAATCTGATAACTACATGATAGGAAAATAATGGCTGAGAAGGCTGAAATGAAGTCATGTCAGGCAGAAGTAATGTTAAGCACCGGTGTTGAAGTTAAACCCTGTAACTATTTATTCTACAGGAATCTGGCAACTCTTCTGAACTCACCAGTATATTCCAGTGGGAGTCAGTAAGGTTCCTAACAATTACCGATGAGCTGATGTTGGGTCAGCCCCGAGGCAAGGAGAAGGAGAGGCTCTGCAAGACATAGCTTTAAAAATAGCAGTCCTTTACTAAGCACCAACTGTATGCAAGCTCTGGGAAGACAGGGGTAGAGGGATGATACAAGATTTATTCCCATACTTAAATAACCAATATAGCATTTAGTGGGTATAAACAGAGATACATGCAAATAATCCAAAATAATAGAAGAAATTTTGCTAGAGGACAGAGTGTGGCCAACTCTGAAGCTAGACTTTTCAATCCCAATAGGACTATTTGCAGATGTTAAAACCCCTAACTCAAAGTCTCAGCAAAAAATAGATAGTCCTGGCTACCAGTGAATGTTTGTAGCACCAAAGAAGCAGCTCCAAGCAGACCAACATCTATAGTTGCAGGGCATATGAACCCTGACCCCTCACCAGGCAGCAATTCACAATAGGCTCCTTTGCTTGGTCTCTAAACCTGAGATGCAAGGGTGCCTAGGTGGTTCACTTGGTTAAGCATCTGACTTCAGCTCAGGTCATTATCTCAGGGTCCTGGGATCAGCCCCACATCGGGCTCCCTGCTCAGCAGGGAGTTTGCTTCGTTTCTCCCTCTCCTTTTGCTCCTCCTCTCCCTCCCCTCCCTCTCCTTCTGCGCCTCCCCTCCTTCCCACCCTTCCCCAGCTCATGTGTGCTTTCTCTCTCAAAATAAATAATTAAATCTTTAAAAAAATAAAACTGAGATGCAAAGATAAAAAGTATCCATTTGATTTTTTAATCCCAGTCAAGAAACTATCCCATCAAATAAAAAATGGTCTATGGCACAAAAATTCATTTAAGTAAAAACAAAAACAAAACATAATAAAGGAGAATTAAATGTATGCAATATGCATACAGTTGAATCTTCAACACATCTGACTAATGGACTTCATGATTTTGGGCAAGCCACTTAACCTTTCAATCTCAATTTACTTGACACTAAAATTGGTTGTTAAGAAGATCTATAGAACATTTTTAAAGCACCTACCTCAGTGCATGGCACACAGATAGTACCTTGTACTTGAGGCTCCAAATGAAGATGGAATGGCAAATTTGTATTTTATCACAAATGTAATACAAATACTGATGTCAGTTACTGATAAATATTCATCGAGTGCTTCTTATTGCTAAATACCATTTTAGACGTTAGGTATTTAGAGATGATAAACTGACCCGGCTCTTAAGGGGTTTATATACTAGGTTGGGAAAACACAACAGCAACAAATAAATAAAAACATAACATAAAACAGAAGATACAAGACAATTGCAATGGGCGGACACAACATAAATGCTAAATACGGTTGTCCCTTAGAGAGCACAGGTTTGAACTGTGCAGGTCCACTTATATGCTGATTTTTTAGTAGATATAGTACAGTACTGTAAATGCATTTTCTCTTACTTATGATTTTCTCTTACTTATGATTTTCTTAATACCACTTTCTTTTCTCTAGCTTATTTTATTGTAAGAATACTGTATAATGCATATAACATACAAAATATGGGTTAACTGACTTGTTTATGTTATTGGTAAGGATTCTAGACAGCACTAGGCAATGAGTAGTTTAAGTTTTGGGGAACCCAAAAGTTGTATGTGGATTTTCTATTGCCCCAGGGATAGGTGCCTCTGACCCCCCCCACACACACATTGTTCAAGGATCCACTACAATCATGGATATATTTCATGCTATAACTATTGCGTAAGTCTAGTATTAACTGGAAATTCCTCTTCATCAGAATACTAGAAAACCTTGAATTGAGGGTGAGTGGGGATTGCAGGTTAGGTTAGCATGTTGCTGGTCAGGATTTACTTCTTCTCATTGTTCTTGTTCTTGTTCTCCATGACATGTCCCAATTTCATGTTACGCCCCATTGCTTATTTCCTGTTATCAGAGCTAGAAGGATAATTATCTTGGTCTCTCTGTCTATCGCTGTCTCTCTCACTCTCTTTTTTTCCCCTGAAGTTCTAATTTCGACGTAAGAGAACTTTTGCCAACCTACATGGACTCTTCTACTATTTTGTCATTACTCATCTCTCTATGTCCCTAATGCTGGTTGTTAAAGTCTATACAATGTTGTGAAACCTCTCTGGGAAAAATTCATTTTCTTTAAAATGATAATGGAGATTTTACACATAATCTTGTAATCATAAAACAAAATAAAATGCATGTTTCTAGCTGGGTGTTAACCAGTATTAACGCACCATTGCTCGAAAGACTTTTATGTCCTTTGTTGCTTCAAATTCTATCCTAGTAATTCCCAAACCCAGGGGCAGGGGTTAATTTTAAAACTATCATTTGAAAACAAAATCTTACCTGGGTAGGCATTTTCTATTTAAAGTCATATATATTTAAAATCATATATATATTCACTGGGGTACCTGGGTGGCTCAGTCAGTTAAGTGTCCAACTCTTGGTTTCGGTTCAGATCATGATTTCAGGGTAGTGGGATCTAGCCCTACATCAGGCTCCATGTTCAGTGGGGGGTCTACTTGAGATTCTCTTTCTTTCCCTCTGACTCTCCCCCTGGGTCTCTCTCTCTCCTTCTCTCTCAAACAGATAAATCTTAAAAAAAGAAAATCACATACTCAGGACATATTAATAAGAATGCATTTCTCTGTTATCTTGAATGTATGTACATTTGGGTGCCAGGTGTCAGAACATAATATGGATCCATGGCACAAATAGACACAAGAATATTTAGTAACTTTTGTGAAGTAATATTTTGTTAAAACTCGTAGTCATCAAGATGTGACAGAGGGGGATTAAATATAGCCTCTGTATTTTGTAATATTTCTTCTTTTGTAAATATTGATCCCTACAGAAGCAGAATTTACAAATGTGACCATCCTGTCAGTTTTATTTCCATAGTCTCCTAGTCAGCCTCCCTGCCTCCAATCTTACCCATCACTGCTATACCCTCCCTGATGTACCCTTTATCTTTCTTAAAAAAAACAATAATAATGTTGGAACATCTGGTTGGCTCAGTCAGTTAAGCATCTGCCTTCAGCTCGGGTTATGATCTCAGGGTCCTGGGATTGAGCCCCACATCGGGTTCTGCACTCTGTGGGGAGTCTGCTTCTCCCTCTCCTCTGCTCTGCCCCCCACTTGTGCTCTGTGTCTCTCTCAAATAAGTAAAATCTTTAAAAAAAACGTATTAGTCTGACAATTTCAAATATTAAACAAAATTTCACGGTGCAATGTATACAAATTTTTAACACCTTTGAAGAGCAAAGCTGCAAGTTAAGACAAAGTCACCGAACTGGCTCTGTGAGAGATTCCAGTGATCAATCCATGTGATTTATGGCACACAATTTGTTTGGCAGTGCAGTTATTTGAGTTCTTTGTTTCTACACTTGCAGAATAAAATCAGAACACATAAAGATAAAAGGAAGGTATTAACTGAATTCATAGTTGATGGCTAGAACATATTACAGAAATGTTGAAATAGAAGGAGAATGATAAGTTTGGGCAATCAAAAGGAAATTAAATGGGCTGTCCACAACACTGTCTAGCCAGTAGAGCCATAATCTTGTTCACCCACATTGAAGGTTCCTTCTGCTCTAGAAGAATAATTGTCCTCACAGGTCACCAAGTGTTCATATCGGATCTGTTTCTTGGACATTTGACAAATTCTGTCTTAGTACATTTGAAATCACTATTTTTTTTCTTGTTTGATTAACATTGCTGCCAGGGAATTCTTTTTGGCCTCAATTACCACGTTACTCTCTTTATTAAGAAAAGAAGTGTCTTTGGAAGCTTAGAAATTATCTGTTTTCCATCTCTGTTCTCATTTTCTTTCTGAAAAATTAACCTGAATTATTCTGATCCTCATTTAGAAGCCCTTTAGCAGCTTTCCAAGATGAAGCCGACAGGGCAAACGATGGGCATGCAAGTCTCTCAAAGTTCCAGTTTCACCAAAGCATCATTTTTTCCAGGTGTATAAAAATCCCTACAAGTTCCCAAGCCTACTGGGGAGTTTGTGTACATTCTGTTCCCTTTCTGACTCTTCTTAGTCTTTTTTCGGGATCTAGCTCTATGCCACCATCTGGGTAAAGCCTTTCAAAAATGGTCACCAGTTTTTCTGTACTCCCTTAGTCCATGCCTGTATTATATAATGTTTTACTGTCACTGGGATCATTTGCCCTCAGATTCATCTTCCCACCCTACTATGAGCTCCTAAAAACCTTGACAAGGTTGTCCTCTGCTTTGGTTGCCTTACCCTTCCTATCGTGCCTGGTTTTTTCTTGTCTGACACTCTCTCCTTAAAGCCTTCCTACTACCAGACAAGCCACTCTGTGTGTAGCCCTGCCCACACTGATCTATGTCACACACACACACACACACACACACACACACACACACACACTGGCCAAGAGTTAATGTGATTGGAAAAGAAAATATCAGAATCTTGGGGAGAAAGAAGTCTTCGGTCTTTGTTTCCATTATCGTTAGAATAAAACCCAATTGTGTATTTATTATAGAGATGTAATTTTAGGCTATAAATCAAGGAAAAGATGCTCAGAAAGTGCATTTTCAAAACAAATTTAGAGATAATGCCATAACAGGCTTTGGTTTTTGTAATGAATATTCCAAAGTGTTTAGCTGCTGTGCATTTAGTGGCAATGTACTATATCCTGCCATTAATACACATATTCCAGTAAAAACGTTTGACAGAATATGGTCCAGCAATAATAATAATTTGCACTTATAGCTCAAAACTAATAGCTCAGAGCACCTCACAATGTGCTGTTTAATTTCTGCTCATTCCCATATGCTACTTATTTCATCTCCATTCATCCTGCAAGGTATGTGAGTATATGACTTTCATTAAAATAATAAAAATAAATGAAATGTTTAATATGAAAAAAAAACTGAATACTTTTTTACAACTGTCTAGAATAACTGGAGAGCTGGTGGATGGGGAAGGAAACATAAAGAATATTTATTTGTTGTTGTATTTTTCTCTATGCTCTAGGACCATGTGGTAGAGGTGAGTGCAAAAAGGTGCTTGTGGATGACAGGCTCGTTTGAGTAATTGATTGTAACTGGAGTTTTGAGAGTCAAGTTTCTGATAATAATTCAGGAAGTTTCCCCCCTTCATATTTTCTCTGATAACCTCAGCAAATGGTTCCCATGGAGAGGAGGAGAGGACGATTTATTTGTTATAGCAACTGGCCTGGAGCTCTACTCTAAAGGGTTGCAAGACTTATCACTAAATCTCAGTTTTTCTTTTTGGGGATCTCTGGGTTTCCTCAATCTTTGGCTGGCTTCTAAATATACCTTTAGACAGAAAGCCAAGCTTTTTCCACGCTCACCTTGTTTGGTTTCCTTCTTTCAGAATCATAGCCCTATACTGGACATCATGAAGACATAGTGAAGATCTTAGTTATTGCCTAAGGTCTAAAAATGGGTCAAATATTTGTGTCCAATTTTCTAGTTGTCTTCCAGTAAGAGAATATTTTAGTCCCTGCTACTCTCCCGCCATAAGTGGAAGTCAGTTTCCCTTAATAAACTTATATTTATTAAAATGTTCTTTGGGGCACCTATGTGGCTCAGTGGGTTAAGCCTCTGCCTTCAGCTCGGGTCATGATTTCAAGGTCCTGGGATCGAGCCCCATATTGGGCTCTCTGCTCAGCAGGAATCCTGCTTCCCTCTCTCTCTCTGCCTGCCTCTCTGCCTGCTTGCGATCTCCCTATGAAGTAAATAAATAAAATCTTTAAAAATAAAATAAAATAGAATAAATGTTCTTCTAGTCTTAGGCCTGACAAACTACATTTTGCAAGAAATTCTTTATATCCAAATTGTCAAGTGTATTTTTGTATCATTTTTCTTAATATCCTCTCATTTTTCCCTTCATGTCTGCTGTGTCTGTTGTGGTTTCCCCTTCTTCATTCCAGATACTTAAAATTTGTAAGTTCTCTCTTATTCCTTGATCAGTAGGGTTGGAGCTCTATCAAATTTGTTAATACGGTGTGATATAGGTTTCTTTTCCACTTACGAAATGCATGCTTTTTGGCTAAATCCAAATTTGGCTAAACCCAAAGTCAGTGAGGAGAGGAGGGAAAAGAGAAGTGTGAATGAAATATTTGGGGCAGAGGAATTCAGTCTCTCACATTGAGTAGCTTCTTGTTCTGATACCCTGCTTAAACCAAATTCCATGTATCATCTACATTGACTCATAGCTGTTCACCCTTTGACCATACAGTGGGCACTGCCCTACTTCTTCATATTTGTTGGGATTACAGAGGAAGAATACAAGCAAACTTGGTGGAAGCAATAGCTTCAGGGTGAGTATTTTATTCCACTGTTCAAAATCTCCCCACGTGGGAAAGATTTCTTGGGCATAATCAACGGTTTGCCATCATTTCCAGTCTCTTCTTTTCCTCTTCGGTGCTTCCCCACCTATCTCTATCCTCACAGCCTTCAATTTTTTCTTTAACCACCCAAAGGTGGGCATTTAGGCTTTCTGTGTGCTTGCTGCAGTTAGCGTGGCTCTGCAAAGTTGGGGAAAGTTCAGAACCTGAAGGTCCAGTGGTATTCTTAAGCGAGACAGTCTAGTTATCTACTTGCCTTGTCCTTTGCAGTCAGT
>CM053609.1:107860879-107908395 GCA_028646535.1 Procyon lotor
AATAGTTAGGTGCTTAATGGGTCACAGAGGTAAATAAAATATGATTCTTATGTTTGGAGCTTTATAGTTTAGTGGGACCTACAGATGTATAACCAAGCCCAGAACAGATATTATGCTGAGTACTACAATAGCACTAGGAGATGGGCGTAATGAATGACTTAATTCCCAAAAAGAGAACATTTTTTAAAGAAGGTGTATTTGAGTTAGCTCTGGAAATATTGATAAGAATCCAATAAGAAGAATGGATTAAAGATGTTAAGGAGAGAAGAAGATGTAGTGTATTTAATGTTTTCATGACCATAATTAAAATAACCACTCTGATCCCATGTCTTTTGTCCTTTACCTTCTAATTATTTTCCCCTCTGACTCTGGACTCAGAAAATTACTTTCTTAATCCATTAATATGTTAGAAAATTTCGTAGAAGCAGAGGCTTATCAAAAGTGCATGAGTCCCTGGGGCACCTGGGTGGCTCAGTGGGTTAAAGCCTCTGCTTTTGGCTCAGGTCATGATCTCAGGGTCCTGGGAATGAGCCCCACATTGGGCTCTTGGCTCAGCAGAGAGCCTGCTTCCCCCTCTCTCTCTGCCTGCCTCTCTGTCTACTTGTGATTTCTCTCTCTCTCTCTCTCTGTCAAATAAATAAATAAAATCTTTTAAAAAAAAAAGTGCCTGAGTCTCAAAGTTACTGTGTGTCCAGCTTTATTCCAATGTTGCCACTCAAATAAGATGCATAGAAAACCCACAACATCTTTTTAAAGGGATTTGTATAGGGTAAAAAGCCACCCTCCTAAACTAAACTTAAAATAAAATTTTAGGAAGTCAAATTTTATTAAAGCTTCAGGGAACCCCAACTCTATACAGTCAGGAAACAAGCTAAGGAAATTTCTCAAAAAACATATCTTCCAATACCTTTCTAAGAGGTGGTTTAAAAAGACCATGAAAAGGAAATAGTTTACAGTGTGATCAAGGCTAAGACAGGAACCAATAAAGGAGCAATCTGACCCTTGGAGTTGAGGGGCTTGGTAACATGTGCTTCATTGCCTTCAGAGAGCTATTGAGAAGTGGCTATGCCATGCTTCATATCTTTTCCTTTTGTGGATGGCAGTGACCATTAAAGATACCTTGCCTTTGTCTCATCATTGAATTTTAGGTGAGTAGGAAAATAACTCATCTTAGTTGATAATTCTCCATATCAAAAGGAGCCAAATCTGAGATTCATGTAGACTTGATGTAAATCACAAAACCCTGAACTTTGATTCTTATGTTGATTAGGTGAGACTCACAAGAGGGTGTCCTATGAGTGAGTTGGTGTCTTTTGCAAGTTGTAGGCCAGAGAGGGAAGACTGCAATATATTGATTGCATTAATAACCTTAATTCATTTTTCTCCATCTATGCCCTTTATCCTGTAACTTTCCCTGTGATCTCCTCCACTCTGACTTTGAGCTCAGCCACATAGTGTTGTAGCCAATGGGATGTTAGTAATATGATGCAATCAGCAGCTTGAAAAGTGAATTTCTTTTTTTTTTTTTAAGATTTTATTTATTTGACAGAGAGAGAGAGATCACAAGTAGGCAGAGAGGCAGGCAGAGAGAGAGGGGGAAGCAGGCTCTCTGCTTAGCAGAGAGCCTGATGTGGGGCTCGATCCCAGGACCCTGAGATCATGACCTGAGCCAAAGGCAGAGGCTTTAACCCACTGAGCCACCCAAGTGCCCTGAAAAGTGAATATCTGTTGAAAATCTTCCACAGTTGTGATTCCTCTCACTTGCCCAGGACAGCCTGCTGGAGGGTGAAAGATATAAAATAGAGATGAGTTATCTCAGCCAGAGTCATCCTAGATCAGTCCCAAGACAGATATCTCCTAAATGAGTGAGTCAACACAACTGAGACCAGAGATCAGAAGAACCGCCCCTTGAAGTCTACTGCATATCACTAACCTCTAGACTAAGAGCAATAGTAAATAGTTGTTATTTTAAGTCATGAAGTTTGGAAGTCATTTGTTATGTAGCATTATTTAACTGATACAGAGACTACTCCAGGTAAAAGGAGATGAGGGATGTGTCCTTGTGGTCTATCAAAAAACATAAAACATAACAGTATATATTAAATGATTGTTATTGAATGATTATGCTACTATTCTCAGTTGCTTTACATGTACTCAATCATTTCTTATAATTCTTACAACAAAGTTCAAATAAATAAATGTTATTAGAGTGCCTACTTTATAAAAGAAGAAACTGATGCATAGAAAGGTTAAATAATCTGCTTGAATTCACACAGCTGCTAAGTAGCTGTTATAGTGAGAACACTACAAGAAGACCTAAGCGTGAAATATGATCATTGGTCTGTGACTCACATTGAATTTTGGAGTCAGCAAGATTGTCCAGTAGATCATAGGTTTAATTTAACAGTATAAGAAAGGTCAAGATTATATTTTGAATTGGTGAAGAGTAATATAAAAGAAGTGCAAAGGAATAAGGTCCAAAGAGCATCAAGAATTGAGAGGTAGACAGAGGTAAACAGTAAAGGATAGTAAAGGATAATAAAAAGGAAAGTAAAGGACAGTAAAGGATAATAAAAAAGGAAAAAAAGCAGTCAGGGAAAAGGAAAGAAAGGCTAGGAAAAGTAATGAAGGAGAAAAGAAAAATGAAAGGAAGAAGTAGGCAACCATGTTCCTAGCCACAGAGAAGCTAGAGTAACTTCAGGACTGATTAGTTTCTGTTGATTTCTATAAAATGCACAATTGTGTAGTGCCCAGGCATCAGATGCAGAAACAAAGATGATTAAATCAGGATTAAGGTTGGTTGGGAAGGAGGAACAGAAGGAGAAGGAATGAGGCAGTAGAAGTTGCAGGGAGAGCAGCCAAGTAGTCTCTGTTGATCCAGGCTCAAGGAGGGAAGAACCTAGAGGTGAGGAAAATGAATAAGAAACACACCCCCTGGGGCGCCTGGGTGGCTCAGTCGTTGAGCATCTGCCTTTGGCTCAGGTCATGATCCCAGCGTCCTGGGATCGAGCCCCGCATCGAGCCCCGCATCGGGCTCTCTCCTTGGCAAGAAGCCTGCTTCTCCCGCTACCATTCCCTCTGCTTGTGTTCCCTCTCTCTCTGTGTTTCTCTCTGTCAAATAAATAAAATCTTTAAAAAAAAAGAAAAGAAACACACCCCCTACCCACCCCCCACTAGGCTCAGGTCACTTTGGACTTTTCTCTGTTCCTTAAAAGCACCAAGGATAGTCTCAATCTGGACTTTGTTTCAATTATTTCTTCTGTCTGGAACAGCCTTCCCTCAGATCTTTACCTACTGATTCTTTCTCTTTATTCTGATTTCACCTCAAATGTCTCCTGCTCATGGAGGCTACCTCTGTGATTTTTTTTTTTTAAAGATTTTATTTATTTATTTGACAGAGAGAGAGAGAGATCCCAAGTAGGCAGAGAGGCAGGTGGAGAGAGAGGGGGAAGCAGGCTCCCCGCTGAGCAGAGAGCCTGATGCGGGGCTCGATCCCAGGACCCTGAGATCATGACCTGAGCTGAAGGCAGAGGCTTTAACCCACTGAGCCACCCAGGCGCCCCATACCTCTGTGATTCTTATCTCAATTGTTTCCCCTCTTCCTTCATACACTCAAGTAAAAGGTAATGTCGTTTGCATTATTTTGTATCATTATTATTTATATTATTTTCTCAGCATCTCTATCACTCACCCACTCACCACAATGCAAGCTGGGTGAGAGCCTTTACCTGATATCAACGCCAGCATATCCAAACTCTTAACATGGCGCCTTATACCCTGGATTGACTCAAGGAACACATGTGGCCTGATCAGGGTTGTGTTCAGAAAATAGAATCCAGGAGATTTGATAAGTGGACTAATTCTGTATGAGGAAAATATCGAGAATATGTCCACAGAGCTGTTGCTAAATTAGTGAAGTGCAATTATTGTCGTTGAGAATAAGGAATAAAGTCTAGAGAGAGGTTGTTGGGGTCACCAAATGCTTCTTAAATCAACAAGATTTAGAATGCAGGGAAAGACAAAAAACTATGAATCTGGCTCTGCAGCAACTGCAACAAATTTGAAGGAAGACAAGACAGAGCAGAGGATGCCCTGAAGGACTCAGAATAACGAACAGGTCTCTTTTGGGGACCTTAAAGGGAAGTATGGACCCCAGAGACAGGCACTCCTTAATTGAGGCAGGGGCAGTCTCTGAAAAAGCTGAGGAAAGATAAGAACGTGTTTAAAATGAATTATTTGTTCCAAATATACGGCATGTTTCCTCCTCTTCCTCTCCTTTCTTCTCCTCCTCCCTCTCCTCCTCCTCCTCTTCCTCCTCCTCCCCCTCCTCTTCTTCTTGTTCTTGTTCTTCTTGTTCTTGTTCTTGTTCTTCTTGTTCTTCTTCCTCTTCCTCTTCTTCCCCTCCTCCCCTTCCCCCTCCTCTTCCTTCTTCTTCTTCCTCCTCCTCCTCTCCTCCTTTATCTCCTTCTCAACTGAGCTAAATCATGAACAAAACATGTTATTTTGAGGTCTGAGTGAGAGATAATAGGGTCATAATGGTGGCAGTGTGGGGATCAGCACATATTAATACTCAGTAAGTAATTGTTCAGTTACCAAATGGAAGATGAGAAATCTCATCAGGATCCAGCACATGGAGTCTTGATTGATTTGATTTTTCTGTCTGGGTGAAAATGTTGACACTATCGTTATGTCTAGAACTACTCCATCCAGTATGGTAGCCACCAACCACATGTGGCCATTTACATCGCAAGTGAAATTAGTTAAAATGAAATCAAATTTAAAAGTCAGCATTTCTGTCCCACTAGCCATATTTCAGAGGCTCAGGAGCCACTTGTGGGCTAGTGGTTATAGTATCCAACAGTGCAGATAATAGAACATGTCTGCTATACAGGAGAATTCTACTGGGAAACACTGCTACAAAACAAATGCAGCCGTAGCCTCTTTTCTTAATTTATTCATCATTTTTCATGTGTTTTTGATATTTCAATCTATTCTATACTTGTTTTTCTAAGGGATTGGAGAACTGCATTAAGATACACACTTTTCCCCCCCATTGATGCTATACTTAAGTTTCCTGCAAACATGCTTGGCCATCAGGCCACCTTCAGTTCAGGTTTCTTAGACCAGCCTATGCTGGCTTGTTTCCATTTCCTACCAACCCAAGTTGCTAAAGTCCTAGTACACTTGAAGCCTGGAGATCAGAGTTATTGAAGTGAGTAGTGACTGATGATCATCACAAGAAAAAAAAAAATGTTCTCTGAAGTTATGTATTAAAAGAAGATGTGAATAAAATTATTTCCCTGGTAAGGAAAGACAGGTATGAAAGACCAGAATGGTGAGTACTTTATTCTGGCTCCCGATATTATCATTTGTTATTCTTGATTTTGTAAACATTTTTTTAGAATTTTCTTTTCTGCTGTAATCTTCCATATTCTTATTCAAATGCCCATTAAGCTTTTCCCCAATTGTCATCCTCTTCAGCATTTGGGTATTTAGTATTTTTTTTCCTTTATGACTGCAATCCCATAAGCATGAATTTGTTTCATGTAGGGATCATAATTCAAAGTTTCTCCTTCTCTGGAGTGTAGCCAGCCTGATTTATTCATTAATTCTCTTCCAATTTGTTTGAAAAGTTCCTTTTAATTCTTCAAAATTCAAATATGCATTATATTATGCATATTGAAGGTAAATATTGCAGAAAGAATATATCTTTACTATATTAGTGATGCTTGCATACTTCAGTTTCTAAATATGTAATGTGCTAACAGTCTTGCCTGAACACACACACACACACACACACACACATATATAGAAACAAAATGCAATAAATGCACATAGCCTTTAAAAATCTTATTACTGTTCTTATGTTCAGGAAAGAAATGATGTTAAACCAGATGGCAATAACATTATGCCTCTTCAGTTCCTAAAACATGTTTATGAAAATCAATTGATTTAGAATTTCAACCTTTACTTTTCAGCTGATAGTCACAATAGTAATGAACAATATACAAGTTTAGAATCTTCTTATCTGAAATGCATGTGAGCAGTATTATACAGTTGCACTAACATATAATGAAGGAAAATGGATTCTTCTTTCAGCCTTAAAATCGAGACCTTGGCTGTTTTCTTACCTCTGCAGTTTGTTAATAATCAAATCTAGGCAGTCTTCTGCAAAAGTGCTACTTCCCTTGATAGAATGAGAAAGGGATACACATATGTCTTTGATTTGAATGACCACTAAGATTGAAGCAGGGGCAAGATGCAAAATCTTGCCTATATCTATTGGCTTTGCAGGTGTTGCAACTACTTTTTCCAATAATCTAGCTTTTTCCAGATATGCTGTGCCTGGCCTTACATGAGCCACATTTCCAATGAAATGGACACATTTTTACTTTTTAATAGATGTTTTGATTTTGGAGAGATATAACGTCAGTGTGGTTCAGATTAACAGCGTCTTAGTGAGTCTGTGTCTGTTCCAGGGCCGTGCATGTGTTTCGGTCAAGGCAGGGCTATCCTGTCTACGACATACACTCGCAATGCCTCGGGTAACTGGGACCTAGGCTAATGAATTACGGAAAGATAATTTCCTCTGCCTATTTTTCCCTTTAAACAAATTGCAGCCTCATATTTCAACTGAATGACCTTTCTAAAACTCCACAGTGACTAATTATAAGAGAACGAGAGGGAATTTATTATTAACAGAAATGAGATTAAGTTTTGCCATAACCTTGGGAGGTAACACAGCCAATGATGTTTATAATCTGAGGTGATTAGAAGGGGGTCTCCTCCTAAGGCTGTTGCAGATTGCTTCTGGCGCCGTGCTGCTGAGCTGAGTCTCTCCAATGCCACAACGTCAGCAGCTTAAATTCCCTGTCTGGTTTTTATGTTGCTGATAATCTTCAATTTAGTAATGTTGAAAGGGAGGAGGGAGCAAAGAGCAACAGACAGGATGGGTGATAAAGTGACAATATGAGACAATAGAAATAAGAAAAGGTAACATAGAATAAATGAAGTATAACTATTCATTCCCAAAATATTCATTAAGAACTTATTATTTATAATTTATAAAGCATGAGGTTCTGGGTATTCAGAGGGCCAAGTGAAAGTGACATGCATTGTTCCCAGCTTGGAGGTGCTCATATTCAAGTTGGAGAGATAGACCAAAAATAAGAAAGCAAGTATATAATAACATAATCACAACTTGTGAAGTAGTCTAAAGAAAATGAATAAAATACAGAGATAGTCAATACTAAGTAATTCTCCAATAATAAGAGAATGGGTTTCAGATTTAAGCACAAGGATAAGAAGGACCTGGACATTGAAAGATCTTAGAAAAGAGGAAAAGGGAATAGTGTGCGTGAAGTCCAAGAATATGAAGAAGGTGAGTTCATATGATAATGATACATAAGAGGCTAATGAGACAGAAAATGAAAGTACCACATGGAGACCCAAAGGAGGGGGAGTTGAAGACATTGGTGAGATCCTCTACAGTCTTGGATGGCAGATCAATATGTTTGATACCAAGTGATGGGATTCCTCCAGGGTTTTGAGAAAATGACATGTCTGATTTATATGTTATGGGGAGTGGATGGATTGGGCATGGACCCAATGGGAAGGGTAGAGTTGAGTAAGACAATTGCATCAGTGTGTAGGCACAAGATGGTGATGTGGTGGAGGTGCAGAATGAAACAGACATATAGAGGTATGGCAAATACTTTAGAAGAAAACAGCATTAGATTTTCTGATGGGCTGGATGTGAGGTGTGGAGAATTTCAAAACATTTCCCAGATTTTGGACTTGAGCAACTTTGTTGATAAATTTAAATATGTTGAGTAGGCTATTGTCATGGCTAGATCTTTGAAAAGGGACCAATGCTAGTAAATTAATCATAGTTATCCAGAGAAATAGAACCAATAGGAGGGATTCAGATATATAGACACAGATATATATTGAGATATATAGTACTGATAAATAAATAGATGTGTACATACATACATATTGAGAGAGAGAAAGAGAAAGTGATATATAAGAAATTGGTTTATATGATTATGGATTATGGAAAAGACATATCTCAAGATCTGCTTCCCATAAGCTAAAGACCGCAAGTTGAACATGGATATATATTTTCAGTCCCAGTCAGAAGGACTGAGAACCAGGAGTGCCCATGGTGTGCTTTCAATCTGAAAGCCAGCAGGCCCAAGACCCAAGAAGAATCAATGTTCCAGTTCAAGTTCAAAGGTAGGAAAAAACTGATGTCCCAGTTCAAAAGCATTCAGGCAGAAGGAATTATTTCTCACTCAGCCTTTTTGTTCTATTCAGACTCTGAACTGACTGGATGAGACAAACTCTTAAGGGGAGGGCAATCTATTTTACACACTCTAGCAATTCAAATGTTAATCTCATCCAGAAACTTCTTCACTAGACACACCCAGAATAATGTTTGATTAAATATTTAGGCACCTGTGGCCCAGTCAAATTGATACATAAATAACCATCACAGCTAGAAATAGAAATTTGAGAGCTAGAAGAATAGAGGCAGTATTTAAGCCATGGGGATGAAAGAGCTAACACAGAACTAACATACAGAGAAAGGAACAGAGAACCTAGGATCAGTCCTTAAGGAACTGCACATTTTAAATGTTAGAAGATGCAGGAAGATCCAGAAAAGGACACCAAGATGGAATATCCTGGTCCTGGGAAAACCTAAGGAGCCAGGAGAACTTTCATGAGCTCCCTACTTCTTACTAAATGAAATTCTAATTTTTTGAACTTTTCTTTGTTTAAGGTTATCTGTGGACTTTCAGGCTTCTTCATCTTTTCCACTCTTGATGTGCTCCAGATAACCTTTTCTCTAACATAAGTGCACATTTAACTTCTACTCTACTTCTCTTATGACCCACATATTTAGATATATATCCAAATATATATAATAATATTTAAAAATTGTGTGCAGGCTTCTTATCTCTACTGGAAGTTAGGCTTCTTGAGTATTCAGATTGTTTGTTTGTTTGTTTGTTTTAATTCCCCATGGCACTTTCAGGATATACCTTTCGTATACTGTGATGACTGTGGTCAATGGACATTGCCTTCTAGGAGATTTCTTGTGCTACAAGTTGTGCTAAAAATAACATCTCTCAGACACCTTCCAGTAGGTAAGTTAGATTTTTGCCCAACCGAAGCAATAGTTTGAGAATTGGGAAGTAGTAAGCGAAGTACAAGTTGTCTTCCTTCTTTTGGCGACTAGGGCTATGATGTTAAGAGCAATGGCAGACCCCACCGCTCAACACTGGCCCTGTGCATGTTGCATGACAGCGGCAATAATCAAGGCTCCTTGACCTCCAGAACATGACTTGTGACCACAGGGCTGGGTCCTTAATAATACTTTAGTGGTGTCCATCTGACTTCCACCTTCCAACAGTTCTGCAAAAATTTAATTTCCTATATTTGATCAATTTATGCTCAAATTACACAGAGGTGTTTTTGTTTCACTCATTGAACTTTAAGACATAAATGATAAGGATTCAAATAGATGATGCTTGAAAGAATCAGTGAAATAAAAGGCCAATTATGACAATGCTGTAACATTAACTGCAATGAATTCTAAGTGGTTCTCTTCAGCCAGGCTCTGGGATGTCCCACAGTCCAATGGTAAGAACCTTACCAAAGGGAGGTAAGGTTTTAGGTGGCAGACCAGAGAGATTGATAGTCCTAGGAAAAGGGTCTGGAAAAATTTATATAAGAAGTGCGTTATTTAGTATATTTTTAACATTCAAATAAAAGGGGCTGAAATATTTTATGTATGAAATATTAAAATGCTAACGTATATTCATGTCATATAACAAGAGCCTGAATGTCTGACATTCCACAGTTGGTTTCTCACTACACATAAGGCCCTAGCACTTTTTATATTTTGCTTAGACTTTTACAGTGATAGTACTCTTCATGGCAATAAGACAAGTCTGGCAGCTCAAAGCATTGTGTCCTCACACTACAAAGAACAAAAACAATAAGAGAGACTCAAACTTTCTTTATCCTGCTCTCTTTTTTATACCAAGAACAATCCTTTCCAGAGCTCACCACTTACTTGCCCTTGCCAGCTTCAAGAAGCCTGGGGAAGCAAGTGTCTATTCTTATAGAGGGTGGTAATTAAGTATTATAGGCTGAATTGTGTCCCCTAAAATTTTATATATTGAAGTCCTCACCCCTAGTACCTCAGAATGGACCTTATTTAGAAATAACATTGTTACAGACACATCAGTAAGCTCAGAAGAGATCACCCTAGAGTAGGGTGGGTTCCTCATATGATATATGACTGTGTACTTCTCTTTTAGGGTAGGAAGGGCAGAGGGAGAGGAAGAGAGAAAATCTTTAGCAGCCTCTGTGCTCAGCACCGAGTCCTATGTGGGGCTCGATCTCACAATCCTGAGATCATGACCTGAGCCAAAATCAAGAGTTGGATGCTTGACTGACTGAACCACCGAGCTCCCTGACTGGTGTCCTTATAAGAACATTCATGGGAAGGTTGGACCAATGCTGCTACAAGCTAAGGGACTTCCAGAATCTAGGAGGAGGCTTAGGACAGATCCTTCTTAAGGGACTTCAGAGGGAGGATATATGGCCCTGCTGACACCTAGATTTCAGACTTCTGACCTCCAGAACCGTGATACCATAAATTTCTGTTGTCCTAAGCCACTCAGTTTGTGGTACTTTGTTACAACATCTCCAGGAAACAAATATCTTCAATATTTGAAAAGCTACATGGTTTTCCTTAAATGTGGTTACTAACATTTCCTTTAGCTTAGATAATTAGTATAGATATCATTATACTTAATGATTTTTTTTTTTTTTTTTTTTAGGGGGAGAGAGAGAGAGAGCACACACATGCTGGGGGGAGGGGACAAAGGGAGAAGGAGAGAATCTTAAGCAGGCTGCATGTCTAGTGTGGAGCCCAATGTAAGGCTCCATACTATGACCCCGAAATCATGACCTGAGCCGAAACCAAGAGACAGACATTTAACCCATCGAGCCACCCAGGTACTTCTATATTTAATAATATTTTTAAAGGATTCTGAAATATAAGGTGAGTCATCATAAACTGGGAAATACATTTGACAATTTTCTTATGGATTTCTTTTTGCAGATTTTTAGTTCCAATTATAACTTTTATTTATGAAGATAATTCTATTTTATGTAGTTATTCTGATGCATGTTAATTGTCCTTGAGAGTGAGGCCTAGACAATGCCACTTCCCCATTTCGTTGTACCATCAACACACATAGGGGCAGAGCATGTTATTGCAGTTAAGAAATAGGAAGAATAAGGACAATTCATTCAACGCTTTTGAGAAAAGTGTAATTTGAAACTATGAATCTGATTATTAAGAAATCCTGATTTATACTTATTTGACTTTAGCATCACAACTTATTTTTTCATTTCTAAAAGAAAAATTTGAAGAGACACAAAGCTGATTAAGTAAAAATTGATTAATTAATGCCATTATATTATGGTTACAAAAAGCGTGTGTGAGAAGATTTGGCAGACTTCATGACACCTTTGGAAAATCTAGCCAATATATTATCTGTACTTAGTATGAGGATAAAACCTAATTTCATTCAATGAATTTATTGTAATGGAATGTTTATTGGCTTAAAAATAAATAACAGGTTCCTAAAATCCAACCAAGTAACAAAACGGATATGAAGAATTCACTCATTTAAAAAAAAAAATCCACAGAAAATGCTAGTGTATCAGAATGGAAAGGTCCTGGAAGACTACAGCCAAAATATCTTCGCTGCAGCAGAAAAAAAATGTAAGTAAACCTTGGGTGTCATAAAAACAACATGCTAGGTTTAAAGGAACCACTAGAAAATGTGCCATTGGCCTGCCTTACTTTCCTTTAAATGAGAAGAATATTATTATGATTCAGGCTTTTGTATCTATTCGTTCTCTTGTCTTTTTTTTTTTTTAAAAGCTTAAACTCTTAATAGTCACAGTAATGAAAGTAAAATGAAATAAGACCACATTTTCTTGGAGCTAATTTCAACTCCAAAGTTTTTCACCTCACAAAACTACCTGGGTGGCTGTAATTGCTAATAGGCAAGCTTGAATATCTAATTCACACCCATGGCCCTGCCATTTCCCTGTATGTTAGAAAGAATTGTGGCTCCCAGGTGATTCTGTTCAAAGTGACCTGTGAAGATATTTTCTACCCGTGAAAGCAACAAACTCACTCTTTCCAGTTCAGGTGTTGGATTCTGTGGTGCATAGCACTGATTTTGAATCAAGTTCTTTAAATACTACAGGTTAGGACAGGACCAGAATTTGGATAGGAGATATTAGCCTCACTTAAGAGAGAGTTCTCTGAAAATAAATATCTTTTTTGTCTGTTCCAATCCCAGTAGACTTGAGAGAAACAATGAACAATACAGCAAAATAAAACATGGTTGAAATGAAATAATTTGCTTCAATACGTTGCTCAATCTTGGCTATTATCCCATTGGTTTGCATTTAACCTTTTTTTACAAAATGCATTTTTGCCTGTGTGTGAGTGAAAAGACTAAGGTATAAATAATGAAAAGGCAGTTCAACATTTGTAGCCAAATTACTGAATAATAAAATATTGGAAACTTAAAAGAGCCTCCCAAACCTAGTGTTCTTGCATGGATTCCTTAGAAATTCTCCCCGAAACACAATTCCTCAGTCTCTGCTTGCAAACTTCTGGGGAGGTGGAATTCACAATCTTGAAGAGCCACCACTGAATTTTGGGACAGAGAAAAGAAATTTTTCTCAGTATTCACTTGGAATGTCCACTTACAGTTTTCTTCTACTATTGGACATTCAAACTTGCCACCAAATAAATCTAATTCCTGAAATGGACTCCTTACCTTCCAATTTGTGAATCAGATGAAATATTCATCAATTTAAGATCCTTCTTCCTCATTTTTTCTGACTTTTCATCATACTTGGGTTTGTCAACTTTCTTCTGAAAGTATAGTCTGGCAGTGGGGTTGTAGATATGGAGTGAAGTCTACTTGGTTGTGGATGCACTTCTTCAATCAATGTGTTTGAGGTCCTCATTGACCTCAGTGGTGGCTCAACCTTCTGGCTCCCATTAATTTTATAACTGGCAAAAATGCCTCTAATATTTTAACCCATGCTGCTGTTTATGCTTGCCTCTCCCTGACTCTTTTGAACTCTGACTCTGTGGCAGAATACTGCATTTAGCTTTATTCAATGTCACTTCTTCAATTCAACCCAGCCTTTCGGCCTGTCAAGATGCTTTTGAATCCTGATTCTGTCATCCCCTGTATTAGTTATCTGCCTGAGCTTGTTGTCGGGCACAAATTTGATAACAGGCCTTCTTTGTCCTTATCGAAGTCAATGATAAAAATGCTAAGGGGCCCGAGCCAAGGAAAGAGCAATGGAGCTGGCAGTCCTCCAAGTTGTGAATTCTGTGTGTATTTGAATTTCATTCAACCAGTTGAAAAACCTACTCAACCACATTAAAATTCCATACATGACTCTATCTCATATGTAAAGATATTTTGAATCTGGTCCCTACCTTCTTCCTTGACATTATCTGGTCCTCTATTTTCAGCTTTTGTTGCATTTCTCCGGACAAGCAATCTTTCTGTCTTTTATGGATACTGGGCTCCTTTCCCATCTCAGAGCTTTTGTAATTTTTGTTCCTGTCCCTGAATTAGAAGAATTTTTCTTCTATCAGATATTTGCATGACTGGCTCCTTATTGCTCTGGTCTTAGCTCAAAAATCACCTCCTGGAGCAGTGTTTCTCATCTCTATTTCTCAAATATTGACATTTCAAGCTGGATACTGCTTGTAGGGGACAGTTTCCCTCAGGAATGCTTTGTCATTTTAAATATTCAAGTCTTGCACTTCCTTAACTAAAAATGTTCTGAAATATGCTATTATTTTGATGCCATTTAGAACGGAATTATTTCCTTTTAAACTCAGTCTTAATCAAATCTTTTAAATATTTTTAAGTGTTAATCAGAGAATATCTTCAATATTGATAGTTAATCAAATAAAATCAGGTGCAGTTCTTTTTTTAAAGAACTGTTTTACAAAAGAAAAACTGCTTATATACCTATAATTGGATTTAAGGCTGTTTTAAGCATTTCATAGGTATTATGAGTATTATGTTATATACAAATAAATGCTCTCATTTCGCTTAAGTAAATTTCTATTCTCCTTCTGATCCCATTCCTAAAATACAGGTCTTATAAAATCACACTTTATAATTTCACACTCATGTCTCAATAATACACTGAGAAATTATATTGAAATGCCTGGCAGGTATTCTTACAAAATAAAGTGGAAGATAAGCAGAGCAATGGTAATTTTTCTCTCATCTGGAACTGGGACTCAAAGTAGAAAAATTTACTGATTTGACTACATGTAGGTGCAACGTGTGTATGCCTTAGCATGAATGTCAACATAAGCAATTTTCTATCCCTCCCCATGGATTTACTCCCTCCTTGCACCATTTGTGACAGCGAAACAAGACCGAGACTGTGGAGCTCTGTAACAGCAATAAAGGCATTTACTTGTCCCACTTCCATTTCTTAAAACTTGGCTATTACGTGATCAAAAACAAATTGAGGGCAGGGACCTTATCTTGTTCAGTTTTACATTCCGCATGGCTTTCATTTTAATTATGGAGCAATAAAAGGTATAGACAAATGTGTTTTCTTTTGGTTTTCTTTCTTTCTTTGAGCTTAGAGACTCTGAATGAACTTCAGTTAACAACAGCGAAAGTATATATCAAGATAATAGCAACTTTCTGCTTGAATCTTACAAGTGTGCAAAAGAAGTCAAGAAGAAGAGCTTTATCTGACATGTGACAATCTATGTAAACTATTAATAATCACTCATTAGAATTTGGATTAAAATACTCATGAAAATGCTTCTGATTCACAAAGTATCATCCACAGGTATTAAAGTTCAGGTTGACCTATAGACATTAGCGCCTATCTGTGTAAGATCCATTATCTTCCAAAATTTGCTGAAAACCACACAGACATACAACTCAACAAACTTTCCCTTTAACCTTAGAGTGTGGATATTCAACTTTATTTATATGGAACCTAGGCTCCATGCTCTGCCAGAGTACTTTCATAGGCACATTTTTATAATGAATTAATGTAAAGTGAAGGAAAGAAATACTTTGTCTCTTTCTGGAGGCTGATCATAAGCAGCATGTACCTTAGCACACAAAATTCTTAGAAGTTCTGTAATGAGGGCTGCCTGGGTGGCTCAGTCAGTAGAGCAATAGACTCTTTTCTTGCTTCAGGTCGAATCTCAGGGTTGTAGAATCTAGCCCTGGCCTCAAGTCCAACTCCACGCTCAGTAGAGTGATAGAATCTTGGTCTTCCTTCAGGTTGAATCTCAGGGCTGTGGGGTCTAGCCCTGGCCTCAAGTCCAACTCCACACTCAGTAGAGCAATAGACTCTTGGTCTTCCTTCAGGTTGAATCTCAGGGCTGTGGAATCTAGCCCTGGCCTCAAGTCCAACTCCACACTCAGTTCAACTCATCATTTTACCATACTTGACTATGAACGACTCTATTCAAGCAAGTCATATTAATGCTTGTGCTTCACCAATAACGCTTGAAAACATGAACGTGGGGCCATAGTGATAACTTAAAGCTGCGTGTTATGTGGCTTTCTGTATAGTATGAAAACATTTCCCATAAGAAGTCAACTGTCATCTTATGGAATCCAAAATGGTTATCTTTAGGTAGTGTTACCTCCTTATTATTGCTATTTAGTATTTCTGTATATATTTTTAAACAAAACTGTATCTATATTATAAATGCTATAAGGAAAAAAGAGGCAAATTAGGATCAAGAAGGAAAGATCCAGAATATACACATAGTAGTCCTCCCTTATCCTCAGTTTCACCTTCCAGGGTTCTAGTTACCTGAAGTCAACCATGGTTTGGAGGCAAATGATTCTCCTTCAGGTGTATCTTGAGAAGGTTAATAGAAGTCTAATGCTATGTCACAATGCCTGCGTCATCGACTTTACTTTATCTCATTACATAGGCATTTTATCATCTCCTATTATATCACAAGAAGTCTAAGTACTGTACAAGAAGAATTTTTTTTACTTTTAATGATTTTATTTATTTACTTGAGACAGAGAGAGCATGAGCAGGCGAAGAAGCAGAGGAAGAAGGACAAGCAAACTCCCTGCTGAGCTAGGAGCCTGACTCAGGGCTGGATCCTAGGACCCTGAGATCATGACTTAAGCCGAAGTTATACTATTAATCACCCAGTTGCTCCAAAGAAGATACTTTTTAAGCCTGCATTGACATAACTTGCATTATAATATATTGTTATAATTGTTCTCTTTTATTATTGTTGTGATTAGTCTCTTACTATGCCTGATTTATTAATTATAAATTATACTTCATCACAGGTATTTATGTATAGAAGTTAATATAGTATATATAGAATTTAGTACCATTTGTGGTTTCAGGCATGACTAGGAGTGTTGGAATATATCCTCTGCAGAGGAAATAAAGGGGTGCTATCCCTGCAATCTTGTGATACAACAAGAAAAACATAGTTGGGTCTTCATCCCCAGTTTGTGGTATATAGCTCCTAAAACCCTTGTAATTTTCTGTATAAGAGCTGTAGAGGCATCTTCTCTTATAATATTTAGCTTTGTTCTGAGTTCCTGAAATAGTTCCTGAGTAATAAAGATGAAATGGGTGTATTTTGTTATTCGTAACAAGTTCCTTTCAACGACCCTTTGGCTTATGTTAATGAGGTGACTTTTGGAAAACCCTTAAAAATAGGAATAGGTTGCTAGAAGAATCAACCTTATTCTCGAAGTGTTGAAACTTTCCACCCACTCTCAACATCACTGGAAGGGAGAAGGGATGGAAATTGATTTAATCACTGCTGCTCAATTTTTAATCAACCGTGACTACATACTGAAGCGTCCATAAAAATCCAAAAAGGATGGCGTTTGGAGTTTCTGGGTTGGTGAACAAGAATGCATCCATGTCACATGAGGGTAGTGCAACCCAGACCCAAGGGGAAAAAAGCTCCTGTGCTCAGGACTCTCACCCAAACCTTGCCTGATATAGCTCTTCTTCGGGCTTTTTATTTTATACCCTTTAATATCCTTGGTGACAATCTAGAAGTAAATTATTTTCCTGAGTTCTGTGAGCCATTCTAGCAGAGTAATCAAACCTAAGCTGGGGAGCTGGGGTCATGGGCATTTCCAGTTTATAGCCAATCAGACAGAAACACAGGTAACAACCTGGACTTGCAGTTAGGGTCTGAAATGAGGGCATTCTCATGGGACTGAGCCCTTAACCTGTGGAATTCATCGCTATCTCCAGGTAGATAGTGTCAAAATATAAGTTAAATTGTAGGACACCCAGCTGGTGTCACAGAATTGTCCAGTGTGTGGAAAAACCCATACACTGAGTGTCAGAAGTTGAAGTGTAGTATTCAGAGTAGAGGAGACAAACAGGAGTGGGATTTTTTTTTTCCCTCTTAAACTATAATTGATGAAAATGATTATAAAACTTATTTTCAAATATCTAACTAACTACATGCTTGGACTTTTCTACTAGTTTTAATTTAGCATATTCTCTTCATATAGCATGAGGAAAAAACCCCGTTATTTGTAATAACCCTGTTTGTGTATCTATCTTCTAAAGAATTTCACAGTATGATAGCTGTTGACTTCCTCCCTTCCACCCACTGCAACGTGGTGCTCTGTCACAGGTGTTGTCTCTAACAAAGACTTCATGACTTGAATGTGAAAAGGTCATTAGATTTAGAGTAAGGAGATATTCGGTCCCAGACCTGAAACTCATGAGCAATGTTCTCTGGGCAGATCACTCAGTCTCCAGGTGCGACATTATGGCTGTTTAAATGGGGCTGCAGAGGACATTCTATGAGTTGGTAGCATTCTCAGTGACGCATACTGAAGCCAGAGGACAGAGGCTTCAATAACACAGGATATGGATGCAAAGTATTATTATACCAATTAAGGAATGAGGTATAGGTGTGTTATGAAATAAATGTCCATCTCTAATCTGCTCAGTTGAATATGTAAATATATGTGTGACCAGAGTATCTCCCAATGTTGAAATCACACGGAAAGAAATGGACTCCTTATTCCCCCAAGTAGATGGTGGTCTTTGTTGTATTACACTAAAGAGTACTCCACACCTGGTTTTCCCCATGGAGTGACCATGTGCCTAAAATTTCTTGCAATTGTTTTGCCTCATTACCTGAGCTAAAATATGTAACTCAATTAATGTTACCTGACTTATGACTAATCTGGAGTAAACGTATCACTTTTATCAAGCACACGACTGGGCTCTAGCAAAGCAAGGCGGGCTACCACAAAGGGCAACTCAAGCGAAGGATGAAAGGGATCATGACCAAATTAGCAAAGTCATGTAACAGGCAAAAAGACCATCAAATCATGAAATAATCCCCCACAAATGAGGGAGAGTGAAATCTGGTGAATTAAAGGCCGAAATAGTCATTTTTAGGATGGAAGTGTTCTTTGTTTCTTTATTTGTAGGATAAGGGGGATAGAATCCTTGTAGATTTTAAAATATCACAATGATTCAAATTCTAGGAGAAAGCTATACACCTCACCATTAGTGAGAGACTGAGAACAATATTACCTTACAGAGAACTAAAGCAGGAAATATGAAAAGATTTAAACTGAATTTAGGGGGGTTGGTGTGAGGATATCAATGTCATGAATTAACTGAAATGGCCTGGGGGAGGCAAATTTCTGAGGGTGAAGAGGGCATTATTTAATGTGGCATGCCTTGTTTAAGGGTAGAAGGCAGAAGGCGAGTAGGTGGTGAGGGTTTGTCTGTCCACAGAGGACACGGTCCCCAGCCTGGAGAAGGTCTGGGGTAGTATGGTACTATATCCACTTTGTGATTTTGTCCAGGGGTAACTCAGAACTTGCATAATCCTTTGCATTAGAATATATTGCGCTCAAACCATATGTATTTGTAGTATAGGTAAAATGGAATCTATTGCACTTTGCTTTATGGAGCATCTAAGATACTTAGTTCTTGACTAATTGAACAAACTTGCATCCAGCAAGTCTAGTGGCACTGTTTTTCCCAGTAACAGTTGCTCACTTCTTGCCACAATCTCACGTTTTGATAATTCTAAAAATATTTCAAACTTTTCTCTTATTATTATATTTGTTTTAATGACCTGTGATAAGTGATCATGAGTCACATAAAGCTCAGATGATGACTAGCACTTTTTAGCAATAAAGTAATCTTAAATTGAGGTACAAACATTGTTATTTTAGACACAATGCTATTGCATACTCAACAGACTATGGTATAATGTAAACATAACTTTTATATGTCCTGGAAAACCAGAAAAAAAATCATTTGACTCACTTTATTGCAATATTGCAGAGGTCCGGAACCAAACTCACAATGTCTGTGAGGTATACCTGTATAGAAATCTCAATAAAGATAAATTGCAACTATCATAATAAGAGACCTAAGGAACTAACATCACACACACACTCTCATACACACATGCACATATAATTGATGTTGGATAATTCCATCTGCTTAGAGAGAAACTTGCATAAGAACTAAATCAAGTCACATTTACTCCCCAGAAAGGATTTCTTTCCCCACCAGCCAGACTGTGTCTAGTAAATTGAATACACTGTATGATTTTCATTCAAATACTGGCACAATTGAGAAATTGCACAAAACATAGTCAAATAAGTCATTTAGACATCTGCATCGAGATTTGAATAAGTTTACTCAAAGTTTACCCAACCAATTTATTATCTGTTTTCTTAAGCAATGAGGATGATTTGAGAGACAGAGCTCATCAGTCCAGGCAAGACCACTGAATGGCATATTTGGGTTCTCTAGGGAAGTTTTACTTAATTTTATTTCAAATTTAAGAGAAGTGCATCTTCCAGCAGCGCATGGTCCCTTACATTTGCTCTAATTTTTTAAGTTACTTGTATCTTAATATGCTAGACTTACATTGAGTCTTTAAAAAAATTCTCCTTTTGGCCCAAGGTGCTCATCAGCCATCTGGAACTCCTTCCCAAGCTTCATCCATTATGCAAATGAGATTTAGTATTCGTCATGTTTCATCTACTGATACTAATACATTAATGTTGGATGTTACAGCTCGAGCCCCTGAGAAGACATTGCCTTTTTATCAGTCATTGGCTTGAGCTCACACCTCATTACTTTTAATGGCTCTGTGGCACTTAAGGTCACTGGGCTCCTAACTGCTGCTGCCTGGGGTGTTACCAATAAAAGCAATTTTCTCTGTTTAAGTGGTGCAGCTTCCCCAATCCATTCTTTTTTTCCTGTTCTTCTGTTTTATTCTAATTTTTTTGTCACTGAAATTGTTATCACTTTGAATAGATAGTGATGATTTGAACAGGTAGAGCTGTCTTTCAGAAATTTAGGTAAATAAAATTATTTTGGAAAGGGATTTTTGTTTTTGTTCTTTTTTTCAGTATCATCCTATACTTTTTAAATTTTTATTAACATATAATGTATTATTTGCCCCAGGGTACATGTCTGTGAATCGTCAGGCTTACACATTTCACAGCACTTAACATAGCACATACCCTCCCCAATGTCCACAACCTAGCCACCTTATCCCTACCCCCCCCCACCCCTGGCCACCCTTAGTTTGTTTCTTGAGTCTAGGAGTCTCTTCTGGTTTGTCTCCCTCCCTATTCCCTTCCTGTTTCATTTTGGAAAGGGGTTTAAAGAAGACCCTTTCATATATGTATCAAAGCTCTTACAGCATTTTTCAATGATCTCTCCTAAAAGTGTTCTTCCTTTTAACATAATGTTGTGGTTAAAATGTAAAACACTCTAGAGATAAACAACTTGGTTTCACTCTTGGCCCTTCCATTTTCTATCTGTGTGAGTTTAGGTAAAGTATTTAATCTCTCTGTACCTCATCTTTTTTTTTTCCATTTGCCAAATGTAAATAATAAGAGAAATTATGCCACGGGCCTGTAGAAACAAATAAATATTAAGTGCTTAAATATTCTGACACATAATATGTGTTAAACAAGTGGTTGCTAAATCAAATACCATTGATAACAATAATGTATAAATCTAGAAGTAATTTTTAAAATAACTATAAAAAAATCAAGCTATTATCTAAATCAAGCTGTTAAAAATTAAATGAGAAAGGTGGCTCTTTTTGATGCTAATCAACATACTTATTAATAAAATATTTAATTTTCAAATAAAATCTTAAAATGTATACAAAAACTAATTCAGAAAGCCTTATGAAATAATGGTGTGTGTGTTTATATATATATATATACATATGTATGTATGTATGTATATATCATACTACATGTACACATATATATTAAGAGCTCCCTAAAATGTGCCAGATCTGGACAACATTACAGGCAATATCCTTACCAACATTTAAGGAACAAAAAATTCCAGCACTCTCTGAACACTCTCAAATAAATTCTCTTTGTGTGTTTATATGTACCCATCTTTCTTGAATATAGATGTAAAAATCCTAAACAAATTAGCAAACTGAATCTAGCATAGTGTTAAAATAATATCATTATGAGTTTGACTATATTCCAGAAATGCAATAATGTTTCAGTAATGAGGAAACTGAAACATTATTCATCATCTCATAAGTTAAAAGAGAAATAGTGTTGAGACTTGCCCTCTAAGAGGTCCAGCTAAGCACATGAATTAACCTTCTCTCTCTCCAAATCCCATTGATATAGCAGAAAATGCAAAAGAAAATATACATTAATAATAACTCTGGAAAACAGCAATAAGCATTAAAAACAGAGCAGAAATTTGAAGGATGGTAAAATGCTTTCTAAACATAGTATCAGAGGTAGAAATAAAGATAAACATTGATGTATTTGATTGCATACACACTTAAAAATTATTTAATGTCAAGAAAATATAAGCCATGTTAGAGGGCAAATAAGTAACTCAGAAAATTATTTACAACTTGTATGACAAAGAATTAATTTGTTTTATGTGTAAAATTACTTACTAATCAATAAGCCCAAGTAAAGCTCTCTAACAAACAGAACTGGGTCTCCCCAAGCAGGAACAGTGCACTTTGGTGAAAACAAACAAACAAACAAAAAACATATACTAGGGGGCGCCTGGGTGGCTCAGTCGTTAAGCATCTGCCTTTGGCTCAGGTCATGATCCCAGAGACCTGGGATCGAGCCCCACATTGGGCTCCTTGCTCAGCAGGAAGCCTGCTTCTCCCGCTACCACTCCCTCTGCTTGTGTTCCCTCTCTAGCTGTTTCTCTCTGTCAAATAAATAAAAATCTTAAAAAAAAAAATATATATATATATACTGGGTTACTAATAGGATGACTCACAAAGAAACATGTACAAAAACACATGTGCATACATACAATCACTTATAATCACTCAGTCTTTTTATGTAGTATTAAGTAATACAATTATTAAGTACTATCCAAAAGTATTAATACTTACAGTAATACATAACGTAAAAAGGTTGCAAAACAGTACCTATTAGCATCTTAGATATGCACTCAGTTCTTGTTATTCATAGAAGCTATGTTCTGTATAAAGTCACACCAAGTGCTGAATTAGCAAATACGGAACTGCTTCTCCTAGAGGAAATACAAGGGTAGTTTCCTGCAAGCCCCCGGTCACAAGATTTTTATTAATCTCAATATATAACTTTGTTTTATTTATGCTTCCATTTAAGAACACCTTATTTCAGGGCACCTGGGTGGTTCAATCAGTTAAATGTCTGACTTTGGCTCAGATCACGATCTCTGGGTCCTGGGATCCAGCCCTGCATCTGTCTTCCTGCTCAGTTGGGAGTCTGCGTCTCCCTCTCTCTCTGGCCTTCCCTCTGCTCATGCTCTCTCTCTCTTTCTGTCTCAAATAAATAAATAAAAATCTTAAGAAAAGGACACCTTACTTAGTATGTATTGTTCACTCACTCACCACCAGGGCTATAACTTATGCCTGAATGAAGCTTATATAACACATGTATATTCTCTAGAGGACGTATCACAACCTTCTTGCACTTAGGTGTGCTAGACAGTATTTCACCACCATCCTTGGGGGTTATTTTAAAAATAAATTACCCACAAAAAGCCCAAAAATGTGACGTGACAATAAATCAACCATGAAAAGGACACTCGTTTACAGTATGAGAGCTGACACAAGAAGACAGAGCATCACTTTGTTTGACTTCAACTGGGAACCTTCAACTGGGAACACGCACATAAGGTGAGAAATTTCTCTTAATTCTTGATGTGTCCACAAATGACCAGGACAGTACCATGAGTATTGATTCCAGGGTCACAAATAAATTTGAGCAAGTAGACCAATTTGCAAATACAGAATCCATGAATAATGAGGATCAACTGTGTATACTATCAAAGACCATTTCGGATGAAAATGATGCAAATGTCAACCTAGAGGGAGTTAAAAGAAAATTTGCAGGATCATAAAATAAGAACATTCATGGCATGAAACTTGCCTCAAGGATAACCCTGTTGAGCTCTCCATTTTCCTGGCCTTCTTTGTTCTGCTTTTCCTTCACTGAGATTGCAACCGTGCAGTCTTCCATTCGGCTAGCTCAGTGACTGTACTTGAGATACTGTGTCCGTACCTTCAGTAAAAGTCAAAGGCAGCATCATGGGAAAGTGCTGCATCACATGCTTCTCTCTGAAACTGGGAAGTAGAATCAGATCTGTGATGCAGGAGCCTGCCTGGGACTCAAGACAATGAAACGCACCCTCTTGACCAACAGAGGGTAGTGGAGAAGGTCTGATGTGGATATTCCTTGAGGACTTGGATCTGCTGTTCTGGAAGGAGGTTGATACCATCAATGTCCCTGTGTTGTGACCCTGTGGTTTTACTTTAGCTCTAACTGGTTTAAATTGACATGTTATCAAATTCATCTAAACAATTCTTTATTAAAACCACAGACTAATATTGCAAAAAGGGATGTTCCCCATAGGAAGAGGGATAATCTATTAACCTATTTTTCCAGTTAATTTCAGTGAAGACATGTACACTAGAAAACATATAAAAGATATGAGTTACTAGCTTTGGATGGAGGGATTTTAAGCGGCTTGTTTTTTGTTTGTTAGTTTATTTCAATTTTTTATTTTTTGGCTTATACTAAATATTTGTGTGTTGGAAAGACATCAGAATTAAAATATACAAAAATGTAAATGTACTTTAAAGTTAGCTTGAGAAGAGGTGAAGTTGTCAATATTTACAGCATAAGACTTATTTGGTTCTGGTGGGATGTGGGTGAAGAATCAGCCTCCACTGAATTATTTAGCTCTCCTTTTGATAAGGCTCACTGTCCTTGGTGCCTGGTTTATCTCTTTCCCTTTGTTAGGTTAAAGCCAGTTTTGCTGATTTTCAGAGGTAAGAAATTAAAATAATGTCACGTATGCACTCTAATGCAAACATATGATGTGTTTTCTGCCATTTTCTGACATTGGTTCTATTCAATGTTTCTCAAAGGATGGTCTGGGCCACCTGCATCAGAATTATTGTAATACTTGATAAGAAATAAAGACCCAACATTGGACACAGTGATCAGACTATTTGGATTTGGAGTATTGAAATCAGCATTTCTAAAAAGCTTATAAGGAGATGATGCTTACATCCTCTGAATTTTATAAACCAATGGTTTAGTGTAATAAAAACTTACAGTGTGTTCATAATAATATGTTCTGAACTAAAATTTATTTATTTATTTATTTATTTATTTATTTATAAAATATATTATTTATTTATTTGACAGAGAGAGAGAGATCACAAGCAGGCAGAGAGGCAGGCAGAGAGAGAGGGGGAAGCAGGCTCCCTGCTGAGCAGAGAGCCCGGTGTGGGGCTTGATCTCAGGACCCTGAGATCATGACCTGAGCCGAAGGCAGAGGCTTTAACCCATTGAGTCACCCAGGCGCCCCTAAAATTTATTTAAATTAATGTTTACAAGTAGACATTATTAGATAAAAGCAAGTATCTTTATGTGATTTTTCAGCTGAATAAAAATACCCTCTCATATGCAGATCAAAGGAAAAAATTAAAAAGTAAAATGTATCTTCTCAAAGGTAGAAGGTAGTAACAAAGTTTTTATTTCTGAAGAGTCAGATGTTAGAGAAAAATATACTGACAGGCTTTATTACTCAAGGAAAACAATAGAGTAAAACAATGGTTTTCCTGCCTTCGAACAGAAGAATAAAACATATCTAAGAACAGCAGGAGATTGAATTGGTGTAGAACTAAAAGAAAATGGACCCTGGGATCAATTTCTAGCAAATAAGAGAATCTGATGTTACTGAATTGACAACTTTCATTACAATACATTTTGATTATAATCCGTGCTCTGAGTTCATGTGTTACAAGAAGTGTGTTATCAATTTTCTGAGTCATTTTTAATCATTCCACAAAGCTGGATGTTGCATTTAAATGACTATAGAGGATTGGCACCACAGAGCTATTTCAAAGAATCAATTCATTGAGAAAATATATGGGAGGACACTTTATAAACTGTTAGGTATTTTTTAAATATCACACAATATTATTTGCTATTGCATTTGCTTAACAGCTACAAAGCAGATCAACATTTTTTTGAAAGATTTATTTATTCATTTTAGAAAGAGACAGTGTATGGTGTGGAGGGGCAGAGGGAGAAGGAGAGAGAGAATCCCATGCAGATTGGGCTTGGAGCCAGAATCTAGGCTCAATCCCAGGACCATAAGATCATGACCCGAGCTAAAATGAAGAGTCAGATGCTCAACCGACTGTGCCACCCAAGTGCTCCAGCCAATCCACATCCTAATATGATATGAGTATGCTTTCAACATACTGAAACTAAGACACTTTAAAACTAAATATCATTAAAATTTATTATAGAAAAGGTTTAAGAATAGAAAGACTTGAATAGCCTTTATTCATTCATTTAGCAGACAATGCTGAGTTCTTGCCATAAATCATGCCCTATTAGTGTTTTGAGGGGCAATTTAGTTGGGAGGCAAAGTAATAGGTAAAGAGATTGCAGCATGTATATGCTTTGATGGGGGCAAATGCAGAAAGTTCTGGGTTTATGGAGTGTATACCTCAGACTTCCAGGGTTAAAGAATATTGTCTACAAACGGAAGCATTGATATCAAGCTGTAGAAGACAAGAGTTAGTTCACCAAACTCATAATGGTGACTGAAGACTCTTAGGTAAGGACCGTTGGGTGTGGTGTGGTTGGGACATCAGTTTACATCAGGGAGTGCTGAGAGATGAGCTTAAAGACTGGTGTGAGATTTCTCCCCTGCCATGGAAGGCCTTTGAAAGCACTTCAACTGGAGAACTATTTGGTATTGGATAGGGATTAGCACAATTGTTCTCTAAAAACTAGATAGTAAATGCTTAAGGCTTCTTGGACCATTTGCTTCACTGTCTTTGTAGCATAAAGGCAGCATAGATACAATACAAACAAATGAGTGTGCGGTGTTGCAGTGAAATCTTATTTACGGAAAGATGCAGCTGTCTGAATTTGGCCCATGACCATAGTTTTCCAATTGCTGATTTTAAAGTTTACAATGGCTGAAGAATTAAAAATGGATTTAAGAGAGGCAAAGATGGAGGCAGAGAGAACATATAGGAAATTTTTACAAAAATGCAAGAGCAAGAGTCCTAACTAAGAGAATAGCAATGCTATGATGGATAGAAGATGGATACGGGAAATAGTAGAAATTTAAGTGGCTCAGTAGGTTAAGCCTCTGCCTTTGGCTCAGGTAATGATCTCAGGGTCCTGGGATCGAGCCCCACATCGGGCTCTCTGCTCAGCAGGAAGCCTGCTTCTCCCTCTCTCTCTGCCTGCCTCTCTGCCTGCTTGTGATCTCTCTCTCTCTGTCAAATAAATAAAATATTTAAAAAATAAAATAAAAGATAGGATGTAGGAGTTGGTGATAATGAAAGATGTAAACGGATGTGTAAACTTGAGGATGACTTGGGCCCTGGGGAGGTGATAGTTCCATTTACTGAGATAGAAAGCATTAAAAGTGGAGCAGGATTAGTGCAAAGTTGAAAAGGGATGGTTTCTGTTGTGTAACCACAAAGAATCTTAAAGCAGCAACATCCAAATAAAGAGTGATGTGTCTAATAGGCCAGAAACTCAAAGCAGTTATCTGGGGTGCAGATGTGACTTGGTTATTCCAACTCTGAAGTTCATTTATCTATAGGGATATTGAAGCAAAGCATTATCTAAGTACAGATTTTTTTAAAAAAGGAAAAACCACAGCACCATCAAATGGCAAAACATAAACTCTGGGACACATCTGTGTGAGGGAAGTGGTAAAGGGGGCTTCCACCGGGAAAATAACTAGACTGTTGAATGACATAGAGTAAATAAATAAATAAATAAATAAATAAATAAATAAATAAATAAATAAATAAACTTTCTGCATTATGTAGAATAGAATACTTGAGGATAGCCTTTTTTTCCTTCTCTAAACTTTATAATGCTAAGATGGTCTTGTAATGATTATAAATGAAACATAGGAAATTGGGAAAGTTAAAATATAGTTATTTCCCATGGATTCAATCTGAAAATGTCAGCCTGGTGGTTCTGCACCTAATAAAAGCAGCCTGCTTATTTCACTGACAGGCAGAGTTAGATATATATTGAAGTGAGAGCTTTTAAGCCAATGATATAAAAGGTGTTCTCTCCTTAATAATGGCAACGTCTGTTAAAATGATCTCTACTGAGTAAGAATATAATAAGATCAATATTGATTATGTTATGGTTTATACCCTTCCTTTTCTTTTAACTTGGCAAAAAAAAATGTGATTTCCCTAAATATACTTTCTGTATGCTAGAATTTCATGATGTTTTGTAACTGCAGATATTTGGGACGTATGGGAACTCAAAAAGCCCACTGAAACATAATTACATTTAGCAATACCAGGAATATTTGTGTTAAGCTTATTCCTGCAAAAGTATGGAGTGAAAATTTCTCACCTATTAAAAAGAAAACCACAGGTCCAAAATGGCATCACTTAGGCCAAGTCACCAAACTAGGACTCAATACTTAACCTAATTGCAGTTAGAACTTCCCCCAGAAACATTTTAACTTGTCAGTCAGGAATTTTTTGATAAATACCAATGAGATAATCTGTCACAGGTGCCCTCTCCATTCCCTAAAGGACAGAAGGCAAAATCTGCTTGGTAAGACCTTCTGTGCTTCCCCCATGAGAAAGTGACCTTGCCTGAAACAATCCTTTTCCCTTTTTTGGTTTGTTGATAACTTTCTTACTCCCCCACCCTTCTTCCCACAAAAAACCTTCCATTTTGTACAGCTCCTTAGGGCTCCCCTCTGCTTGCTAGATGAGATGCTGTGGATTCATGACTCATGTAATAAAACCAATTAGATCTTCAAATTTACTTAGTTGGATTTTTGTTCTTTAGTACACCATATAGGTTTAGATTTTATTTTAGGTCAGTAAAATAATAGCAATATCCAGGGTCATCTTCACAACTGCCTTCTGCTTAAATTGCAATTGCATTGCCATTTTATTAAAAATGTGAATGTCATAATCCTAAACCTTTTGTCTGTAAATTGTTATCCTTAACATTGTATGCTACTTGAAGTCATACTTGTTCATAATCCAGAGTAAATATTTTATCACTTACTTAGTAAAATTTCCATGCTTTTACATTAAATGTCTATAAATATCTAAGAACAAATGTGAAGGGTCAAGGGAAACATGTCAGGGTTGATTAGAGTAGAGAACAATAACTCTATATTTAGCTTCTATGATCAATTATTTCTATTCTCATGTATTTTGAGCTGAAAAGGTGGTATTTTCTTTTTTCACTTCACAGAAGAGAGTTAACTGGCTGGCTATTCTTTTGTGTAAAAAGTAAAGCTGCACCTCAGGACTCGAAATTAAGATGTATGCATAAATAGGAATCAGAAATTTTATCGTCAAATGCACTATTTCTTAACAGAAAGTTAAGAAAATAATAGGAGTGAGTAATAACTATTGATGCATTGAGCCATGGCCCTACTCTGAGGCTTATTCATCAGGAATGGATTCACCATGTTGAATTTTATACATGTATTATAAAGGCTTGTGCAATCAACTAAGGTATTCCAGATGGAGTATTGGCATGTCTTGGTGAACATTTTATGACACTATTAAGTGCAAAGTCAATGAACAGTACCAGAAGAAAGAACTTATCTCTAAATCAAAGATAATTTGCAATGAATCAGAAGAATATTTTACATGAAAAATTCAGTTAAAATGTGCCATAAGGGATTTAATTACAACCGAGGTTCATGATTACACCCCTTTGTTTTGCTTTCCCAAGTATGCTTTTCAGTGATCCACAAGACTTCATCATTAAGAAGTTTATCATTCCCTCAGTGCTATACTTCATGTCCTGGATTTGTCATGAAAACAAAGCTTAAATGCATCAGTCTTCAAGAAATATTTGCAAGTCATATGTCATAAAGTGCTATCTCTCATAGAAGCATTTTCAAAATAGCAAACTTGGTGCCATATCTTCCTATTTATATCTCACCTCATCAAGGAACCAAGTTTTCAACCTTCCCCTAAGCCATCCAAGAAAAATATAACCTCACTGAGCAATGACAGTCATTTCAAAGTGGCCCCTACAGTTTTTTCAGTCTGATATTCAAGCAAAAATCTGACCTCTGTTCAAATATGTAAGACTGAATGTTGGTCTCCATGACTTTGTCCCAGATTAGCTGACTAAACTTGGAAAAATTGATGTGCTCAAGATATGGGCTCTTTAAAGACTTTATGCAAATGACCTTTCTCAATTGGCCTGCTTCAAGTTATCTCCTTAATTCTTTCCTTACTTAAATTTGACAGCATTCTTCATTTAATAAAATATTTCTAAGAGCACTGAATATGAATTCAGAATGAGAAACAAAAATCTTGGAGTTAATATACAGCCTTCGATGTTATTAACTATCTTCAGCAAAATGAAATGGATCAAGTTTGCTGCCAAAAATTAACTATTGACTCTACTTTCCTTTGTCTCTTCACTATAATTCATTTGGCTATTATTTGTAGAAGCACATTTTAAAATAGGCATAGAAAATTGCAGTCTTTTAAATTTCCTGCATTTACTACACCATATCAGAACTAATTCACCTTTACTCATCCTCCTGAAATTGAGCTTAGTTTTATATTTGTGCTTAAAATGAATTCCAACTTGGAAAATCAATAGAAAACCTGTAAATACTCTCTCTTACCCCAAGTTCTAGATAATTTTGGAATTCACAATGCATGCACAGGTTGTTTAGTACCATTTAAGTACTCTAAAGAGAAATTCAATTTCATCTGGACTAAGGGCAGACTGTGTACAAAAGAATTCAGAATTAATTCCTGTGCCTCAGAAGGGTGGTATGTGACCAAGGGGTCTAGATGAAAAGAGAAATGAAGGCAGATGTTTTAAAAAAGATAAAGATGGAGATTAGAGTTGTGTAGTGATAGTATCATTTAATCCTTCACCTGTGTAAACTTGTGCTAAAATCCTTTCTAGTGTTTCCCAACCCTCGGTGCATTCTGTATAGATACCTAGATTATTTACCCAAATCATGAGAAGTGTTACCTAATGTGTGGTTAGTTATATGTTCTGCCCAGAAATCTTCAGAAAGTGATGGTTTGCATTATTCCCAAGGCTGACAAAGGCCTTAAGGAGTGTAATGGAAACATACACACACACACACACACACACACACACACACACACGTACACAAACACATACACACACACACACACACAAAAGTATATATGTATGTAGCTAGATAAATATTATATATATAGAGAGAGAGTGAAAGCACTTGTTTCCGGCTCGAAAAGTATATGTATATGTGTCTGGTTTCATATTAAACTTCCGGTTTTTAAAGTAGCCTTTCTAATTTCAGCATAAAGTTGACCATTTCCAAATCTGAATCCACAATGGTCACCTAAATATGTCCACAGCATCTATAAAAAAAATTATCTTTATTTTTTGAGAGTGCAGATTAGGAGCAATTGAAATTGTTTTACATAGGATTTTAACATAAACAAAGAATAAAACGAGATAGATGGATTAAGAGAATCTTCAAGAAATGTGCAATTATGGGGTGCCCGGGTGACTCAGTCTGCCTTTGGCTCGATCATGATCCCAGGGTTCTGGGATGGAGCCCACTGTCGTGCTCCCTGCTCCTCGGGAAAACCTGCTTCTCCCTCTTCCACTCCCCCTGCTTGTGTTCCCTCTCTTGCTATCTCTCTCTGTCAAATAAATAAGTAAAATCTTAAAAAAAAGAAAGTTCAATTATAATGATGTTAAGTTTCAAGCATCCATGCCTGTATTAAAGTGTATATATTTTACTTATTTTTGAAAAATATAATAATGGGTTCTTTAAAAGCATTCAGTGTGATTACATGAATCACCATTACATATACAGTAGTGATAATACAACAATAATAATATTTGTCATTTTTATATTATTAATAATTAGGTCCATTGTGTCATTTATATAATTCTATTACCGTTGAAGGAGATGAACCACTGTAACAAATTAGTTTATATAACCAAAAAGCTAGACAGGGGTGTATAGTTATGCTTTAGTGTTGATGGGATCATTCATTGTCATGAAACATGAATCATCTTCCACTTCATCAATCTCCTTTCTTTTCTTTTCTTTTTTTTTTCATTTTTTAAAGATTTTATTAGTAATGAGAGAGTGTGCATCCAAGTGGGGGAGGGACAGAGGGCAAGAGAGAGAATCTCAGGTAGACTCCACACTGACCACAGAGCCTTATGCAGGATGCGATCTCACGATCCTGAGATCATGACCTGACCCGAAATCAAGTCACTCAACTGACTGTGCGACACAGGTGCCCCTCCCCTTCTTTCTGATATTCCCACGGTCTTCTATTCTCATTGAGGACAGACAAGTGTTTTTTTCTTTCTTTCTTTTTTTCTTTACCTTAACATTATTTGATCATGCCCTCCTTATCTGATTCTCAGGCACCGTGTACAATTTCCACAGCTCCTTCATACTTAGGGACATTTCTCCCCATTTCAAAGATGAAAGCACTGAGGCAATGTAGCTCTTGACTTGTCCAAGGTTGTACCAAGTATCAGACATTTGAATCAAAAACAGTTCTGTTGGATTCCTGTCCTCACATGCACAGTCTGGACAGTCATTGTTAATAAATGTTATTTTCTTTCCCCTTCTGGCTCCTTCTATGTCATAACCATTCAAAGAGAAACTAATGGGTTAATGGCTGAGGGGTTCTTTCATAAACAAAATACAAATACAATTGTTTGTACTGTGTTTTGTGGTGAACAGCTTTGGGGTTGTCTCCTTCTATGCTTTAGTGACTTTCGTCCTGACCCATTCACCCAGCTTTGTGGTTGCTTTCTTTGGAACTCTGTGACCCTCCAACACTGGGTTATCCCCTGAGTGCAGCTGTCACGCACAGCCTTCCTGGTGGCTGAGACTGATCGCTGAGTTGGCAGAGTGTCTCTAAGCAACTTGATCATCCTCTTATCTTGCACTTTAGGCTTGCAAAGGTGTTAGCAATGTCACGGCCAACCCCTGCCCACGGCCACTCCAACTGTCAACTTTCTGACTGACATGTTTGCAAATTCTTCACTGTGTATTTCTTGTCTCCAGAGTTATAGACCTTGAACGGTGATATATCTACAGAATGCCATTGCAAGGTGCCAGAGGGACAACTCAGGGACTTGGTTTCCTTCTCGATTTTATTTTAGATGAAACTCTAAAATTCTATCACAGAAACACCTTTTTATTTCCAGACTCACAGCAGTCTCAAAATCATTTCCATTTCTTCCAATTTTATGGTTGAGGTTTCAGTGCAGCTTTATCGTATTTCTTTTCTACATCATGAGTTTCTTCTATTATTTTTTTTAGAAATTCTTCTATTATTTCTGCTATTAAACAAACAAACGAAAACAACATATGGGATCCTTAAGAATTGGATTAGGTCTGGAGTCACTTTTAATATTACCATAAATTTGAGCAATTGTGTCCAGACATCTCCCTTTTTAGTCCCAAAGGCACAAGCCTTTCTTATTATCTACGTGACAACACAGCGGCAATTCTCTGTTCCCTCTCTTCATCCTACTGCTGATGCCTTCACTGAGGTTCCCGTCGACACTTGTCAGCCCCGTCCCACTGACACCAACTCCATCCACACCGATACATCCTCCTGGATTTATCTTTCTATTTTTTCTTTTTTCTGGACTTATCCTTCCAAAATAGCTGATGATTTTATGACGTTAGCCCTGTATAAAATCCTACCTCATTTTCCATTTCCTGGGAAGGACAATCCTTCCCAGTTTATCCCCAAACATTTTCTTGATAGATCCAAAGACATGTGTCTGCCCTTAACTTACTACTTCCCTGTTATCTGACACCCGGTTAATTACTCTCTCCAAATCAGTTTCTCTGACATGGAGAAGCTCTCCAACCAGTGCATTTGACCCTGAGAGTCTCTTACCTAAAACATCCCCATGATTCCTATAAACAGAAGGATAACCTCATATCTTGCTCCTTATGCAAGCTAAACCAAGTGAACTTCCTCAAACGAGTTTTCTCTCAACTCAAGATTTTTATCATATACATACTGTTTCCATTCCCTGTGTTCTTCACACACGTATGCATAAACATAAAACATTCTTCGTTTGGAAGACGTCCATTCAGCTCAGGAATACTATCCTCTGGAAAGCTTGGTTCTTATTACTGTTCTTAAAACGTCTTTGTGCATCTTCTTTTCGATAGTCATCATACTGGATTATGATGGCTTGCACTTGTTTTTTCATGAGACGATATGCTTTTATAAAACAGAGCTATATTGTGCTTTTGTGATTATTTATTAGTTTCTGAGATGATGTCTATGTTGGTATCAGTTCTTGGTAAACATTAAAGACTCAAGTACTTCGATGAAGGAATTACTGTGAAAGGAGTGATTCCCCATGCTAATTTCACAAGTGTCAATTTGTTCCTTTCCCACCAACTTAACTTTCCAAACTCTGGAAAGAAAATTGTGGAACTTGTCTGTTTCTATATATGCAGTTCCCTTGTTTTCTTAGGAGGTCCCACTAGTCTCCATCTGAAGAATGACTCATCCTTCAAGATTCAGCACAGGTTATCATCTCCACTGTGAAACCTTCCTTATCTATTCCAGTCACTCTCTTTTTGTGCCCCATGATATTTTGCATATGTTATAGCACTTGTGTTTTATTTCACTGATGTATGTGTCTTTCTTCCTTGTTCAGTTTTAGAGAATGATGTAACACTGTACTAGGCACATATGAGGAATTCAATAAGTAATTGGTCAGTAGATATGAACAAACCTCAGACAATTTCTGACTTGTCTTTATTTTCTCAGAATCCCTAGCATTCTGAGTCTAGCATATGTTGGGTGATTAGGAATTATTTATTGATTGGATATTTACATGCTGAATTTAATCCAACACCTTTTGGAATGCACACAACCACATATTCCATTTTACGACATGCATTTTAAAATTTATTAAGGATAATTTTTGATGATATATCTTATGTGCCAGCCTTAGAATATAAAATGAATGTGTCTATATCTCAAACCTCCTTATTGGCCAAACTGTGATACTGTGATGGTTTAATCACATATTTCATCCAATGATTCAACAAATGAGTCAAATCCTTATGCTTATCTGCATCTTTCCATTATTCAAGAATCTATTTCTTTATCCTCTATTTAAATGTCCATTCAATAAGTAACTCTTAATCTCCCAACATATGCCAGACTTGGAATGCTAGAGATTCTGAGAAAATAAAGACATGTTATACATTGTTCATGCTGTTAGGTTACCAATTATTGGAGAGCAAATTTTCCCCAAACTTAATGATTTTTAAAGAACAACTATTTTACTACATCTAAGAAGTCAGTTGATCAGGGATGTGGGCAGAGCTTAGCTGGGCAATTCTTATTTTCCCTGTATCAGGTCTTGTACTTGACGGTTGGTGTTCAACAGAGGTCTGTGTTGATTTAGAGAGGTTGGGACAGTCTTGCTCACATTCCTAATGCCATGGGCTGGGAGGCATGGCTGAAAGGCTGCTTTGAACTGAGTTCCCTTCTCGCCCTATAGTCTCAGACCCTTTCCACGTGCTGTCTTCAGAAAGGTAGAAGGACTTCTTATATCACAATATGGGAGTCCCAAAGTAAATGGTTTAAGAGAAAGGAAAGGGAAGAGAAGAGTCTCAATCCTCTGCCCAGAAATTGTCTCATCACTTCCATTATATTCTTTTAGTTAAACCACACAAGAGAACAGCACATAGACCACAGTGGGTTGTGCAGGCAAACTTTTGTGGCCATTTCTAATCTGTGACATCTACTAATCTTTTAATGGAGAAAGTATATTTATTAACAGAAGGCTTTGCTCTGACTGAAAGAAGAGTCGCTAACATCCCTGATAAGATCATTTTCTTCTGCCAAGTATATCTGGAAAGCCTGCGTTAGAGCTTAAGTGACAAAATATTTGCTTTGCCAATCCAAATATGGATAAAGACTTAGAAACCTGAGCCTTAAATTCTTTCCACTTAATGCTCTGCTCGTTAAAGGAAGTGTTTCTGAGAAGGCAAAGACCACCACCATAATCAACAAGAATGTGACACTTCATTTTCCAAATCTCCTCTGGCTCCAGATAACTGATCTCTCTATATAGTTCCTCAAAACTGGGTCAGTGCAACAATGGAGTAGTAGGATGGCCACCTATAAAATTCAAGTAAGCAAAATCCCCAGTTCACAGTGACCCTGCATGGAGTGAATGTGGGTCAGAGACAGAAATCTATTTTTCCCTTGGTTTCCCATGGAAAAGAGGAATTATTTTGTGGCTATCAAAGTCAAGATAATTCCAATATTATATTAGGCCCCCATTGTCTTGCACTGCTTAATGACCCAAAGTCATGCTGTGGAAGAAAGAGTGGTTGGACATAAATGACAGATTAGTAAGTGTCCATACAAACTATCCATGATTCCACTGAAGCATTCAAAACCAACCCAAAAATGTAAGAGGATTGCTAGAAGCATTGTCCTATATCTCCTATGTAGCTATACATGAGGCAACCATCAGGAGCAGAGAATAGCCTCAGGGTAGACATTTTATTATCTTAGTAAAAAACTCAGCAAGAGCTTAGTCATCCTAAATGGAGTGATTTTTTTAATGTATTTCAATCCTGTAACATCAGCTTTACCTTTCCTGTGTATGCTATTAGAAAAAAACAAACAAACAAACAAACAAATACCACAACGGGAAAGATTTCATTAACACAAGATAGCCACATAAATTCACTTGTAATAAAATAAATTAATGAGTTATGAATTTTAAAAGATTTCTTTCCTCAACATAAACAGTCTTGTAAAAATGATCTATTTTCTTACCAACATGATTATATACTAAAAATATGCTTGTAGCAGTACAAAAATCATTTTTAACTAGCTGGTTTTCAAAATTGGAACTTTGATTATGAATTATCAGACTTATTTTAGTCTTTTTTTTTAAATGACAGAACATGAATTAGAAACTAGGAATTGTCCACTCTTCATAAAAATAGACTGAATTTTAGCTTTAAAGTTTTCAACTGTCTAAACTACAGCTCTAGCAAAAAGCATTCTTTTTACTTTGGTCAAAAGGCTATAAATGATACTGAAACGTTCAGTTAAAGAATGCTCATAGTGCCATCAAAATATAGCATTTTATATTTATCTCACCATTTACATTTCCCAAAGTTTTGTCAATTCCTTGATTTCATTTACTCCTCACAGATCTTTTTGAAGCAAGTTACAATATTTTTCCGATGAAGACACTGAAGCACAATGAAACAACCAAATTAACAAAGTCCCATTTGAACTAAGGTCCCTCCTCCGCTAGCAAGTGTTCTTACCTGTGTAGACTAATTAAATGCTCAGTCTTTCATGGTTTTGAACCAGTTGGATGCTACACAAGTCGAACAACCGACTCTTCTATATTTTATTTTATTTTTTTAAAGATTTTATCTATTTGACAGAGAAAGAGAGATCACAAGTAGGCAGAGAGGCAGGCAGAGAGAGAAGGGGAAGCAGGCTCCCTGCTGAGCAGAGAGCCCGATGTGGGGTTCGATCCCAGGACCCTAAGATCATGACCTGAGCCGAAGGCAGAGGCTTTAACCCACTGAGCGACCGAGGCGCCCCACATATTTTACTATCAGACACTAAATATGTCTAAGACCATTCTAAATTGCTCTTATGATACTCAGTGAGAGTTTGCTACTGTCTGGATGTGGTTGGGACTGTCAGAATCCTTCAATCAAAAACAGAAGCCACTATGCCCATTATTTATGTTCTAGCCCAAAACCCAGATATATGGCAGAACCATTTAGTGCTCACTCACTAGGTAAGATTCCTCTATCTTGTGCAATCTCCCTTGAAGTAAGATTACAGGGAAATAGGAGCCAAACTGACGTGTGTTACTTCTGGGTCAACCCAGTTAATGGCGGTAATGACTGTGTCCTCTCGATACCCTACTGAATGTTTCAGATTGTATAGCTTCAGGATGGAGGAGGGCAGCCTAATGTACCTCAGGCTGAGATATGAGCAGGAATAAACCAACATGGTGTTAAACCACTAAACTTTCAAGGGTCTGTTTATTGAAGCAACTAGCTTCAAATATTCTAGTGAAACAACTTGGTGCTTTCAAGAAACAAAAGGGTTTCTGGATCTGATGCAGGATTCATGATGGCTATCATAAACTGTATAACAGCAGCATCTCAATGATAGAGCATATTTAAAAGTCGCAGAACTTTTGTACTGATGAGGCACTTAACGTTCAGGCTCACCCTGGAAACCCCTCATTCCCACTGACATTGGGATCATAGAAAAACACCTTCTCTTGTACAACATGTGACATATCATGAAAGGTTTGGGTCACAGGAGAACTGAGAACCATAACAGACCAGCAGGGCCAACCAACCAAGACAGAGAAATGATGGGAAAATGATCAAGTATCTGGAGATGTTGGACAGAGGAATGAAGGCTTTACACGTATGTAATTAACAATACAAATAATTAGAGATTTTAATGTAATAGAGAAATCTCTAAAAGGACATTTCTCACTTCCATCAATTAAAGATTGAAAGGTGGACACAGGCTTCTAGTTACGGAATGAATAACTCATGGGGATGAAAGGCACAGCATAAGGGGGCACCTGGGTGGCTCAGTGGGTTAAAGCCTCTGCCTTCAGCTCAGGTCATGATCTCAGGGTCCTGGGATGGAGCCCCGCGTCGGGCTCTCTTCTCAGCAGGGAGCCTGCTTCCTCCCCCTCTCTCTCTGCCTGCCTCTTTGCCTACTTGTGATCTCTCTCCTCTCTGTCAAATAAATAAAAAATCTTAAAAAAAAAAAAGACACAGCATAGGGAATATAGTCAAAGATATCGTAATAGTGCTGTGCGCTGACAGATGGTAACCATACTTGTGTTGAATATAGCAGAATGTATAGACTCGTTAATCACTAAGTTTCACACCTGAAACTAATGTAACATCGTGTGGCAACTGCACTTCAATAATTATAATAAAAAAATTTGAAACACGGTGAGATCTACACTCTAATGAATTTTAAACCTGATCATAAAAAACGTTAGTAGCTTTCCTACTGCACACTCAGGATATTGAAACATGGGATGTGTAAAAGAAGCCACAAAGGAAAACAGAATTAAAAGAGACATTTTCCTATTCTTTTTCCTTTAAGTTTACCTGGATGACAATTTTGCCAAGTCTTGAACACAGGAAATAGAAGTTAATGCTGATACACACTTTGGGTATTCTATTTTGGCATCTCTGTGTGGATAAAATATCTACTGTGCCTTATATAAATTAGAGTGCGGACTGGTTAGGATCTTAAGCTTCCATTCAAATATCTTTAAAGCGACATCTGGTTTTTTATTGGATTGGACCATGAATAAAATCGCAGCCTGGTTCTAGATTAAAGTCACCTCCTTTAGAATTAGATGAAGATAAATTTTATAGCTGGCTTTGATAAGCATCAGGAGGGAGGCAGGGCTTGCTTTCACTGTTTACCTTGTAGCCGGCTGAAGGACTGAGACAGGAACTCTGTTGCTCTCTCCATCCTGAGAGGACCCTTCAAACCCAGAGCAAGGGATGCTGAGCAGTGTCATGAGGGAGAAGCAAGCCACAGAATTTGTTCTTGATCATGTTTCAGACTGCCTAGGAAAGCTGCCTTTGGTCAGTGAGGCAGAGAGTTCCAGTTGGAAATGAGCTTACAATATAAATAATTTTAGTTAATTTTTGTTATTTCTTGAATCCTTAAGTTAGCTGTAAAACAAAGGGGACTAAGAGATCCAAACAAATTTTATTTTTTTAAAGCATTGTTTGATATGACGCTCAGTATTTCTGTTCTTCTTGGAGATACTTCTAAACACACACAAGCAGATGTGTGCACACGCTCTCATGTGCTCACTCACACACATGCACACACACTCACACCCCTACACAGGCACTCACACACATACAATGGGGCAGAGGCATAGGAGGGGCTGCAGCAGTGACTGTCTTACATCTCAAATCTTATAACCGATTTATAGGTAAATAATTCATCAGTGATATTAAGTCAAATGTAGGAAGCTTTTCTAGTATCGTACATTTTTATGTTTTTTATTTTATTTTCCCTTTCCTATTTTTATTATTTGAGTTTTTGCCTTGTGTGTTTATTCCAACCTAGGCATTATAATAGCTTCAACCTTGCATGTTCCCTGCCCCTGATGAATGAGCATTCATTGATTTTTTTTTTTTCAAAGTGGCATTTCCAATTTAATGAATGACACATTTACTGTGTGACCTTAGGGAGAACACTTAACCTCTCTGGACATTACCTGTTTCATGTGTAAATGCAAATGAGAGATCAGGAATTGCTCAGTGATTTCCTTAAGTTGTGCTACTGGATTACATTTTTATACTGTTTCCGTAGCATGTTTTTATTTCTCCTACATACATTTATTTATTTTTTTCTCCTACATACATTTAGTATGGCACACTCTTCCCGGTGAGTAAAAGGAGAAGAAAATGAATACATTTCTAATATCTACCCCATAATCCCAGATTTTTTTTAAAAAGATACTTGCTTAGCCTCTGCTTTCCAGACTTGTCCTTCATATCTTCTACTGAAGCTTTTTTCCTCGGAAGAACGGAAACATTTGCATCACAGGATTCCTGGTCCCTACTAATGCCTTATCCAAGGACAAGAATATATCAAAGGGAAGGAGTCTTTGTCCTATGTTGAGGTTAATAGTTACCACTCCTAGGGAAAGCTTACATTTCTTTTGTACTGTGTGTCTGTGAATGTTTTATGAATCCAATTGAGCTTAAGAATCAAGTTTCTCCGACAGACACAGTTTATTCTGAAGAATAAAGATACAGCAGAAAGTTATTGATTTTTGAGGGATCTACGCCTTGTGAAAAATTAACCAGACATTCCTTCAAAATCGATACGATTACCCTTGCTGCTTTAGAATGGTTACACCAAGACTGACACAAAGAATGTCTCCATTACAGAGGGCAGTGGCTGGTTTTGTGGGTCTTTTGAAAACCACGGGCAGGTGCTTTTGCCCTATAATGAATCTCTACTTTCTTTCCACGATTTCCAGTTCCCTATCCCTTGCCACACACTTGTGCAACTTTCATCTTCTCCCTTTTCTGCGACTTTGCTGCCTTTCATGACAATAGCATGGAAGGTTGAAGTAACCCACAGGATCCATTCCCTGCCAAGGTAGTTGGTAAGGCACTGACATTAAAAGCTAAGCTACCTCATTATCAGGTTTTGTTGTTGATTTCTGATCGAGGTTACCACTCTGCTGTCTGTGACTTATCCATTCTGATGACTTTTTTTTTTTTTGACAACTGAGAATGGACTTCCTTTCCCTATTTCTGCTCAGATGCAAAAGTGTGTATTTTCTCCACCATTGAATCAATATAAAGTTACATATTTATGCATAGCTATATTCCTATCTGGCTCATTGGCAAGTAACTGAAGTCCATTTCCGATACGCATTCACTGTAGGTCAAGCACTGTGCTTGCTGCAGGAATATCCAGAGGAACAAGATAGAAACCCCATTGTCAAGGAGCTTGCTGACCTGTGGTGTTTCTCCAAGGGGGTGCTCTTGGTTTAGGGCAAGAAAGTCCTTTATCATACAGAATTGCCTCGTGCCTGTGCAGGAATTCAGCATCCTTAGCTCCAATCCATTGCCAAGAACATCTCTCTGTTAGATCCTCAATCAAAAATAACTCCTCGGGGCACCTGGCTAGCTCAGTGGGTTAAAGCCTCTGCCTTCAGCTCAGCTCATGATCTCAGGGTCCTGGGATCAAGCCCTGCATCAGGGTCTCTGCTCAGCAGGGAATCTGCTTCCCCCTCTCTCTCTGCCTGCCTCTCTGCCTACTTGTGATCTCTCTCTCTGTCAAATAGATAAGTAAAATCTTTAAAAATAAATAAATAAATAAAACATGAATTTAAATATATATACACACATAGATATGTATATGAGCTTAAAATATGGATTTAAATATATACGTACATGTATATATGATATAACATATATGTGACTAGGATAAGAACTTTCAATATTTTAAAGGAATTAGCTGAATTCTCCCTGCAAGTCTGGCTCAAGTATTCTTATTTAGATTAGATAAATAATGTAGCCTCTTTAGACCTCAGTTTTGTCATATGAAAAGTGAAATAATGAAATAAAGTATTTTAATGGTCCTTAAGTTCAGGCTTATAGATTTATCTAGTAAAAATAAGCAAGAATTTAAAGCCAGTCATGACATCAAGCTAGCTTTGCCACTTGTATAACTCTGTGAAGATGGGTAAAGTATTTGAATTAGCGGAAACATAATGTCACTTAAACAAACCAAAAAATAGTAGATCCACCAAGGTTCTCTGTATTTATAATTTCTAGCCCAAATCAAATAATCAATAAAAAGTAATTATCACTCCTCCTTAAAATACCAGAATTTAGAAATTCAGGTGAAGGAAATTTTAAGTTATTTTAAATATACAAGGTTTCAAGAAAGTTTTAACATTGTATCTTTTATTCAGGTTAAAAACATAAAAATTATGATGTGGTAATATCTTTTTGTGAAACTTTGATTTTCTAGAAACTATTAAAAAAATTAAAGTCATTGTAAAATGTAAAGCATGGGGGAAATATCTTATATTTGAGTATACGAATATTTCTTTTCCTTTTTTAGCCCGTAACTGGTCATTATTCACACATTTTTTGAAAATATCTATGGCTATTTGTGGATACACCAATTCAAAAATGGTGCTTTTATTGGTTTTCCTTTTCATGTTTTCGGTCCATGCTAAATGACTCTGCTACAGGGAGTAAAAGATACAAATTTAACCATCTCTCTGATAATAGTACAGATCACTTGTCCCATGTAGGTTAAGCTACTTTGTGTATCATTTGGTTAAATCCTAATAGTCTCAACAAGATGCTCTCTCATTACTTTAATTAGCTCCAATTTAAATTGGTGGTTTGAATCTGTCTTCCATCATAAAGCAAATCCTGCCAGAAGTAATGCTCTAGAGAATTACTGTTACCAAAGTGGATTAAATTGAATCGAGTAGATTCTAGTCTTATCCAGCTGTTCTGTTGAGCTAGACGTATCAGTCATGTCAACTCCTCATTCTGTTCTCCTTGTTTGCCCAAGTCGTGTTCGAAAGGGATCATTGGCTTTCCTACTATGCTTTTTGGCACCTTTGGGTTTTGAAGAAGCACTCCCAAAGATGCTTTGAGAAAAGATAAAGTAATGTTTGGTCTGCAGTACAGATCCACTTTTACCGACTTATACTTTGGCATTACCATGGACAGTTTCATATAATGAAGAATCCAGTGGTCACAAAAAAAAAAAAAAAAGAAACCATATCAAACTGGGTTTTTTTCCTGATGTTCCTCACATTTCTAACTTTCTATTGATTTATGAATTCAACAATGAAATGCATTAATTTTATTTCTAAGAAGGAAAACAGCAGGTATACAAACTTGGCTAATGCTCACCTTTAAGACAACATGGACTTGTATGTGGGAGGGTAGACAGAAACACTTCCTTAGACAGCAGGATAAGGAAATTCATCTTCTAAAGAGAGACTGATGGATTAATTCCTTGTTTTAGTAACATGCTGGTGGTACCATGGTGAACCAAACACAATCTGCTGTCTTGAAGTTCATGGTGTATTGGAGGAAACAAAAACAAATACACACAGAGACACACACAAAAAATAGCATGTCAAATAATGGTGCAGGACATTGAAAAATAATTTAGGAACAAACATAGTAACTAAAGGGAAGTTTACCAATTATCTATTGCTGTATAACAAGTAACCCAAAAATGTAGGGGCCTAAAACAAAGAAGAACAATTTTATTTGCTCACGATTCCGTAATTTGTACTGGGCTGGGCTGTGTGGTTCTGCTGTCCCTGCAGGAGATATCATATGACCGCATCAGGAGGCTGATGAACGCTAGGCTAGACTCTGCTGCATGGTTGGGCTTCTCTCTCTCTCTACTTGGTTTGCCCACAAAGTCTGTGCACCTGACCTCCTCATGGGGTTGCTCCACACGTTCTCTTCAACACTGTAGCCAGACTTCTGGCATGGTGGCTCAGAGCTCGAATAAACACAAAAACAGAAGCTCTTGGGATTACTTAAGATTTGTGCCCTGAAACAGTAGAGTGTCATTTTTATTTGTTCTGTTGGTTAAATTGAGCCCTAGAAATAGCCCAATTCCTGGGGAGGTGTGAATACCAGGAATCATGTTCTTCTTAGACTATAACACAACAATCCCAGGAGAGTCTAGTGTAGAGAGTGTGACTAGGAAAGGCAGAGATCCAAAGTGGGAATGAACAGGAAAGTGCAAGTCATGGAAAGATCTGAGGAAAAGCTTTCAAGGCAACAGAAGAGCAAATCCATGAACCCAGAGTGGAAAAACTTGCTTGTATAAGGACTGGAAAGAAGATGAGTATGGGCAGAGTGGAGGTAATCAGTAGGAGAGTAATAAGAAATAAAATCAGAAAGACAATTGACATCACCAAGCGCCTTCGAGTCATAGCCACAGGCTTGAATTTTATCATTTTTCCAATAACATTTTTCCATCATGGGAAAGTATTGGCCAGAGGAGTGACACATTTGATGTTTTAAAAAATCACTTGTCTTTTGTGTGAACTGAATGATGGAGTCATAGTACAACAAAGAAGGGGTTAAGAAGCAAGTCATTGTCTTGTATATGAGAACATTACAAGAATCAGATGGATGATAATGAGCATTAAAAGGTGGATAGTACCCTGGGGCAAATAATACATTATATGTTAATAATAAAAAAAGGAAAAAAAAAAGAAGATAAGAACTAAGTAAGATTATAAAAAAAAAGGTGGATAGATTCTGGAAATATTTTGGAGGAAGACTGACAGGATTTAATAAAGAATATGATATGGATCATTGAGCAAAGGGGCATAGTTTAACAGAAAAAAATTAGAAGATGTCTTACAATTATGGATATGGAGAAGATCAGAAGAACTCTTTGGTAGGAGCTTGAGAAATCAAGAGATCTGTTTTGGAATGCTTACTCAGCATTCAGATGGATTTGAAAACTGACCAGTTAGATGTTGCAACTCAGGGACTGGAGAAGAGTCAGAAGCATTTTTACAGTCTTTAAAGACATTAGATAGTATGATTTCACTTAGAGCATGAGTAAAGATACAGAGAGATAAGACCTGAGCTGAAGAATACAAGATTTTTAGACCAGAAAGAGAAGGAAGAACCTTGCTGACTATGTGAGAACATTATCAGATTGCCCGAATAATAATTCTAGCAGCAGAGAGAGCTTGAGTCAGATGAGGGAGGCCCCAGTAAAAGGGAGAGAAATTACGAGGCTTCAGCGATAACACAGAGGAGAGACGACAATCTTAAATTTAAAGAGTAGCAATAAGAGGGTATGGGGAGTTGGGGGTTCATTTAGGGAAAAAAAGAATTTAGTGGCCTTAAGGATATAGAGTCACCCCCAAACATTTTCTTTAATTAATTAAACATTAATTAGGTATTTCAGATTGCATAAATTAGGTGTTTAAGACTTTGAGGTCAAATAGTGACCTTAATTGAAGACTGAGCATTAAAAAAATCGTGGCGATGACGTAGAACATAGTTCATATAGAAATATTGGACTAATAGAGCATTGGCTGCTTTATAACCCAGGACAGGACAAAACCATCAACATGTGGCTTCTTCAGCACAATTTAGGATCTCCTAGTGTTGAGTTATACCCAAGTTATCTCCTATCATCGTTTCTCCCCTTTTTTAAAAATTCAACATTTCCTCAATCTCATTGTCTTTTTTCGGCAAGTTCTATTTTGGCTGCGTACGTTCTTCTAAAAGACAAGTTCAGAACAGCAACCATGGGTAAAGGAAATACGAGTGAGAACTAGTTACTCCTAGTATGAACGTTGGAACCTGAGAGAGTACCTTGGCTTTGCTTTGGGTTAGATAAACTCCTGCTGCCCCCTAGTGGCCCATTGTCGGGGAACAAAAATCTCTGGGTCTCTTGTTTATTTTGTGGCAGAAGCGTGTGTGTGTGACACCAACATAGTACATAAGGGACAACTCTAGAAACTAAAGCACTTGATAGACATCAAAACTCCCTGTATTCATAATCGCATAAAATAGTGATTTGGCAGTCATCGCAGCAATCAATGAAGCTCTTGATCGTTCAGTGGTGGCATTATCATGTCATGTCAGTCAGAAGTCAGTCATTTCTTGATGGGCCTAGAAGTTTCTTCTTTTTAATTACTGAAATTCTGACTCTTCTTACCCACAACCTAGGCATCATCATCATCATGTGAACAGTTGGGCTACTGAACCCTGAGAGCAAGGGATAGTCCTCGACCTGGTAGTTTATTCTACTCCTCACTTTTTATTTCCTGATCTCTTGTCTCATGTTTGAACTCTTGCCCCTTTTATCGACTATGAGAAAGGCCATTTCCTTCAGGAGAAACACAACTCCCACTTGCACTGTTGGGAGATTGCCCTCTGGCCTGAAGGACATGGTCATATCAGAACACAGACTCCAACTTCTGTGTTCATCCACTCTTGGCCCTTTTTGTGGATTAAATAAAATGTATTTATAATAATAATTATATTATTTTAGAAGTGTTTATTACTTAATCATAATATTTTATGTATATTCACCATCTTCCCAAGATTCTTCCTCTGCAGCTTCTGATTTACAAATGACTGCTCAAAAAGGCTGGGTACAAATCTACAAGAAAACCCCCAAATTTATAAAGATAAGAAAGGTGTTCTAAATCAAACAAGAAAACATAATATTTCTCCCCAAGGAAGCATGAAAAAAATTGAATTTTTTTTTTTGCTGGAAGAGACATCCAATTTGATTTATCAAACAGAATAATCCATTTGTAAACCTAAGATATCTACGTGAGGTAAAGGATAGCTTAGGTGTTTCCCAGAGTGCGATGGTGAGCAACTGCTTTGCACTCATCTAATATTTATTTTGGTGGGTTTTTTTGTTTGTTTGTTTTATTTATTTGTTTGTTTGTTTGTTTGTTTGTTTGTTTGTAAAACAAGGATACTTGTTGTTTTTTTAGGGGAGAAAACTTTTCCCTTTTTCCCTTTTAGATTCTTTTGGCTGGTCTTATAATTAAATTGGCCTAAGACATATTAACAGGAAGAGGAAAAAAACATTGAATTTCATGCATACAGGAACCCCAAAGATGTGAGACTCCTCAAAATCCAGACAATTGAGACTTACATGCCCTTCTGAGCTAAATAGAAGGGTGTGGGGATCTGAGACTTCAAAAGGGAGGAAGACAATTCACAGGAAGATGGGAAGAGCAAGTGTTTTATAAACAGATGTTTGCCCTGCCATGTTTATAAACCTTGTAAAAAGTTATCTCCGGTGATAGCTTTTCCCTGGTGCAGGCTCCCTAAATTCTCTTAGGCAGTGAAGGGAGAGGTAAAAAACTCTTCTTGAATTTGTTGGACCTTGATCATCTCCAACTGGAAACAATCCATGTACCAAAGTGACAGATTCTGGGGTGACCTGCCCTGAACCTCCTCATTTCCTCCAGATAAATTCACCTCCACGGAGAGGAAAAACTATTTTAAAAGAGTTTAAACAACATTTGCTGTTTTAATTGTAGGTTTTTTGTTCTTTCCCTCTACATTCCGTACCCTCTAAAATTAAAAAAAAAAAATATGTTTGAATGCATCTCACTCTTTATTAGAAAGTTGACATGATTTTGTTCCACTCAGTTGCCCTTCTCTTAGACCTCTGAGCTTCTTAGAGGCAGAAGAAATGACAAAGCCATCTTTATAATCCCATCACCTAGAGAATAGTCTCG
>CM053609.1:107908895-107959630 GCA_028646535.1 Procyon lotor
CAGTAAAGAAACGAGCAGAAATGAATGTAATTAGGTGCCTCTCTGTAAATAAGGTTTGCTGTGCAGTGCTAGCTGAGTAAGCTAATGAAAGAAAGACACTTTAATTATGAGAAAATTATTTCTGTAATACCTTAGACAGAATATCTTACACATGGCCTTAAATATGCTGTGGGTATCAGTTAATTGCTTAAACAGTGAGGTTCATTTTACTACTTTTGGGGACCCAGTTTTCCTATCTGCTAGATGAAGTTAACCAGGGGAAAGTAAGTGTAAACTGCGTGTTTAAAAGGTGGGCAGACATAAAAGAATGCATTAACAAACTCTGCTGAGGCCATGGTTTAGAAATACTTCAGGCTGTGGTAAGTGAATAGGATACTATCAGAAATAAGTAAAAAGGCTCATTAACATTGAAATTGGAAAGAATTTCCCTGCACTTATTGAGTTTTGATATATATACATCATGGGTTTGAGTGGGGTCATGCTACACAGACAAAACGTGCAGGCATCTCTCCCTCCTTCCAGGAATTTAAAATAATAAATAGCTTCATCAGATTCCAAATACAGCTGGTTATTTTCTAATAATATTTGTAGAAGCTAACATCAGGCGACGTCACGTGCGTGCTTCTCCAAACATAAACATGGCTCCAATAAAGTATCGTTTCATTTATTTGGTAGAGCAAGGAGCTGGAAGGATAATGGCAGATGTTTCGATGATGTTATCAGTGCCTTGGTCTGTAACGGTCCGTTGGTCAATAGGCTTTTCCTGCTTTCTGCTGCTGAAATGGTCAATGGTAATGAAGTTATTCGTACCCTTCTTTGACTCAGTTATTACCAAGCGAATTGAAAAATAGCATTTATTAAATAGATTTTGCCACATACTTACTGCACTCACAGCACTCTCAAAAACAAAGTAAAAGAAGGCTTGAAATGCTGCCCAAAACAGTTCTCAAAGACATCACATGGCAGAAACTTATAGGGGATAAATTGCCTTTGGAGATGAAATATGGCATTAATCTATCATCACCACAGGTCATACTATCCCCATCTTCTAAATCCAGTCCTTTAATTAGTGCATGCTGCCCTGGAAAAATTTGACTCAAAGAATCCCAGGGTTGCAAGTAACCTTTAAGAAAATTTATTAAAGTACACTTGTGATGGAATAATATCATAGGTAAGTGGTAATCCAATGCAAACTTGAATATTCATCCCTTTGCAGACCACGGATTTCACCCCTGAAACAACTTTGGCAATGACAATGAAATTCTCTCTATTAATCCCAAATTTGACTGCCTCCAACATCTACTCTAATTGTGTTTTGTGAGGAGATAATAAGCTACCTCGGTCACTTTTTTTTTCATATTTAGGGTTTGCCTGGTGGAATCACCCTAGAGGTAGTTAGATTAGAGATGATGCCTCATGAGGGACAGAAATGTATAATATTGTTTTCTTCCAAGAAAAAGTGCTCACAGTTACTGCAAGTTTATTAGCTAATAATAAATATCATGCATGGCTAAATCCTATCACCATGGGGCAGCCACTTAATCATGTACCTTCCTTAGACTGTATCACCTAATATTTACAGATGCCACATGAGACAGTTATTATTATTTTTTCCCTTTCACAGAGAAAAGAACTGAGGTTTGGAAAGGTCAAGTTACTTACCCAAGGCCACACAAGGAGCTAGTAGCTAAGTGAAGTTTTGAATCCTAACCTGCGGACAGCATCTCTCTAGGGTAGCGCTATGAGAATGAGCTCTACAGCAAAGCCAATTTGTGAGGTTGATTCCTTTTTTCCTTTTAAGATTTTATTTATGTATTTATTTAGAGACAGCATGAGCCGGAGGTGGGGTTGGGAAGGGGCAGAGAGAGAAGGAGAGAGAGAGTCTTAAGCAGACTCCACACTGAGCATGGACGCCCTGTGGGGCTTGATCTCACAACCCTGAGAGAATGACCTGAGCCGAAATCAAGAGTTGGAAGCTTAACCGACTGTGCCACCCAGACGCCACAGTAGATTCCTTTTTGACAACCTTTTTCCTTTTAAGAATTTCTAGATAATTTCTAGAACTTTAAAGGAAAATATTTGGTTCGCAAATCAACTTCCAGCAACTTGGGACATTTCACAAGTTAATAGGGCAAGCAGTGGTATCTCCCTGGATTCCCTTCTCAGGTCAGTTCCTCAGTGGTTTCTGCTTTAGGCAAGATCTTCAGAGCCTGACCTTTGCCTCCTACTTCAATGTCCTCTAAATCCCTTCCTGCCCAGTGGACTCCAGCCAACATCCCTCCCAAACATTCCTCAAATACTCCTCAAACCTTCCCACTCCTCAAACCTTTGCATTTTCTCTCCCCTCTTCATGAAACACGATTTCTCCCCATTTTCCAACAGTCCTTTTGCTCCTTTTTATCTCACATCAAACACAGGTAGCCAGATTTTCTCCTTTAGCCTCCCAAGTCTCTCCACACCCACAGTGGAATGTTCTCTCTATCTTAGCCTACCTTATCTTCTTCTGCATACTCATCGTCTGACTGATTATGGATATTTATTTGCTTAATTATTATCTTTAACACTCTCTACTGGAATAAAAGCAATAGGAGGTCCAGAATTCTGGCAGGCTGTGGTCTGAATATAGTTGGTGCTAAAATAAAAGTGTGATAATGGAGAGAAATCATAGAGGATAGAGAGCAGCTAATTCCGCCTGTGACTTTGTCACTGGGTTTAGAAGTTTGAGGAAGAATTTGCCAGGTGGAGAAGAGCATCCAGGAGACTTTGCTTACAGAAAGGAAATAGTTTGCATAAAAGCATGGTGTGCAAATGAACAGAGGTCCAGTTTACACCTGCCTTCTTGAAAATAGCTTGCTACAGCAGCAGGGTTTTAGAAGTTGCTTCTAAAAATATCTACAAAACAAGATTTAGCCACTAAAGTTCAAACCATGACATTGATAGCTATCACTCAGCCCAATGAAAGTGTAACAAACCAGCACCTGGTTCCATGTACCACGTGCAGATGGGCAAATTGAACCCTGCTGGGTAGACATCAAAACCTTGCTGCAGGGAAAGGGTTGAGCCCCAGAGGTCATGGGCTTGTCCTCTGTATATATATTAGATTCTCATAAGGGATGCAGATTACAGTCTATCCTTGTTACATTCATGTTCATTTGAGACCCACGATCAGATCTATGAGGTTAACTGCCCGTTGAATAGCAGCATGAAGTCTGTGGAAGAGAACGAGTATTGATTATCATGCCTCTTGAGATGAGCAGGAGTTTAGGGATTTCCTCCAAGACCAGCACACGCTTTAGTTGCATTGAAGTCATGGCGAAAATTTTCCCGAGACAGATTTGTTGTAATTCAAGTAATTGTCAAAAATATTCATTATTGATGTAAATATTAAACAGTAAGTTAGTCATGCTTCCCTTGTATGTATTCGTATTAAATCTCCACTCTGCAGAAAAGACTCTGGCCTATAGGTAGGAAATTTCCCGACAGGTTTCTGATGCTCTGGATGTGCTAATGCATCTCAGAACCAAAGTGTATTTTATTTTCCTGCCAGGATCACCATCCTTAACAACTTTCCCTACACTGGGCTTAGAACAATTTAGGTTTATTTAAAGAACTATTTCAAATAATGTCTATCACATGGAAGTAGGTTGTTTAGTGCATGTCTGTGTGTTTGCATGAGTGTATCTGTGCATCTGTGTGTGTTTCTCCAAATATTTTATTTCACTTTATTTTGATAATTGAAGTGAGAGCAAGCCTCGGTTATCAGATATCAAACACTGCAAAGGCCCTTTTTCTGAAAAATTCCTGTAGTAGATTCTTTCGTAGAGGTGTCCCCTTGAATTGCTTGCATTTTAAACATCTGTAATAAGTTATGTACCATTTCTAACTGCATTAGCATTGAATCATTTACTTTTCCAGGAAATAAAATCTTTTTCTCTGTTTCATCACTTTTTATTACATGATCATGCTCATGTAAATGTCTTAGGTATTTTTTTTTTTACACTCAGGAGCTTTACATACCTACAAGAATTGAAAATGAGAAGAGAGTTACCCAACCCTTTAAACATCTCTCTCTCCAATGGCTAGTAGGAATGCATTTGTGAGCTAAAAAAATGCTAGGGTTTGATCTAGGGGAGCTGTTCAATGTAGCTTTAGAACTCTATGTAGGATATAAAATTCTGGAGATATAGCTCTGTTTCTACTTCATCTCAACCAGCTTTAATTTCTACACAAAGGGAATATTAAACCTTGAAAAGAACTAGAAAAGGACAAAAAATATTTCTTTATGAGCATATTAAATATACCAGGCTTCTACTTTGTCATAAAACTTGTATGAACAGATATAAGCAGAGGCAAGAAAGAAAGGTCATTCTTTTTTCCAAGCTAAATTCACCAACAAATCATTGATAGATTCTATCAAAATGTGAGCTAATAAATTATACTACTGAATACTTTTTGGCAACATCATTTTGTTATTTTTTTAAATATCCTGCTGAACCAATTTTTTAGATGGAAGGAGGTAAAGAAATATGTTAATTAGCAATATGCTTATTAATATTTTCATAATAAAGTTGCAGAAATTCTTACTTTTTGTGGAAAACAAAGGTAATAAGTTTTAAAAAATGATTATCAGATACAGAGAACTGAAGTGTTAAATATACATAAAAAATAGCTCCTAGAGGAGCAGTTGGGTAACTCAGTCTGTTAAGTATCAGACTCTTGATTTCAGCTCAGGTCATGATCTCAGGGTTGTTAGATAGAGCCTGCATTGGGCTCTGCACTCAACAGGAAATCTACTGGAGATTCTCTTTCTCTCTCTCTCTCTCCCTCTGCATCTACCTCTGCACTCTCTCTCTCTCAAAAATAAATAAATATTTTTAAAAAACCTCCTAGAAATATATGCAAAGTGATATTTGTAAAATTAAAATTTGTGTCTTCATTTATTACAGAGATGATTTCATGAATGTACCATAGAGTAAGTTTTCTCTTTTTATGTAATTTTTGGTAACATGTAGATATATCGCGAATAAAACCACTTGTTTCTGGGCCCTATTATTTTAGTGAGGCTCTCTAAGGTTGGACAAAATGGAAATGTGAATAAGCTGGTTAAGGATGGTAGACACCTGCAGAATTGAAATACATCCTTTCTGTTTTTAAATATTTTATTTATTTGTCAGAGAGAGAGAACTAGAGAGTGAGCACAAGCAGAGGGAGAAGCAGGCAAAGGGAGAAGTAGGCTCCCCGCTGAGCAAGGAGCCCGATGTAAGACTCGATCCCAAGACCCTGGGATCATGACCTGAGCCAAAGGCAGACACTTAACTGAACCACCCAGGCATTCCAAAATACATCCTTTTGTTAATACTAACCCACCAACATGATTTCTCCAGGGGCTTCCTGGAAATTGAGAGTCAAATTCTTTCTTAAAATAAAAAAGAAATCTCAGATTTGATGCCTAAGTTAGACTTCAGTCCCATAGTAACTTGAGAATGTTTGATTCCTCATTGGTTCAGTGGGGAAATTAGAGCTGGTTTGTGTTTCTGGTTTAAAACAAGTGAAAGCCCTGCCATCTCTACGAGAAAAGTTGGAGTTGACAGTAAGGATTCAAAGGTTTGAACCTCTACAACAGCACCCACAAGAGCTACTCACAACTATGCTTGGACTATAACAGATCCATGGTTTCACTCTCTGCAGTCAGGCCCTGGTCTGGAAGCAGATTTTCCTCCTTGGACATATTGTCAGGTCAATGTTGGCCTGATACTATCATAATGGCTACATCATTCACCTTGCTTCATCTCATCACATAGGCCTTTATTTTACCATTTCCCATCATCACAAGATGAAGAAAGGTGAGTACAATACAATAAGGTATTTTGAGGGAGAGAGAGCATATTCATATAACTTTTATTATGGTATATTGTTATATTTGTCCATTTTAGTATTAGCTCTTGTTGTTAATCTCTTAATGTGCCTACTTTATAAATTAAACTTTATGAAAGATACCTATATGTAAAGAGAATAAAACTATAGTATATATTGGGTTCAGTACTAGCCCCAGTTTCAAACATACACTAGGGGTCTTGAAACATACCCCCACAGATAAGGGGGGATTATTGTATAAAAATTGAGCTTGAAATGTTAGTCATGGAAAAATTGCTTTCTTTCCAATACAGATAGTGCTTTCGAATTTTCATCAAATCAGCATCGTCTGAAGGATACCTTTGTCACTGGATTTCTTACTTCTTCAACTAGAACCTTAAGAAAACTGCCTACAAAGTCAGAACGTATTGTATACAATCTATTGATGTCCTTCCTATTGGAAGACAACACTTCTTGCTGGTGATTCATGTAATAGAGGAACTGAGAAGAATCCTTTGCCTCCTTCCCTCAGTTATTTATAGGACCACATAAAGTCTACATTGCACAAAGCAAAAATGGTCTAAAAGCAACCAGAGCTGGAGGAATCCTACTATTTTTAAAACCACAGAAGCACAATTTCTTGTCATGTGGAGTGAAGCATTGAAGACAGCCTGGTTCTAAGATCATGAAAAAGATGACCTTTTAATTTTGAAAACCAATAAAATGGGATTTCTTTAAAAGCTCCTTTTGTGGAAAAATTATGAGATTAGCTGTATTTGTTTTCCATCTTCATTCTTTCTTTGCCAGCTCCACAAAATCACTTTTAAAAATAGCCGTATGGTTAATAGCCAGGAATGAAAATGGCTTTAGATCTTTTAGTTTCTTTTTTCCTTTGCTTCCCTTCCTGTCCCTCCCCTTCCCTTCCCGTCCCTCCCCTCCCCTCCTCTCCCCTTCCCTTCCCTTCCCTTCCCTTCCCTTCCCTTCCCCTCCCTTCCCTTCTCTTCCCTTCCCTTCTCTTCCCTTCCCTTCTCTTCCCTTCCCTTCCTTTCATTTTTCTGTAGGGTGCAGAGAGGCACCTGAAATGATATGGCATTTCTTCTGCTTAGGAAGCTTTTTATCAAAAATTCTGGGTGTAGGTGATGAGAAGAAAATAGAAAGAAAGATTTCATCACAACAGAACTTGATAGACTAGGTATTAAGAACTTATTTGCAATGGAGGCCAAATCTGGAAACTTCAGTTATATATATGTAATACATTCATAACGCAGTCACTCAAAATCTGTAGTCTACAGTATATCTTCATCTTTATTATTTTTGGGCCTGATCTTTGTTTGGCAGTACATGCAATTTTAACTTGGCAGAGAGCTTGCAGTTAGCAGTTATTCAGTACTCAGTATTCTTTAAACCCACACAAATCAACTAGAGTATAGAAAGTTTAGGAGAAACCGGAAGGAATGGAGAGTGGTCTGTCATTGCTGACATTTGTCCTGAATTCATTATGCATCCATTCCTTCCTTGCTGGGTGACCACTGACCTGTTAATGGTCCCAACTCAATCCGAGGATCTTCATCTGTAAAATAAGAATAAATAATGATTGTCTCAACAGATAGATATGGGACCTGGAGCTGGCATAGTTTTTGAGTCACCCACCATACGGCAAGACAGAGCTTAGCCTCAACAAATAATAATTGGTTAATTGACACTACCTTTTTTCCTTCTTTCTTCATCATGTGACTATACAAATGTGTTTAATACCTCCCATATGAAAAGTAAAATATGCCATCCTTTAATTTGACTCCTTCTCTTGTACACATGCCAGCCAGCTTCCTGTTACTATGAAGGAGGTAAATCTGAAGGAAATATGGTCACCTCCATATTCTCTTCCATTCTCTTTAACCTTAGCCCCGTACTGCTTCCATTTCTCTCTCATGCTATCATATTCCTTAAGTATTTCTGTATACTCATACCCATCCATCAGAAAAGATGAATACCCAACTTTTGTATCAACATGGACGGGACTGGAAGTGATTATGCGGAGTGAAATAAGTCAAGTGGTGAGAGCTAATTATCTTATGGTCTCATGTGTGGAGCATAAGGAAAAACATGGAGGACATTGTGAGAAGGAAGGGAAGGGTGAATGAGGGGGAATCAGAGGGGGCAATGAACCATGAGAGACTGTGGACTCTGAGCGACAAACTGTGTGTTTTGGAGGGGAAGGGTGCGGGGTTGGGCAAGCCTGGTGGTAGGTATTGAGGAGGGCATGAATTGCTTGGAGCACTAGATGTGGTGCATGAACAATTAATCTTGTAACACTGAAAAAATAAAATAAACATATTAAAAAAAAAAAAAAGACCAGGAACATGGTCTTTATGGTTCAAATATTGGCCCTACCATATTATGCTAGCTGATGGTCTAAGTCCATTCAGGCTGCTATAAAGAAATATGATACACTGGGTGGCTTAAACAATGCTAATTTATTATTACAGTTTTGAAGACTGGGAAATATAAGACCAAGATGTCTACGGATTTAGCGTCTGGTGAGGTTGGCTTCATGGCTCATAGATGGTCATCTTTTTGCTGTGCCCTCATGTGGTGAAAGGGGCAAAGCAGCTCTCTGGAGCCTCTCTAAGCCCATTCATGGTGGGCTTACTATCATGACCTTATCACTTCCAAAAGCTCCACTTCTAAACATCATCGTATTGGGATTTGGTGTTAATATTCCCATTTTGGGGGAACATAAACATTCAATCTGTACTAGTGACTCTGGGCAATTTTCTATATTTCTCTGAGTCACAATTTCCTCACTTGTGCTTCAGGTGGTTTGGGCTACTTTCATAAAATACTGTAACCTGGATATGGTTAAACAATAGAAATTTATTTCATATAGTTCTAGAGGCTGGAAAGTTCAGGATCTTGGTGCCGTCATGGTTAAGTTCTAGTGAAGGCCTTTTCCTGGTTTTCTGATGATTGTCATCTTGCTGTACCCTCAGGTGACAGAGAATAAAATTATTTCTCTTGTGTTTCTTCTTGTAAGTTTACTAATTTCACTCATGTGGGTTCCACTCTCATGAGCAAATTTCCTCCTGAAGGCCTCAGCTCTCAATACCATCATATCAAAGACAAGGGCTTCAGCATTCGCATTTGGGTAGAACACAAGCATTCAGTGCACAGCAACTTATAAAATGGAGATAATGATTAGTAATACCTATATTTTGAGGTTACTGTAAGGACTAAATTAATGGTGTTATTAAAAATGTTTTGGACTACCTAGAGAAAATACACAATAAAGGCTACCTATCACCATCACCATCACCATCACCACCAAAGTGGCCTTCATCTTTATCAATGGCTTGTTATGAACAGCAGCGGGAGCATCTTCATCATTTTGTTTTTGTTTTTAACTATCACTCTCTACATCCAACCCATAAGAACTCATGTAGACTTCAAATATACTTTATAATATTTTGAACCTACCCATTCTCTCCTTCTCAGCCATTACTCTAGCTCAAGTCAACATCACTTCTTACTTGGATTATGACAGGAGCCATCTTGTTGGACTTGCCAGTTCTTTTCTTATTGCCTTCTAGTTTTCCACTTTGGGAAAAAATGAGTTTCCAGTATGTCAATAATTTGTCTTCCAACTACTTTGTACTGTAATTTAGAATAAAATTAATGCTCTTCACTGAGCCTTAAAAGTCTTATATGCTATGGCTATACACCAACTCTACAAATTCATCTTATTCCACTTTAATGTTGGTTCATCAGGACAGTAATACAGTTCTGTATTAAAGGGAAAAAATGGGTGTGGGGTACTTGGGTGGCTCAGTGGGTTAAACAAAGTAACTGATGCATCATTCTATTTCTTGTAGATATATATTTATAGATTTATATTTAATACCTCATTCTCAATATCAAAGAACAAATTATAAAGTCAATTTTATTTTTAATGCAAAAGTGTTTTCTTACTTATCTGAGAATAATGTCATTTAAGTAGCTTTTCATACAGGAAATTGCATAATAATAAAATAATAAAGAAGAAAAAAATCACTGAAGGCCAAAACTCAGATGCATTCACTGTTATCATTTTGATGCAGTAGACTCTAATTATACCTATTTTAACAAGGTGAAACTGTATAGATTTTGTAAAGTTTTCTGGTAAATATTAGAATATACATAAGTAGGAAATTGCCATTAGCTTAGCATGCAGTAGTCTGACTTCCAATAGAGAAAAACGTCTCAGTATAGTGAAGAAGATGGTTCTAAACTTTGCATGCATCAAAAACAAGAACAAAAGCAAAAACCAATGTAATTGAGTCATCTGCAACATGATACAGATGTTTCAGGAGAAATATTTTTTGGAATTACATAGAATGATATTTATCTCAAATATAAAGCATGATTTTTTTTCTCATTTTTGTAGCCTACAGAGATAGAAGCAGATAAATATTGGATGAAAACGTAGTGCTTATAACCAAGTAAATGATGCCTCATTCTATTTCTTGGATTTTTATAGTTTTTTATTCATTACACAATTTGGCAGATAATATATATAGTTTAGTGAGTTTGTACTGACACATTTTATGTGTTCTCTCTTATTTTTTTTCTTTAGTAGTAAAATTTTATCATCTTTTGATTAGATGTACAGAGAAATCTGAAGCTAATTAAAAGCTCCAAGCATTTGTGAGGTTCTTTGAGTTGACTGTGTTTGAAGTACAAAACTTTGTTTCTTAAATTGGAGGCAGAAATCAAGATGATCGAATATGACTTCTCAGGTTCCTGCATAGCCCTATACAATTTCAGAACCTGCCCAGACACTTGTGTTTATGACAATGTGGGCACAAAATAATGCTTACCCAAATATACATGTTGACTTAAGAATAAGAACACAAAGGCAAACATAATACATAAATGATGAATTCAAATGGAAACCAAACTAAGCAAGACTACGGCACACTAAGACACAGCAAAGGTGATGTGCTACTTGAAAATGTGAAAAATGATAGAAAAGCTGCATCACCATGCAATGCATAGAAATAACAGTGTATAAGATGAAATAAAACAAATTGCATCTTAGTAGTCAGAACAGAATTCACATTGTAATTGCTGATTTAGTGTCAACAAAAGAACATCATTTGTCACAGTAAACCAATGATGTTAATTTGAATTTTATTGTTTGTTTAGTTTTGTTAGCATTTAATTTATAAATTCTTTTGACTTTATAGCTTCCTATAAGCTATAAGTAAATAAATTTAGGCACTTTCTTTATGTTTATATTTATTTAAATAACATTCTAATAAAAGTAATACAAGTCAGTAAGAAAGGCTAACACATACACCATGAATTCTCCAAAAATACTATAAAACTGAAATATTATAATATCTACATACACAGAAGTCAGGTATAAAAGCAAGTAAATAAGGAGAATTCGTGCTTTCCCACTGTATTCTTTTGTTCTTTAAAATGTTTGAGATAATTGTAGTTTTACATGCAGTAATGAGAAATAATACTTTGAGATCTGATCTGCCCTTTACCCAATCCCCCCATGGTGAATGTTATAGAACTATTGTACAATATGCAAAGAAGAATTTTGGCTCTGATAAAGTCAAAATGTTTCCATCACCAGGTTCCCTCATGTGTCCCTTTTATAGCCAAGTCCACTTCCTTTCTACCTTTACCCCACTTCCCTTAATTACTGACAACTACTAATCTGTTCTCCATTTTTTATAAGTTTGTCCTTTCAAGAAAGTAGTATACATGAAATCATATGGGATACTAGCCTGTTAATATGGTAGATCACTTGGATTTTTAAATAAGATATCAGGCTTTTTTCCCTATAATTAATCCCACTTGCTTATTGCATATATTTTTAATATATTATGTATATTATATTCTTACTAATATGTGGTATAAAGTGCTTGTGGCTTTGTTCAATGGAGATATTTTCAATAGTTGTTTCTTGGTTTAGGGACTTTTTTGAGTGTCGGGGTAATGCTAGCTTAAAATAATTTGGGAAATGTTTTCTCCTGTTGTATTTTTTAGAAGAGACTTAGAATATTTGTGTCAATTTTTCTTTAAACAATTGATAGAATTGTCCAATGAAACCATCTATGCCTGGAGATTTCTTTTCTTTGGGGGAGGGCTTTTTAAACTACAAATTCAGTTTTCTTTTAGTTATAGGAATACTCAAATTATCTATTTCATATACAATAAGCAATGATAGTTCATGCTTTTCATGAAATTGGTCAGTTTTATCCAAGTTGTGAAAATTGTTGTGTAGTGTTGTTACCAGCATCCTCTTATTTTCCTTTTGGTGTCTGTACAGTTAATAGAGATATTTCCTGTTTCATTCATGATAGTAGGAGTTTATGGCTTCTCTTCCTTTTCTTTATCAGCCTTGCAAGAAATTTGTCAATTTTGCTGTTCTTTTCAAAGACCCAGCTCTTTGTTACATTTGGTTTTTTGGGGTTTTTTTTCCCTCTGTTTTCAATTTTACTTTCTCGGCTTTTATCTGTACTTCCCACCTTCTGCTTGCATTTGGCTTATTTTTCTCTCTTTTTTCCCCCAAGGTTATTGCTGTGGAATCTTACGTTATTGATTAGAGATTTCCCCTCTTTTCTAATGTGTACATTTAGTGACACAAACTTCTTCTCAGCATTCCTTCAGTTATGCCTCACAAATTATGCTATATTGCATTTTAGTTTCCATTTGGTTCAGGGTGTGTTTATTTCTCTTGAGACTTTGGCCAATGGATTTTATGAAAGTGTACTTTTTAGTTTTCAAATGTTTGGAGACTTTCCTTTTATATTTCTATTATTCACCATAGTTTGATTCATTGTGACTGGAGAACACACAATGTATGACTTAAATTCCTTTAAACTTGTTGAGGTTTGTTTTATGGCCCAAGATACGGCCTCTCTTCAACTCGAAGACGTTTCATTTGATGGACTATTCTATAAGTATTGATTAGATCCTTTGGGTTATGGTGTTGAATTTGTATCTCACTGATTTTTTTTGTCTAGTTGTTCGACCTAGAAGGACTGTCAAATTATCCAAATATAACTGAATTTATTGATTTCTCCTTTCCATTTTGCCAGGTTTTGCTGCATATGATTTGCATTTTTTGTTGTTTGGTATATACATGTTTAGGGTGCTATGTCTTCTTAGTAGATTGACTTATCATTATTAAATGTCCCTCTTTGCCTCTTGAAATCTTCTTTTCTCTGAAGTCTCCCCAATATTTATATAGTTACCCCTGCTTTATTTTGCTTAATATATGCATTATATATAGATTATTTGATCCTTTTACTTTGAACTTGATTATATTGATATCTTTATACATTAAATATATTGTAGTCAAATAATATTCTTATAGATAGCATGTAATTGGATGTAATTTCTTTATTTGTTTGAAAGAGAGAGAGTGATGGAGAGTGCACAAGCAGGGGAAGTGGGGGGGGGATAAGTTTATCACAGTCTATTATAATTCTCATTTTACCAGTTGAGTGAAGTGTAGAAACTTTATATCTTTTTATATTTCTTAACCCTTCCTCATTTACAATATAAACTTAAGTATTTACATATATTGATAACTACTTCAGAAAGTGTTAGAATTTTTCTTTCCACCACAAATCAAAATTTAGGAAACTCAAAAGAAAAACGAAAGCCCACTGCATTTGTCAATACTTTTGCTAACCACGTTCTTTCTTCCTTTCTACTATTCCTAGATTGCTTTTTACATTGTTTTCTGTCTGTTTAAATATTTTTGTTTGTTTGTTTAAATATTTCTTATAGCCATTCTTTCAGGACAGGTCTGCTAGTAACAAGTCCTCCTTATTTTCCTTCATTTGAGTATGTCTTTATTCCCTTCTTCCTTAAGTATATATTTTGGGGGTATAGGGTTAGCTGTTATTTTCTTTGAACTCTTAAAAAATATTGTATCACTTTCTTCTGACCTCTGTGGCCTCTGATGAGAAATTTGCTATTATTTAAATTGTTTTGCCCCCACAGGTAATGTGTTATTTCTTTCTCTTTCTCAAATTTTTTCTTTTCTTCAGTTATCAGGTGTTCGACTATATCTCAGTGTGGATTTCTTTGAGTTTATTCTATGTTGGGCTTACTTACCTTCTTGAATCTATAACAATATTTATTTTGTTAAATTTGGGAGGTTTTTGTCATTTTTTAGTGCTTTTTCCTCCCAACCCTCTTTATTTCCCCATCCCCCTCACACAAGGATTTTGACAATATGCACATTAGTTATTTTAAAAAATCATGTGGGAGTATAGTTGACACAAAATATTACATTACATTATAATAATATTACATCCTTTATTAGGCAGGCAGGCAACATACTGATTCAACATCTCTTACATTATGCTATGCTCACCCCATATGTAGCTACCCTCTATCACCATACATTACTACTACAATATCATTGATTATATACCTCATGCTATGGCTTCTAGTCCAATAACTTAATCATTCCATAACTGAAAGCCTGTATCTCCCATGCCCTTTCACCCATTCTGCCTATATCCCCACACCCCTTTCCTCTGGCAACCATCAGTTTGTTCTCTTTATTTATAAGTCTGATTCTGCTTTTTGTTTATTCATTGTTTTGTTTTTTTAGATTCCATATATGGGTAAAATCATATGGTGTTTGCCTTTCTCAGTCTAACTTATTTCACTTAGCATAATACCATCTAGGTTCACCTATGTCATTGTATAAATGACAAGATATCATCTTTTTATGGGTGTGTAATATTATATATATATATATATATCACATCTTCTTTATCCATTCATAAATTGTTAGACACTTAGGTTGCTTCCATATCTTAGCTATTGTAAATAATGCTGCATAGGGGTACATATTTTGAATTTGGGTTTTCTTTTGAGGGTGGGTGGTAATTATCTATTAGTGAAATTATTGAGTCATTTGGTATTTCTTTATTATAATCCCACATATCCTTGGGACTCCTTTCTTTCTTTCTTTCTTTCTTTCTTTCTTTCTTTCTTTCTTTCTTTCTTTCTTTCTTTCTTTCTCTCTCTCTCTCCTTCCTTCCTTCCTTCCTTCCTTCCTTCCTTCCTTCCTTCCTTCCTTCCTTCCTTCTCTTTCTCTATTTCTCTTTATTGTTCAACTGGGCAATTTAGATATTGTTATATTTTCCATTTTACTAATTCCTTCCTCTGTCCCTCCACTGAGTTTTTCTCCTATTATTTTTATTTTTCCCTTATTATTTTTATTTTTTAAGTTCTAACATTTTTGTTGGTTTTTTATTATTTTATTTCCTTGCTGATCATTTTTATTTTTTCACTTGTTTCAAGTATGTTTGGAATTACTCATGTAAATATTTATGATGACTACTTTGAAACAATTCTTAGATATTTCTAAAATCTCTCAACTCAGGGCACCTGGGTAGCTCGGTCATTAAACATCTACCTTCATGGTGCTTCATGTAATTAGATATTTTATAACTGATGCATCTTGTCTCTTATTCCTGCTTTTATATTATATCTAATTGAGTCAAATCTTGCCTGACTGAACAAACTCTAATGCTGTTATGACAGGACCTTAGTCTTTAGCTTCAGTTTACTACAAATCCCACAATTAACTGCTGCTGTTTTTTTTTAAAAAAACTTATAGATACAAACCATCTCAAGAGATAACGCCTCATAGGACAGAAGACAAAAGAGTTATTCTGTTATCAAACCCTGAATGAGATTTCTGAGATTCAACTAATTCTTGTACTTCTTGACTTCAGGGACTTAGCTCTTTCTTCTCGACTTCTGGGCCATTGAGCTTTGAATTACTCTTAGCCAACTTGGACCACTCATTGAGTTAATTCAGGTTTTGATAAACACTGACATCTGCTTAACCTACTTCTTGCTATGTTTTTTCCAGACATTTTCTCCCACAGCTTGTCTGTCCTCAGCCAAACATTTAAATGGTTTTGTTTTGATTATTAAATCACAGCTCTGGAAACCTTATATTCTGCTAATCCCTCTTTAAACTAGTAGTTTTATGAGATCTATGTGAATGTACTTAGAAAAGTTAAAAACATCTTTATTGAAATGAAGGGAGTAATTATCTTAAGAGTTTATCTTAAAGCAATTCCCTACCCAAATATGTTTATGTGATTTAGAACTCAAAAATGGCTCGTACTGCTGGTGGAAGTGGTATATATGCAGCCCTTTCAGGATGAGATGAGGGTGAAGTGCATATCCCTCCAGCAGTCTCCTTTATTAATATAGCTCTCATTTATTACATATGTATGCATTTACATATAAATGCATATTTTCTCTGTAGCATGGCATAATTTATTATCATTTTATAGATGCCAAATTTGTATTAATACATCTATATTTTTTACTTGTTTTGAAGAACCAGAAAAGTCAGCCAATGAAAGTAAGAAAAAAAGAGAAATATTTTGCACATTGCCTAGATTATGATAAACAATGGTATGTAAGAAATGATTCTGTTCCAAGTATAATTTGGAAATTTCCTGTTTAATAAGAATGCTCCTTTTACATCAGTACTTAAGGATACCACATAAGCAGAACACAATTCAAATGATTTACTTGTTTATTTCTGATTGTGTCTCCCTTCTATGAGGAAGAAGACAAAACAGAATAGGAGATGTAATGGAAACCATTGTTTTCTCTGCTTCAGCCTCCATTTATTTTTCTCTAAAAGATAGAACCCATGCCTTTCTTTGGAAAGCTTCCTCCTATGTCATCAATATTTTGTAAAGAAATCTACCCCATCTGAGGTTCCCAGGATGACCACTTGACTTAGTGATGGTTGAGTAACACAGTCCAGCTATGATTAGTCATCCTAACCAGAGCGAATAGTTCAGCAATGGCCAAGTGGCTCAAACCAGGCAAGTAAGCTTGAGATTTTTCATTGGAAATGATGAGAAAGTGATGGATAAAAATATGAGAAAGAAGAGGCATAGACTGGTGACTAAGACACACACCCTAGAATCATGTTGTCTACCTCTAAAGCTTATGTTACCATGGGTAAGTTGCTTAATTTCTCTGTGCTTCAATGCCTGCAAAATGTGGGTAATAATAGTGCCTACCTCATAGGCATTCTCAGGATTGAGTGAAGAACTATGTCTAAAGCGCTTGGAATAGATGTTTATTATTTTCTTACTGACATTTTGTTAAACAAAGACATACATACGGAGTTTCTGATAACTATTTTTCCATAAATATTAGTTAGAGAATGAGCCGAGTAGAAAGCAAGAGTACAAATAGCTAAGAGAAGGAAAGAAGCCCAGTGTTATGCCCAGCTCAGTTTGATTTGCGAAGCTTATAACTTCTCTTTAACCTCGGTCAATGTGTATTCATCGTCTGTCCCTTGCAATCAAAAGTGTCTGTCCCCTGTAAATGAAGGAGCTCTGAAGAACAAAGGAAAAGGAGATAAACTGTTTGGAATAGTTTGTCCATGAACCAAAATCTCTAAGAGAAGAGCAAGTACCATATTCAGTCAACACATTTACAAAGCATTCATTGAATGACTGCTACATGTCAGGTAAAGGTAGGAATTAAAGATACCAAAGAGCTGTACCTACATTAGAGGAGGTTACTATCTAATGGGGAGAGAAGTGTATTAGTTCAGGCTTCCATGACAGGGTACCAAAGACCAGGTAGCTTAAGCAATACAAATTTGTTTTCTCACAGTTCTGGAGGCTAGAAGTATAAGATCCAAGTGCCAGCATATTCAGTTTCTGGTGAAACCGTCTTGCAGGTGGTCTCCTTTTCACTGTGTCTTCACCTGGCAGAAAGAGAGAGAGAAAGAGAGAGAAAGATATGATATCTTTTCTTTTTCTTAAAAGGACACCAGTCTTATTGAATTAAGACATCACCATATGGGAAAAAAAAAAAGATATCACCATTATGAACTCATTTAAATTTAATTACTTCCCTAAGTGCTGTGTCCAAATATACTTACATAGAGCTTCAACATATGGATTTAGGAGAAACACAACTCAGTCCGTAACAGCAAGTAACAATGCCACATGAGTCAGGGAAACGCATGGTTAAATAATGAATTATCAAGCATTTTCTAAAAATATCTATTCATTCAATGAAAAGCAATTCTTGAAGACAAATACATTCAAAGGCAGCTTCTCATAAGTAAATGCCTAATATAAAAACATGCATTGTGAGTATAATTTTTGGCAGAATTAATTTTGCTGTCTGAAAAGACATTTTATAGAAAAAAATGCTTATTTTGCAAGATAAATTGGAAAGCATGTTAATCACATGTCTGGATTTAGCTATGGATACAGAGACAAAGTAAGTACAAAATTACCTATTAGATCCTGCCAAAACCTAGCTGTATGTGTTAACTTCACCAGGTAATACTGTTGAACCAGACAACAAATGCAATGAAAAATAGAAAAAATAACCAAATCAGGAATTTGACATTCTAAAAAATTAATATACATAAGCAAAAACCTGTTCGTTGATCTGACAAGAGATTGAGTTGACAAATGGTTGAATCAATTAATTGATTTAAGCCTTTGTAATTCAAGCACTAAAGAGGTAAAGTTTCCAAGGTCAGCTTCACACAAATGATAGAAATGCATGTGTTCTTAGTATCAGAGAGATCATATGAAGAATTTGAGAGGGTGGGTGGTCTTGGGGGGGGCAGGAGGGAATGAAAGAAGATGGGATCAGAAGGGGGACAAACTGTAAGAGACTCTTAATCTCATGAAACAAATTGAGGGCTGTTGGGGGGTAGGGGGCAGCGATAGGGTGACTGGGTTATGGACATTGGGGAGGGTATGTGCTATGGTGAGTGCTGTGAAATGTATAAGCCTGTTGATTCACAGACTTGTACGCCTGGGGCAAATAATACCTTATATGTTAAAAAATAAATAAATAAATGCATGTCTTGCAGATAGAAGGTCCTGCTTCACGAGGCACATTTGGTAGCAGAATGCCAACAAAGAACAAACCACACTCTAGTCACTTTTCTAGTGGAATAGCTTTAGATTTTCACTACGAATCTAAGTGGTGGGTATTATTGGCACTACTTTACAGACTAGAAAACTGGGCAAAAGATTTTTGCTCTCCAGAGCTCAGCTCAGCCACAGAAGTCACATCTTAGCCAGAACATATGAAGCTGAATACAGGACCTTGCTCTTTCTACCTCGATGCATACTGAGCCAGGGAACCGCCAGCATTTGCTACAACTGCATCTGTCGATGTGTGTGATTAACAGTGAGGGAGAAATGCCATGGCATGTCTGAGATAAAAAAAGTCCAGGATCCCATGCTTGATGCCATTATTTTCCTTTTGTTTTCACAATACGCATTGAATTGCATGGCATTTTATTTAATGATTTAACTATTTTCAAATTTGTATCACGCTCTTGGTTTAAAAAGCAAAACATCTAAAAATCCTTACTCTACAGAAATAAAAAATACCAATCATTTACTCCATTTCTTGCCAGTCCTCCATCCCTTTCCCCAGAGGCAATGATTCTCTCCACTTTTACCATGTTCTTCTGCTCTTTAACAAATCTCTGAAAAATGTATTTAGCTGTTATTTCTTGATTCAATTATTTGAACGTTCTCTGTCAACGCCCTGTGATGGCATAAGAGGGTGTAGCTCTCTATAAACCTCCCACCACTCCCACTTCCTCTACATATAATTAACAAATCTCTATTCCGTATGAGACTATGTAATTATATTTTATTCTTGAGCCAGGTGGTTTGCAATTATCACATTTTCTTGGATAGTTCTTGTTTTGCTTTGCTTTGCTTCATTTTAACTTCAGTGTCGTTTTCTTTGACGCTGTAGAAGTTAGCCAGGTGTTAGCTTTTCCATGCTTTGCTGGAGGCATCCTGTTGGAGGCCTCCTGTTCCCACAGTCAGGATTAGATGTTCTCTAATATGGTATCCTAGAAGGTTTCTGCCTTTCCCCAGGGTCGGATGCCACCTTTGCTGGATCCCAAATGTTCTTCATTTTGCTGAAGCAGATCTGCCAGTAGCTCCTTGGAGGGAGAGAGAAGGTCATGAGCCTAAGAGATACGTGGCTTGAGGTCATGTAAGCCTGGAAAACGTCTCTACTGTACCCTCATGCTCAATTGGTAATTTATCAGGTTATAGATTTCCAGATTGAAAAACACTTTTTTTCAGAACTTTGGAAGCAATATTCCATTGCATTCTTTCTTTTAGTGTCTTGAGAAGTTTGTTGCCATTTGATTCCAATTTCTCATATGATATTTGGTATTTATCCTGAATCCCAGAAAAATTTAAGGTTTCTGTCTCTGGTCTTTTGAAGTTGTATGATTATATCCTTAGAGCTACTTTTTATTTCATGGTTATAAGTACTTGACAAATTTTTGTTTAAAGATTTATTTATTTTAGAGAGAAAGAGAGGGATTATGGACAGAGGGAGGGGTAGAAGGAGAGAGAGAGAGAGGGAGAATCCTCAAGACGACTCCCCGTTAAGGAGGTGGGACTCAAGCCTAGGACCCTGAGACCACTACTTGAGCTGAAATCAAGAGCTGGCTGTTTAACTGACTGAGCCACCCAAGTGCCCCTTGATAGACCTTCTTAATATAGAAACAAACGTCCTGTTTGGGAAATTTCTTTTTCTTTCTTTCTTTCCTTCCTTCCTTCTGCCGTCCCTCCTTCTTTCCTTCCATATTACAGTATTTTCCTTGTGTCTATTGTCACTCTCCTTTATTTTTATTTATTTTTTTAAAGATCTTATTCATTTATTTGACAAAGAGAGAAATCACAAGTAAGCAGAGAGGCAGATAGAGAGAGGTGGGGAATCAGGCTCCCTGTTGAGCAGAGAGCCTGATGCAGGGCTTGATCCTAGGACCCTGAGATCACGACCTGAGTCGAAGGCAGAGGCTTAATGACTGAACCACTCAGACGTCCTGCCACTCCTCTTTATTTCTGAAACTCCTAGTGGCTGTATGATATACCTTCCTTATCAATTCTTTGTCTTATCTTTTCCACTTAGATCGTCTACCTATTTGCCTTTTGGTTTCAGGAAAGCCTAGGTATTATCTTCCAAATATTTTACTCTTTAAAAGACTATCATGTTTTCATTTATTTTCTGGTTTTAATAGTATTCCATTTTTGCATTATAAATGAAATATATTGTCTTGTCTCTTGGAGAATATTAATGACGGTACATTGATGTTTTCTACATGGTCTGTGAAGTACTAGCCTCTGTTTCTTTTATTGACCTCTGATTTCATGCTAGAGCTTTTCTTCAAAAATACTGCTATTTTTATTGTGCATTCATTTTTATGAGTTTGAAACACGAATTCTGATGGGGTTGAGACTTTTGACTGGTAGGGTGGTCAGGCAGTCCGCTGGATTTTTGTTCAAAATGCAGAATGTTATATTGTTACTTTGTGTGGAACTGTTCAGTCTTTGCTGAAAGAGACCCTTCACCCTCTTACTCAAGGGTTATAGTTCTCTATCTTTGACTTTCTCATGCCTGGTGGTCCTGGGTTCAGAGTCTCCACATTAATTTCTCTAGTAAAGATATCTGAGATAGGGAGACTAATTGCTTAAAAAAATAGGGTGGGTTTGGACAGGAAAGTTTAATTGTTCTTTGCATTGCGTTTCAAAATAATATCCTCTTTCTATCCTTTGGATCACCCTGCCTCTCTTGATGTCTGGTGCTTCCATTTCTGAGGGCTGCGGTTCATCTATGGGCACACAGTTTTTGACCAGTTCTGTAGCGGATTCCCCCCTCCTCCACGTACTATCCATCTTCTTATACTTATATTTCTCATACTATGGTATTTCTCAGTTTCAATAACAACAGTTCTGTGCTTATCTTTGGGTTTTTCAAATTTTTTCAAAGATTAAAGGGCAAAAAATGTTTTGCAGCCTCAGGAGACATTTTTAATCCTATCCTTCTTGAAATTAGAAGTAACACTCTTTATTTTTTAGAAGGATATGATGTGGTTGCCGAACAAGCTTTACCTCAAGTAACAAGTCAGAGAAAGGCAGCCTCTGCAGCAGACTGAATAATCACGGATCAAATGTTTGGAGTTATGTTTTGTGTTAAGAACCATTAGGAAATTTATAATGGGTTTTAGACAGATGTCACAGCTAGTGAGAGAAAGTTTTCTCCAAAAGGATTTTAGTATTTTACTTAGGCAAGACTAGGTTCTTTTATTGTTGTGTAGCAAATTACCACAAACATAAAATTTGGCTTGAGTGTTCTCTGCTTAGGGTAGCACAGAGTGAAAATTAAGGTGTTCTCCTGGCTGAATTATTATCTAGAGTCTCTGGGGACAAACATACTTCCAAGCTCATTCTTGCTGTCAGTAGAATTCGGTTTCTGTGGTTATAAGACTGAGATCCCCGTTTCCTATCTGGCTGTCAGCCAGGGGTTGCTTTTGGGATCCAGAGGTTGTGTGTATTCCTTAATACACAGGCCGCCTCCAACTTCAAGCCAACAGTAGTGCATAAAATCCCTTTCGCTTTTTGAGTCTCTGACTTACTTTTGTGCAATGAATCACAAAAGCGCTCAGCTTTTAATAGGCTCACGTGATTAGGTCAGACCCACCCAGATAATCTCCTTATCTTAAAGTCAGCTGGCCAAATAACAGCCTAATTGTGGGAGTAAAATTTATTACATTTGAAGTTCTGTGGATTATGTAGGTCTATATTTCAGAGGGTGGGAAATCTTAGGGGTCATTTTAGGATTCTCCTGACCACAACTAACAACTCAAAATTTTTATTTATCTTCTATTAAACATTTATTTGAGGCTGCTCTTAGACTTATTAAAAAATTCCAAAAACACCCCATATTCCATATGTCACTCATCCAACTTCCTTTAATGTTAACATCTCACATAACTATAGTAGAATCCTTAAAACCAGGAAATTAAACTTGACTAATGCCTTTATCATCTCTTCAACACACAGAAAACTGGCATTATAACCTCCATGCACCCCTTCTTCCTTCCTTTTAAAATTATTACCCTCTTTCAGGTAGTAGAACAAAATTTGCATTCTTGGGGGCCCATTCTCCATCCCCCAATATGTTATAACTTTTTGCAAATGTTTATATTATTTACACACTTACACAAATAATTAAAAAAACAACATATCTATTTCTTCTATCTATAATGTATCTGTATTCATCATCTATTTGTTAAGAAATTCCACTGAGGAATTGGGCTCCACGCTGAGCACGAATTCTACTAGAGATTCTCTCCCTTTCTCTGCAACCTCCCCCTGCTCGCACACACTCTCCCTCTCCCTCTCTTTCTAAATGAAATTAGAAAGAAATCAGTATTGCAATCAGGGAGCTACTGAACACCAAAACCATAGGTATTTACCTTCTGCCCGCCCTGCTCTCTATCGAGTATAAACCCTAGAACTCAATGTGCTGTTTATTAACACTTGGTTGAATAACTGAGTTATATGATTATTCACAAAAACTGTGATTAAAAGTTTTTTTGGATCTCAAAATATACTGAAATGACATCATTATACATTAACATGCACAGTATATATTTTTACAAACTGAGGCTTGAGGGTTATTTATTTTTCCTTCAGGTTACTACATTAGTGCGTAAATTTTATTTGTCTGATATGGGTAATAAATAGCAATCTGTGTAGTCATGTGCCTTTTTAGCCCATGCATATTCTCACAGACCCTTTTCTAAAATTAATGGAGCCTTTTTTCTTTTTTATTTCTGTATGCTAAAAATGAATCTCCTGATAATAATGCTTTTAAATTCATTGACTAGGCCCTCAAAAGCCACGGCTTGGCAGCTATCTGGGTAGTAAAAGAAAATGCACAACTGCAGGACCTAATTCCACGACATTCCACTTTTCCATGCATAAATGAAACGATGGAATGATGAAATGATGGCTGGTCTCTGCCAAGGACAGAGCAGGGAAAAGGGTGCCCTTCAGAACTCCACCCTGCAGAGCAGGCATGCTCTTCGGGAAAGACCTCAGAGCAGAAGGGCACTTTCCCATGCAGCATATGGAGAATATCACATAGCCAGCAAGACAAATTAATGACCCCATAATAAAATATGTTTTCACATGCTATTAAAGCTGTTGTCACACTTCATTGCATAGATGACTGGAAGCTCATGGTGATGGAAGGTGAGGTCGGCCTCCTCAGCCAGCCTGAGTTATGAGTGGGCAGTCCTTTCCCGTAAAGTCCCCTGGAGTTTGGGGAGTTCTCTGTGTTCAGTTTGGTCACTTCTGTTAAAAGGCAATAAGTAATGGCCCTTCCACACGTAGACTTGGAAACGGAGGTGCAGAATGGTCCTTCCAAGTAGCCACTGCTAACGGCAGTTCCATCCAGATGACAAAACCAGAAAGGTAACTAAATCTCCTTTAGGAGAAGTAGTTGCTTACTTATGGGGTATCTGAATTATGGAGGACGGCTTATAGTTTCTGTGAAAGGGAGAATAGGTTGACACTTCTAGGAACTAATGGCTTCCAGTATGAATTGCATTAACATTCTGTGTAAAAGTAACCTGCAGAAATTTGCTTAGATCTGCATTATTGGTGACCAAAACACTTCAGTAAAACATTCAGCTTCTTCCACTCAATGATTATTTGGGGACTTAGATATCAGAAAAGCATGACATTTCCCACTAGCTGATAATGTTGGGTTGTAGGGGTTACACATTTTTGAAGAGCCCAAACAATCAAAAGAAGACGGTGCCTTATTTAATTTTTTAGTTGCTCAATTTATTGCTCAATTTTTTTATTAATTTAATTTATAGTTGCTCAGTAATATTTGATATTTTAATATACGCATATCAGAACACTGTGAACTGCGCTAGGGTAGAAATGACACTGTGTTGGGAATCAGGAATCTTTGTGCCAATATTGGGTCTGCATCTCCATTTCTGCATCACTCTGGACAATCATGCTATCTTTCAGATTCATATTTTATTTTATTTTTTTAAGATTTTAGTTATTCATTTAGAAAGAGAGGGAGAGGGAGAGTGTGTGCGAGCAGGGGGAGGTTGCAGAGGAAGGGAGAGAATCTCTAGTAGAATTCGTGCTCAGCGTGGAGCCCAATGCAAGTTTCAATCCTATGTCCCCAAGATCCTGAACCACAATCAAGAGTCTGAGCCACAATCAGGCCACTTAACCAACTGAGCCACCCAGGAACCCTATCTCATATTTTAAAATAAGACTGACAAGGTAAATTTTCCATTCCTTCTTTCTCAAGAATTCTATGGTTTTTCTAGATCATCAGCTAATAGCAACTTCCTGAGGACAGTTGCTAAAAGTGTTGTAAAGAATAAAATGGTAATTATAAATACTGAGAATCATCACTTCATAATTTGTCCTTTATTTCAGGACCCTTTCCATGTACTGTTGCTTATAAACTGCAGAGCAGACCAGTTAGTCACAAAAGTTTTCTGGTTCAAGAGCTGAATGCCTGTCTTGTCTTCTACGGATCACAACCACTGCGGTTGACCTGGCACATAATTTATCACTGCAGAAAGAGGTGGTGAACTCACAGGAACAGGAGGTGAGTTCCCCTCATGCATTCTAAGCATTAACAGCTTCTGCTTTTTGTGTCCCCTCTCAGACTTTAAGCCTTCTCTTTCTTTTGCTCATCTAAGACTCCATTTCCTGAGCCTAATCTTATAGATGTCTGCATTCACCTGTGACAAGACTGTGTAAGTATTGCAAGGTCGTGCTATTGGCAGTCAAAGCATTCGCTGACAGGTTGAAAAATCAAAGAGGAGGTTCGCAGACCAATGTATAGTTAATTGCACATTACTGTGGACTGCACAATCTTCCAACACAAGGCCATAAATACCTAAGGAACAATGGGGAAAAGTGTTTGCATTTTACTAGGCTGTTATTATATTTTCCTGAACTGTAACTGGAATGTCATATCTCCTTCTGCACACACAAATATACATTTGAGGGCACAAGGTTATGTTCCTCAGGATAAGGTTTAGAGAATTTTATGAGTTCTCAAATACAATAAGGATATTTTCCAGCGGATTTCCCCATGTCAAAAATCTATCAGTCATGAATATAATATTTATAAATTAAAAAATACAGATGATAAATAAACATATACAATGTATCTCCAATAATGCTTAAAGACCTGCAAATTTTCTATAGAAAATAGAAAATAGACCTTTTGGTCAAAAATAAGACATGAAAATATTTAATGTTGAGGTTAGAGCACTAAGGGCACATCTCTCTTACCCTCAACACATTATCCTGCTAACCAGTAATGGAGAGATGTTGGGTGACTCAGATGGTTAAGCATCTGCCTTAGGCTCAGGTCATGATTCCAGGGTCCTGAGATTGAGCCCCGCTTTGGGCTCCCTGCTCCGTGGGAAGCCTGCTTTTTCCTCTCCCACTCCTTCTGCCTATGTTCCCTCTCTTGCTGTGTCTCCCTCTGCAAAATAAATAAATACAATCCTTTAAAATAAATAAATAAACAGTAATGGATTTAAACACATGCTGATTTTCTTAACTAGATTTAGAAAATCAAAAACATATGTAACAAAGAAATGTTTACAATAAAGAATACATTAAAAAGTTACATAATTGAGGATTTCTTAATGATATATACTTAATTAGAAAACAAGATATAAAATAAAGCAGAAAAAACGCTTTTGAAATGTTCAAAAGTAGGAGGAAACAAATCATCAATATAAAAAGAGAAATCAGAAACCAGAAACAATCTAAGAGGTTAAAATTATTAGTATTAAATTAAAATTAGTATCATTAAAATAAACTGTTCATGTTTTCTGTGTAAGTTCTGCCTTCTGCCCCCTCTTCTCTGATGAAACTGGCTAACATCTCCGTTGTACTCTTTGTACCCAGAACCTTTAACCTAGCTCTAGAAATTATTTATTAAGCAGACATGTATATATCTAACTCTCTAAATTTAGTGGAGTCTTCCAAGATTGAATCAGATCATATTTGCCTGTTTTCCAATACCTAGCAGAAACTTGACTAGTCAAAGGAATCCTCTGTGTTGTTTGTATGCTTAAAAATGCATATTTGAAACCGATGCTGACCTTATCTGAGTCTCTGTGAAGGGGGTTCAGGAATCTCTGTTTCAGTAAGTATCCTAGATAATTCTTATGTTTAGATTAATTGGGAATAATATCTTAGTACGTAATAGATATACACATTTACTGAAATATTATGCAATGCAAATTGGAGACAAGTATGTCAATTCCAGGACAACAGACCCTTACTTTGCTTCAGCATCAGCTGACGTGGCATAGAGACGGATCGGCTTTTCGGTGAATTATATTTTACCTTCCTGCTTTCGAGAAGTCATTTTGGTGGCAGAGGGCTGCCCTGATGTTAAGTCTGTCTAAGGACATTAAGTCTGGTGTCCATTGTCTCGGGGTGCAGAGCAAGGATATATGCTTTGAGGCAACTTTTGGTTACATCCCTCTCCTGTTCATCAATCTTTCCCAAATGGAGTGAGTACAGGGACTGCACCGCTCTCTGGGCCCCAGCTTCTGGAATAGCACTGGGGATGGGAACGATGCTGCACCCCGATGTAGTTTGGTACCATTCAGCAGCCTACCGTAGAGAAGATATTGTACGTGTTAGAGATGGTCAGCCTATATCTAAATATTTAAGTGCCTCCAAGGAATGAGAATTACCCACTCTGCTCCCTGAAAGGAGCAGCTCCAATCCTACCTATCCCAACTTTTTTATTGTGAAATTATTACATTTCCTTGGTTTTGCACACTTTATTTGGGTGCATTTCCTTTGTGACAGAATTCCATTGCAAAGTACTTTTTAGTTTACAAATTCTCCTACACTTTATAACGTCTCAAGCTAATATAACTAACACCTTTTTGTTAAAATAAATAAACAAACAAACAAACAAACAAATAAATAAAAACAACAAAGAACAGATAATAAAAATAAAGCACAGAGAAGTTTAGTGGCTTTCCAAGACCACATGCTTCTGAAGTGTCAATAGAATGGAGGATGAGAATATATTCCCTTCCCCAGACAACTGCTGGCCCTTTGCTGAAATGGTCTGGACAACTGGAGAGGGATCAGAATTAGTGCTTTGTTGGTTATTCTGGGAGTAACTTTCCTATATAATAATTCCCCATCTGTTACTAAGACTGTAACAAATCGAAACTTGTAGATTTTTAAGCATTAATCTTGATTAATTTCTTAACTGAGGGACTGGAAAATAGAGAATTGGATTAAATAAGACCCTTACCAGGGGCGCCTGGGTGGCTCAGTGGGTTTAAGCCTCTGCCTTCCACTCAGGCCATGATCTCGGGGTCCTGGAATCGAGCCCCGCATTGGGCTCTCTGCTCAGCGGGGAGCCTGCTTCCCCCGCCCCCAGCCTGCCTCTCTGCCTACTTGTGATCTCTTTCTGTCAAATAAATAAATAAAATATTTAAAAATAATAAAATAAACAAGTAAATAAATAAATGAATGAATAAGACCTTACCAAATGACTAGAAAATTACTTGATTTGGTAAAAGTTCAGGAGAATATTGAACTAAAGAATTAGTTCTTTCACACCTAACATGTAATAACAAACCCCATGTCTTTTTGTTTGTTTATTTCACACTGTCAGGTGACTTTATATTTCCTATGAGTCATATGAATACTTTTTTTTAAATTTTCACTAAGATGCCTTTCTTTTGTTAAACCTCAGAGCAGGAAAAACATGCCTTCTTCAGAAAACATTTTTTCCCCATCAGCTGTATTATTCAACCTTTAAAGGATTATCCTGTTTTTATTTTACTTGAAGGAAGAATATTGTATATCAGAGCCCAGTAACTAGGAAATTATATGTTTCAACTCTTTTTCTTTACTAAAAATCCAATACGAAGCTAGTGCTTATATAAGTATATTTTAATTTGCCAATTGTTAATTGACTCTCTCCAGGACTTGAGATCATGATTTCTGAGGCACATTCTTCACCACAGAATTCTGTGCACTTCCAGCCAAGATTAGCACAAGTGCATTAGAAAAAGAATGCCTTTCCCAAGTACATATTCCTGTAATTGTCACTTCCACCCACTCGGCTCATCTCGTGATTAAATCAAGTTCAGATTGTGCTTCTCAACCCTCTCAGATGCCATGCATCATTCTGTGGAAAAATATTTATAAAAGGAATTAAATCAAATATCCGCACACACCCCAATCATTATGGGTGATTAATTTTCTTTTCTCGACTCCATTAAGGGCCTTCACTGATATTCTTACCCGAGGCTGAGGTCTCTAATTTATTTCCCTCCCTCTCTCCCCCAAACCCCCTCCTTTTAATGGTCCAGGGTCGTGCTGGGATACTCATTAGTTTCCTGCTAGCTGTTCTGCCAAGCAGCCTCTGAGGCCTCAGCGTCACCTCAGAAATCATTAACGTAACTGGTGCTGCAATCTCCACCTGCCAAGCGTAATCATTTAGAGAATAAAACCTGCTCCTCCATAAATGAGCATTTTGGGGGAGAGAGAAGTAGGGAGGGAAAGCTCACAGGTTGGAGTCATTTTCTCCGAACGAACAAATGAAATCTCAATAACAGAGATGAGGAGCCAGATGTTTGCAAGCATCCCGGTCATGTTTGAGGAACAGAAATGGTGTGGCGTCGAGGCGGGATGACGGACTCTTGGCCAGAGAAGTAGACACAATGATATATTGAGGGGCAAATGATGTCTAATCCCACTTGTGATTTTCCAGAGCAGCCTTTTGCTTCCACTGTGCTCGCGCAAGGTGGTGGAAATCTCTTTGCAGATGCCTTCTGAGAATGCAATGACGATGATGCTGTTTCTAGCAAGGATATGGAAAACCCATTCGCCCTTCAGTCAGAGAAGAATGCCTACACATTTACTGATATGTGGTTTATAGGGTTTTGGTTGAAGACACAACTGCTGGCGTTGTTCCTTATGTCATCATTCAAAATTGAGTTTTATGCACTCTGTGGAGTTCAGACTCCATGTTTGGATTAGTGACCCCAAAATACAGTTCTTCTCATAGAAAAAGTGGGGGTATATAGACAGCTAACACAGGTTTACTGCCTTGTTAGATGCATAGAAAATGCAAATCTTAAAAAAAAAGAAAATACAAATCTTGCATGGGAAAAATGCAGAAACTCTGCATAGAGGGGTTCCTATGGCTGAAAACTCTGCCCCCCCACAACTACAGACATTGGGAACTTCATGGGTGTGCTCACGACAGAAACTGCTTTACTTCTGCCTCCCATGGCAGCATCAAGGAGGCCGGCACCGTGGGGCAAAGGAAGCTCTGTGTTCATCCGAAGCCACATAGGATGGAAGCAGCAATGCATAGTTGTTAAAAATAGGAACTGTGTGATCCCATAGACCAAGGCTGAGGTTTTAGTAACCCGCGGAATGATCATAGGTAGGTCACCTTAACCTCTTCACACCTGAATTTCTTTAATTATAAAATGTGGCTGTTTACACTGTCTCAGTAATAGTATAAGGGTTGAATGTTGTGAATTCATGTAGAGCACTTAGCACCGGTACTTGGCGTACCCGAAGCAATCAACGGATAGTAACCAAAGTTGGCTACTTAATTGGTCAGGCCCGGTGCAAAATAAAAATGTGCGGTCCCTTGCTCAAACATGTCGTGGCATTTGTCATTTGCTGTTTAACCTCGTGCTCTCTCAGGTACAAGGATACTCACCCAGCAAAACCTTACAGGTGCCTGAGGGTGCTCTCCATGACCCAGGAGCAAAGCAAGTCTCACCACCTCCCAGGGCATCCCCTCCTGTCAGTTAACGCATTGGATCTCTCTTCCCAGAAGCCCGCTGCTCCAACCCACGGCGGGCCTGCCAACCTCAAGAGATGGCATTTCTGTATTGGGAAGAGCATGGGGACGAGGTTGAAGAGCGGGCAAGAAACATGTCCCAGCTTAGCCACCCATTGAATCCAACATGACTCAGCGCTGAGGATGGAGAAGGTTACCCCACACTTTGACCTGAAGCATGGTATGGGGTGTATACATTTTTCCTTGACCTTCTTCAAGATCCCTCTCAGCCTTTTTTTTTTTTTCCCCCACCTATTGTTTTATTCATCCAGCTTCTCTTGAGGCACTCTGCTATTTATTCCCTTTGGTAGAATTTAAGAGTAAATACTCCAAGGATACCAGCATAGATGTGGCCAAAAAAAAATGTTTTTCATAAAATATCCGAGTCCTAAATGTTCAGTTTTCATAGCCGTAATTCATGAATAGGCATATGTTTTGTAAATGGTGGCCAGCACTCCACGGCAACTTTAATGAAATACACTCTTGACTTCTGTTTTAAGCCTGAAGACACGGGGTGAATGGCAGAAGCAGAAAGGGGGAGTCTGGCTGGTTCTCGGGGACCCACGGGGCAGGCTGTTGGGATCTGGCCTGGAGAGGCGGAGTCAGCTGGATGAAGACTCACATTTGAGGCTCAAAGCCCCAGCACATGCCTCCTTGTCCTCTCGGACTTCACTTTATAAAGCACTGCTCAAAGATAAAATTGTTAAGGATGTTAAGACATCCGTCACGGAACGTTAGATCCTAAGCAACAGATCCTGAGAGCCAGGCTGCGTGCACTGGTCACACACAACTGCTTTGACCCCTACTACCAGCTTCCTATCCTGCTTCACCAATAAAGGGCCAGATGAGCTCGGGTATTGCACTTATAGGTTTGGGTATTGGAGGCGCATCAGTACAATGAAGGGTTAGATGGGGTCTAAGTTCTCCTTTTTTTCTTTGTTAATTTTTTTTCTTTGTTAAATCATTTCATTTTTTCCAGGTTTACTGAGATATAATTGAAAGGCATGCAGTGTGTAAGTTTGATTTGTACACCGTGATGTGTGTACAACATGATGATCGGATATACGTGTGTCTTGTGGAATGACCGCCACGATAAGGTTAGTTAACACATCCATAAGCTCACACACTTTCCATTTTTATGTGTGTGGTGAGATCTGAGTAGATCTGAGATCTACCCTCTTAGCAAAATTCAAGTATACAAGATACGACATATTAACTATAGTCTCTGTGCTGCACATTAGATCCGCAGAATTTATTCATCTTCTAATTGAAAATTTGTATTTTTGGATTGGTATCTCACCATTTCCCTCCCTCCCCAACCCCTGGGAGGCCACCCATCTACTCCTGGTTTCTATGAGTTCAACTTTACAGAGGCCGCATATAAGTCAGCTCTTTGTCTTTCTGTGTCTGATTTATTTCCCTTAGCAGAACGCCCTCAAAGATGCTAATAACAGGTATTCCTTCTTTTTTTACATCTGGATACAATTCCATTGTATAATATACCAGGTTTTCATTATCTGTCTGTCGATGAACACTTACACTGTTTTCATGTCATAGTCACTGTGAATAATGCAATGAACATGGGAGTACAAATGTCTTCAAGACAGCAATTTTATTTCCTTCAGATATGTACTCAGAAATGGGGTTCCCGGATCACATGCGAGTTCTAGTTTTACTTTCTTAAGGAACTTCCCTGCTGTTTTCCACAGTGGCTGCACCAATTTTCATTCCCACCAACAGTGTGCAAGAGTTCCAATTACTCTACCTCCTCTCCAGCGTTTGTTACATCCAGCAGAAGTGAGGTGATAGGGAGGTGATGGTTTTGAGTTTAGGAAGCCATGTTGGGGCACCTGAGTGGCTCACTTAAGTGTCAGACTCTTCTCAGGGTTGTGAGATTGAACCCCATGCTAAGCACAGAGCCTGCTTAAAAGTCTCCTTTTCCCTCCCTCTGTGCCCCTCACCCTGTTTCCTCTCTCTTTCAATAAATAAGTAAAATATATACTTATATTTTTATGTTTTATATTTATATATTTCTTTATAATATATAATATAATATAAATATAATATAAATAAAAATAAATTTAATTAAATATCTTTAAATAAATATGATATAAAAATTTATAAGATATTATATATTATAATAAATATATATCATAAATATAATAAAATTTATAAATAAATATATTTATTTATAAATATAAAATATATTTCTACATTTATGTATTTATATTTTTTATTTTTATTATATATATATTTCTTTTTAAAGAAGCCATTTTTAAGGGCAGGGGCTATCCTGTAGTATTTTTATAAACCTCATACTATATTGTCCACAAAGGATTTCAGCAAATACATGCTGATTTATATTCAATCATAAGCTCTATTTCTGTGACAAGATCACAAATTCCTTGAGGAAGAAGCCATGTCTTAAATACCATTTCAGGGGGCAGCTTTATAATAACATAAAAATGGACCCTGGAACTGACCAATAGAGTTTACATCCTTGATCTATCATCTGCTAGTTATATTATTTGGAAACAAAAACTCTCTGAAGTCCTATCAGCTTCACATCTGTAAATCACGAATAAAATGTCTATGAGATAGAGCTGTTTAGGGCTTTAAAAAAAAAATACTTATTTAAATGATGGAGACAGACACAGAGAGAGAAGGAACACAAGCAGGGGGAGAGGGAGAGGAGGAAGCAGGCTTCCCTGAGCAGGGAGCCTGATGCAGGGCTCAATCCCAGGACCCTGAGATCATGACCTGAGCCAAAGGCTCAGGGTCAAAACACTTAACCCACTGAGCCACCCAGGCACCCCTGTTCAGGGCTCTAATATGATAATGCATATGAAGTACTTTATGCCATCAGATGAGTGTTACATAAATGGCGGATCTCTTATTAAAACGTGGTCATCATATGCAAATTGGCTTTATCTGAGTTAACTAACAACATAAGCCTTAGTATTATTGTGTCCATTATTTTATTTGTATAGCTGGTCTAGACACTATTCCTGTGCAAATGACTTATATGGGACCAGATCAAGGGGACTTCCCTAGTAAACTCACTGTGCTGTTCCTCAAAACCATTTGGGGTTTAGCTCAGTGTCCAGTTCTAAAGCTGTTGTATGTCCCTTTCATGTCAAATGGCAGGAAAGACAGAGGATTCGTGTACAGGAAGGATTGGCATTGATACGATGAATGGTCAGCCAGCTGTGTCTGCATGCCCATTCACCTGGCCTCTTACTTACTTTCCATACTCTTTGACACATTTCTGAAAGAATCTTTTTTCTTTTTGGTGTTTTATTTATTTTATAGTGGTTTTTTTTCCAAATAAGCAGAGGGAAAATATACATAGAGAGAGACACACACAAAGCAAGAAACAGGCTCCTAATTATAAGGAACACTCCCCAAAGGTTCTTTTTTTTTCTCCCCCCCCCCCGCAAAGATTCTTTAGAAAGCCTTCCCTTTGCAGGTAATGGAGTGCTATTATGCTGGGACTCCATGGAATTCTCTCGGCCAAGGAAGAGCCAAGCCAGTAAGTGAAAAACTGCTTTTTCTGACTTCTTTTCTTCTCATCTCTGATCAGATGCTGGCTACTTAGCAAAACGGTTATTCCCATAGTGACATACATGACAGCAACAAGATGAACTTGTCTTGCGATGATGGATGTTAAAGCTAGATTATGATTTCCAGGTCTGCAATCAATGGTGTCTATGGAGTTCCTTTCTCACTACTCAGGTACTACCGTATTCAGGCCACTGAAGCAGTGTGAAGTATGTCTGAAGAGCTTTATCTTAGCTTTATCGGCCTGTCCCTTATTGTCTGGCTTCGTTCACAAGGGAAGTAGCTTGATAGCATGTTTCTTTGCTATTACATATTCATTTGTCTGTCCCTGTCATTGTGCAGTAAGCTAATGGAAGTCAAGCCCTATCTATACACTTCTTTATTTATTACATTATCACGGATTAATTCAGTCCCTGGCACAGGACATTTAGGAAGAGATGGAAGGAAGGAGGGAAAAATGGAAGAGAGTTTTATGAAGTTTTCAGTAATTTTTAAGAAGACTCAACTGTCGTCCATATGAAACAGTTGGACTTTGTCTAAACTTCGGAGTAGGTTTGAATGCATTCTCTATGTGCTATAATAAATATGCCTTGAAGCATATGAAAAAAATATTGTATGAAAAGCGACCATACCACGGTTCCAGATATCTTTTACAAATCAATTATGACACAGCAGTGTGTGTAGATATAGTTCACTGTTTAGTATATAATCCAGGTCAAAATGTTGTGTTGAGGGCATATTTGCTATATAAAGTGCAGCTAAAGATCACTAGGAACTTTTATTTGTTGCAGAATACCTACTTGTGGAAAATCAACTATAGCATAAATTGCTGTGCTTTACTCTTCTCCAAGTGACTTAGTAGTTAGCAAACAAATATTGAGCTGGGAGAGGTACAAGAAACTGGGCTGAGCACAAAAGGAAGATACAAAGTAATAAAAAGAAACTTGATTGTAAGGGACTCTATACACTATCAGTAAATAACGTTCAATGACACAATAAGAATTTTTTTTTGTCTCTAAAAAAGGAGCCATGAAAGCTTGGATTCTTATCTCTCAGGTATCATATGTTCCCTTTGACCATACATACATGATGCTGTGGGGTGTGTGTGTGTGTGTGTGTGTGTGTGTGTGTGTGTGTGTGTGAGAGAGAGAGAGAGAGAGAGAGAGAGAAAGGGAGAGAGAGGAGTTATACAACCCAACTGATAAGCGTTACAATTTTCTAGGTTTGGGTATGGGGAAGTCCCAAATGACAGGAATCACTCTAAGCCATGAATGAACACCCCTTAGTGTGAGGATATTATACAATAGCAAGAAATAAGGTGCATTAAATGATGGAATGATTATCTTCTCATGAGCATTGCACATGCTGCCAGCCTCTGGGGCAGGATCCAGTGGATGGCTTTTACATTTTGCTGAGACCACCTATGGCAATGTGGTTATGCTGCTCTTCACTGGGCAGTGACATCCTTGGTTGCCAGAAATGCGAACATGGGAATCACATCAAAACACTGAGACCACAAATTAGTGCCTTGTCTACATATTGTGAAAACCACAAAGTGTAAATATCCTCACCTGCTTGCTGCTTGCTATTTTTCTGAGAGTGTTTTCTGCTTATATTTGTTCTTTTTTTTTTTTTTTCCTTTTCCTGGGAGGGAAATAAATAGAGCTCCAAGAATTTGCCTGTTTTTTCCCCCTAGAATAAGACAATGGAGAGAGCTGATATCCTGTTACTACTAAGCAATACCCACCATGGTTAGTGGAAAGACACTCCGATTTAGTAAACATTAAAACAAGAAGTGCTATGTACCTAAAATGCATGTTAGAATTGAAATGCTTTGGTAATACTGAATCTAGACAAGAATGTGAGATCTGAAATTAAGGAAGTGTTAACATCTTTGAGGTGAGCTGTGCATAAGACAATGCTAATAGTACACAAAGGAATTCTAAACCTTTCTAAAAGAAAAATGGGAAAATAACTGTCCTGTTCAGTTTAGGATATGACCAGAAACAAACTCTTTTACGGCAGACATTGGTAACTCCTTCCTTCTCTCTTTCCTTTATTCTTTCCTTGCTTCAGGCAATCCATCATTAAATATTTATCTAATATCTATTATTCATTAGTCACTTTGTTAGGTCATTAGGACACAAATATTAATAAATCAAGAATCCTTACCCTTGAGCATCTTCAGAGTCTATGTGCTAGGTATTGTAAGATCACTGTTTCTTTATTCTCCAGCATTCTTGGCTTTATGACTGAAGTGATCAAAAGCAAAGCTTTTTGTATGATTTTGCTACTCATTAATACAATCAACATTAAGTTTGGGGAAGGATCTGAAAAACTTACTTAGATTAGCCTGAACTCACCATAAGAGTATGCTTGTCTGAGAAACCTCCTATTAGAAGTTGTGTTTTTGCCTCGTTAAAGAGGATAGAGGTCCTTAGTCCTTGCTCATCTCTTCTGATCATTCATCTGTTTCCAACATAGGCAGAGATACTGGTCAACCCTTCTAGAGAGACAGTTCTGGCATCCAGCAATAGAGGTACTTGGTAATCCATTTGAGAGGGGACATACCCTCAGGAATGTGCCACTTCACAGCTATTGACCTTCTATAAGCTTCAGTTTCTCCATGTGCAAATTGTTATGGAAATATTAACATCTGCTTTGCAGATTTATTTTGAGGCTGATGTGTGTTAAATAGTGTCCATCAGACAAGAGAATAGTCACCTGAATATATTTCAAGAAAACTTTATTCTTTTCTGTTGGACTATATTCTTTCACCAGTGATATAATCAATTAATGAATCCAAAGAGTAAGTATCAACTGAACTATTTTAGAAGGAAAAAAAAAAAGTCTTCTCTGATGACTCTAGCTGTGTCACATCTAGGAAGGCAATCCAGAGAGTTGTAACATACCATCAACAAACACTCACAACAATATCAAAATCCCAGTAGAACTGACTGCATTTCATAAAACCTATGTCAATATATTTCTTAGAAGAAAGTCTATGATTTAAATTAAGAGACTGTAATGTAAAGAGAATACTTAGAAGTGGTTTTCATTCATGAAATCTGGTCCCAGTTTACCTGCTTTGAATATATAGTTGGAGGAGGAGGAGGAAATGATGTATTTGTAATATTAATATTATTTTATTTAAAAACTGTATCTTTCGGGGCACCTATTAGAAGGTGTGGCTCAGTAGGTTAAAGCCTCTGCCTTCAGCTCAGGTCATGATCTCAGGGTCCTGGGATCAAGCCCCATATCATGCTCTCTACTCAGTGGGGAGCCTGCTCCCCACCTCTTTCTCTGCCTGCCTCTCTGCCTACTTGTGATCTCTCTCTCTATGTCAAATAAATAAATAAAATCTTTAAAAAAAAACAAAAAAAAACAAAAAACTGTATCTTTCCTTATTTACCTGGTCAGTTACTTGACATCTTTGTTTCTTAGAGTAGTCTTCTGGATCTAAAGAGGAAATATTTAGGGGTGCCTATATTTAGGCTATATATATATATATATATATATATATATATATATATGCCTATATATAGACTATATAAATATAGTCTCAGTTGGTTAAGTATCTGACTCTTGGTTTCAGTTCAGGTCATGATCTCAGAGACCTGGGGTAAGCCCCATCCAGGGGTAGGGGTGGGGCTGGAGGGAATGCTGGGTCTGTGCTCAGCAGTGAGTCTACTTCTCTTCCTCTTCTCTCCCTCTCTCTCTGCCCCTACTCCCCCTAGTGTGTGTGCTCGCTCGCTCTCTCTCTCTCTCTCGCTAAGGAATAACATGCAGGACATTAAAAGAAGGAAAGGAAAAGTGAATTGGGGTAAATTGGAGGGGGAGATGAACCATGAGATACTGTGGACTCTGAGAAACAAACTGAGGGTTTTGGAAGGAAGGGGGATGGGGGATGGGTGAGCCTGGTGGTGGGTATTGAGGAGGGCACGTACTGCATGGAGCACTGGGTGTGGTGCATGAACAATGAATCTTGGAACACTGAAAAAATAAAATTAAGTTAAAAAATATAAAAGAAATTGAAAAAATAAAGAGGAAATATTTAAAGAACTAGAAATAACTAAATATAAATGACTTTTTTAAGACTGAAGATAACAAATAATAGATACTGTAAGCATCTTATGATTTTTATTTTGAAATCTTTATGTAGGAAGAACATAGGTTAATAGTATAATTGCAGGATAATGAATTTATATATAATTAGTGAAAATTCACTTGGAATAAATGACCCTATGACTTGCAGTGAAATAAATCAAATTATTTATTGAAATGATAGAAAAATAATGAAGAAAGTCATAATTCAGAAAGATAATGGAATCATGGAAAACAGGAAGCATGAGACTAGAGCTAATAAATCATATTATATCAACGAATACTACCAAAATTAATAAGATAATAAATATGAATAGAAGAGTGTTAATATTGCATGTAGTTTTTGCATTTAAGAAAGAACTTTATGTTTTAAGAAAATGTTTGAGGTTGTTCAGATGCAGTCTAATTTAACTATTATTTGGAAAAAGTTATTGGTTTCTATCTCATTGCTGACTAGTTTGTGTGGCACATATAGAAGTGGAATGGAAGAAAAATATAATATGTTGATGAAAATAGGCATACTCCAATGCATTCACATGTCAACATGGAACCAGACCATGAATCACTTGGGTTCCTTCTGGGTTCCATCATTCACAAGATGTGTGAATGTAATCAAATCAAAGAGCTTTTCTGCATCTGATTGGGCTAAGTGGTCTATGGTGATTGCAGGTAAGATCACCAGTCTTACCTGATGTGAGGTTTGAATCCACTAAGAACATAAAGGTACCTTCAACTCAATTCATCAATCATCTATAACTTTCTAATTATGCTTTGGGTTCTTCCTCTTTAAAATCTCTCTTGTTTCTGTTTTACAATAAATCATGGTATCAGTTTTTCATTCTAACAAGATTATCTTTTAATTTATTTTAAATCAGCAATGTAATTCATACACCATAAAATTCACCCCTGAAAGTGTACACCTCAGTGATTTTTTTTTTTTTAAGATTTTATTTATTGGACAGAGAGAAACACAGGGAGAGAGGGAACACAAGCAGAGGGAATGGAAGCGGGAGAAGCAGGCTTCCTGCCCAGCAAGGATCCCGATGTGGGGCTCGATTCCAGGACCCTGGGATCATGACCTGGGCCGAAGGCAGACGCTTAACGACTGAGCCACCCAGGCGCCCCCACTTCAGTGATTTTTTTAAAATATTTATGGATTTGTACAGTCATCACCATTACCAAATTCTGAAACATTTTCACTACCCTATAAGGAAAGCCTGTATTATCAGTCATTCCCCATTTGTCTGCCTCTAATCCCCAACAAACATTCTTCTCTTCTCTTTCTTTCTTTTTTTTTTTTTTTTTTAAGATTTTATGTATTTGACAGTGAGAAACACAGCGAGAGAGGGAACACAAGCAGAGGGAATGGTAGCTAGAGAAGCAGGCTTCCTGCCCAGCAGGGATGTGAGGCTCCATCCCAGGACCCTGGGATCATGACCAGAGCCGCAGACAGACGCCTGACGACTGAGCCACCCAGGAGCCCCCCCCCTTTTTTTTCTCTTCTCTTTCTTTATGGATTTGCCCATGATGGATAATCTATATGAATGGAATCATACAATCATGGCCTTTTCTGATGGCTTCTTTCATTTTGCCTAAAGTTTTCAAGATCCATCCATATTGTAGCATATATACTTTATTTATTCTCTTTGCTGGATAATATTCCATTGAATGGATATATCCTATTTGATTTACTTATTTGTCAAATTGATGCCAGTTTAGGTTGTTTTCACCTTTTGGCTATTAAGAATAATTCTTCTATAAATTTCAATGTACACTTTCTTTAAGACATTTGTTTTCATTCTCTTTGGCAGGTACCTAGGAGTATAATTTTTGATTGTTATGGTAAATCCAGGTTTAGCAGTTTTAAGACTGTCAAACTATTTTCCATAGTTGCTGCAACATTTTACAATCTCACCTGCAACCATGTCTGAGTGTTCTAATTACTGCACATCCTCCACTCTACTTGTTACTCTCTAGCCATGCTAGTCAGTGTGATGTGGTAGCTCATATAATTTTGATTTGCAGTTCCCTAACGGCTAATGCCTTTGGTTATCTTTTCATGTGCTTATTGACCATTGGATTTTCTTCTTTGGAGAAATATCTATTCAAACCTTTTGTTTATTTTGTAATCAGTTTGTCTTCTTTTTTTATTTTTGTTTTGCTTTGTTTTGTTTCTCCCAAATATGTTTATTTGTTTTAGGGTTACAAGATTAATTGTTCATGCATCACACCCAGTGCTCCACGCAATATGTGCCCTCCCTAATACCCACCACCAGGCTCGCCCAACCCCCCATTCCCACCCCTCCAAAACCCTCAGTTTGTTGCTCAGAGTCCACAGTCTCTCATGGTTCATCTTCCCCTCTTATTTCCTCCCATTCCCCTTTCCCTTCCTTCTCACAATTCCCTCCATGTTTTCCCTTATGTTCCACACGTAAGTTAGACCATAAGATAATTTGCTCTCTCTGCTTGACTTATTTCACTCCGCATAATGTCTTCCAGTCCCATCCATGTTGATACAAAAGTTGGATATTTGTCCTTTTTAATGGAGGTGTAATATTCCATTGTATATATGGACGATATCTTCTTTATCCATTTGTCTGTTGAAGGGCATTTTGGTTCTTTCCACAGTTTGGCGATTGTGGCCATTGCTGCTCTAAACATTGGGGTACATGTGGCCCTTCTTTGTAATGCATCTGCTTCTTTGGGGTAAATACCGGGAGTGCAATTGCAGGGTCATAGAGTAGCTCTATTTTTAATTCCTTGGACAAACAATCCTAAAATTTGTATGAACCAGAAAAGACCCCCAATTGCTAAGGAAATGTTGAAAAAGAAAAACAAAGCTGGGGCATCACATTGCCTGATTTCAAGCTTTACTACAAAGCGGTGATCACCAAGACAGCGTGGTACTGGCACAAAAACAGACACATAGACCAGTGGAACAGAATAGAGAGCCCAGATATGAACCCGCAACTCTATGGTCAAATAATCTTTGAAAAAACAGGAAAAAATATCCAGTGGAAAAAAGACAGTCTCTTCAATAAATGGTGCTGGGAAAACTGGACAGCTCTATGTAGAAGAATGAAACTTGACCGTTCTCTTACACCATTCACAAAGATAAACTCGAAATGGATAAAAGACCTCAATGTGAGAGGCAAGACTCTATCAAAACCCTAGAGAAAAACATAGGCAGTAACCTCTTCGACATCAGCTACAGCAAATTCTTTCAGGACATGTCTCCAAAGGCTAAGGAAACAAAAGCAAAAATAAACTTTTGGGACTTCATCAAGATAAAAAGCTTCTGCACAGCAAAGGAAACAGTCAACAAAACAAACAGGCAACCCACAGAATGGGAGAAGATATTTGCCAATGACACTACAGACAAAGGTCTGATATCTGAGATCTATAAAGAACTTCTCAAACTCAACACTCACAAAACCAATAATCACATCAAAAAATGAGCAGAAGACATGAACAGACACTTTTCCAAAGAAGACATACAAATGGTTAACAGACACATGAAAAAATGTTCATCATCATTAGCCATCAGGGAGATTCAAATCAAAACCACATTGAGATACCATCTTACACCAGTTAGAATGGCCAAAATCAACATGACAGTAAACAACAAATGTTGGAGAGGGTGTGGAGAAAGGGGAACCCTCTTACACTGTTGGTGCGATTGCAAGTTGGTGCAGCCACTTGGAAAACAGTGTAGAGATTCATCAAGAAATTAAAAATAGAATTACCCTATGACCCTGCAGTTGCAGATTGTCTTCTTATTGTTGAGTCAGAAGTGTTCTTCATATATTCTGGAATTAGTTTCCTGATAATATATATGATTTATATTCTCTTATATTCTCAAAAATTCTCTATTTTTTATAGGTTTTCATTTCACTTTCTTGATGGCCTCTTTAAAAGAACAAAAATTTTAAATTTTTATAGATTCTGATTCATCTAAGTTGTTGCTGTTTGCACTTTTGGTGTCATAGAAACCATTGCCTAAACAATGTCATGAAGATTTATTCTTGTGCTTTCTTCTAAGAGTTTTAGCTTTTATATTTAGACTTATGGTCTATTTTGAGTTAGTTTTTGCATATGGTTTTAAGTAGAGAGTACAACTTCATTCTATTATAGGTAGATATCCAATTATTCTGGCAAAATTTGTTGAAAAGATTATTCTTTCCCTCATTGAATTGACTCAGCACCTTCATCAAAAAATCAATTTACCACAAATGCAGAGTTTATGTATGCATTGTCAATTATAAAGCAATGATCTTTTTGCTTATTTTTATACCAGTACCACACTGTATTGATTACTGTAGAACTGTAATAAGTTTTGAAATCAGGAAGTTTGAATCATATAACTTTGCTCTTTTTTTTTTTCAAGACTGTTTATGTTATTCTGGACACTTATCATATCTGTTTGAATTTTAAGATCAGTTAGCAAATTCCTATTTAAAAAAGCGATTGGGATTTTGAAAAGGATTGTATTTTATCTGTTGATCATTTTGAAGAGGCTTGCCATCTTAAGATAGCAAAACTTCCAAACTATGAACATAGGGAGTCAGTTCCCTTGATTTCTTTAATTTCTTTCAGCAGTGTTCTTTATTTTTCAGTGTAAAAGTCTTATAGTTTTGCTGTTAAATTTATTCCTAAATATTTTAATATTTTGATGTTATCACAAATGGAGTTTTCTTGATTTCATTTTCTGTTTGTAAAATTAATTTAATCTGAACACTGTCCTCGGTCCTAAAAATTATGAAGTCATTATAAACATATACTTCATGATGTTCCTTGATTTAAATACAATAGCTAAGTCTAATGTATTATTTATTACATAGCTGATATTATTTTAAATATGTTACATATATTCATTAGTGTAATCTTTATGCCACATTATGAGGTACCATCTTACAAATGAAACATAAGAGATCTTTATTAAAATAACAGCAACCACAACAGCAGCATATTCCGTTCTATCTTTCAGATCACTTATTTTCTTCTGAAAATTAAATTCTTCTGGATTTTTCTGCTGCTCCCTGCTTTCTCTTTGTTTCCAGTGAGGTCACTTCTTCATGTTAGTTTATGTTGGAGTTTGTCTTTCATGTCTTATGAAGCTTGAATGTTAATTGGAACTCTCTGTCCATGTGTGGGGCTTTGTAAATGGTGGACTTCAGCCTGGCTTTTCACAGGGAAACCTCTTTACCTCATACAAGGTACTAATGTTTTTTTGTTTATTTTTGTTTTATTAACATATACTGTATTATTTGCCCCAGGGGTACAGGTCTGTGAATCACCAGGATTTCAGGCCTACACATTTCACAGCACTCACCATAGCACATACCCTCCCCAATTTCCACAGCCCAGCCACCCTGTCCCTACCCCCCAACCCCCAGCAACCCTCAGTTTGTTTCCTGAAATTAAGAGTCTCTTATGGTTTGTCTCCCTCCTGGTCCCATCTAGTTTCATTTTTTCCTTCCTTATCCCCCACAAGCCCCTGCCCTGCCTCTCAAAGTCCTCACATCAGAGAGATCATATGATAATTGTCTTTCTCTGATGGACTTATTTTGCTCAGCATAATACCCTCTAGTTCCATCCATGTCATTGCAAATGGCGAGATGTCGTTTCTTTTGATGACTGCATAGTATTCCATTGTGTGTGTGTGTGTGTGTGTGTGTGTGTGTGTGTGTGTGTGTGTATACACCACCTTCTTTATTTGTTTTGGGTTTTTTATATTCACTTTTTAATTTTTTAATTAATTTATTATTTATTATTATGTTCAATTAGCCAGCATAGCCTTTCCAAGAATAGAGCTGTCACTCTTCTATTGAAGGGCATGTGAACTGAATACAGGAATTGTAGGAACAGACTTGGAGAAAGGGTTATGTATTGCCACTATGTCCTCGTTGGTAAATTTTTACTGAATCCTCATTTTCTGTGTGAAACCTCACCTTCACTTACTGTTTTGCTTGTGTCCCTGAATTAAAAGCTCTGGTGTTTTTGTTTGTTTGTTCTTGGTGGATAAATGTATTCCCAGGGGAGGATGGCTGGCTGGAGAGGGAAGAGAGATAAAGTGAGTATTCCCTTGTAGAGCACCTATTCCTAATATATTTTACATCATCCTCTCTTGTGATATGTCTTCCTCATCTTGTAAAGTATTGTATTTTCTAATTTTAAGCCATTCTGATCTCACAACATAAGTCAGTAGGTTATGGCATGGAGCCCACTCTATTTAGGATCTTGTGTTTTAGCTTTTTCAGATGTGTTGTCCGTTACCATATCTTGCAAAAATAAATTCACATTTCTCATTCATTGTGTTTCCCCTTCCATTCTTTAATACTAGTGGACTGATCTATTTTGCTGTCTTTCATTCTCATTTTAGTAGTGTTTGAAGAGATCTTAAGAGTCAATGCATATAATCTATCCATCGAAATCAACTACAAGTGTCCCAGATATTTTTTACACACTTCTTTGTCCCCTGAAGCCATCACAATGCTTAGCATATAGGAGGTAATTAATAAATTATTGGTGAAACTAATTGAATCAAATAAAACTGAATGGGAGATAGTTTGGAAAATCATTTGCAACCAATATAACCAAACATTATACTTCAGTAAAATTACTATAGAATGACTTGTGAAAAAACATGTGTTGTTGTTGTTGTTGTTTTGCTTGATTTATATAAATTAACTGCTAATAGAGCTAAAGTAAGTGGAGTAATACAGCGCCTGGAAATAAAGACACTAGTTAACAAAATCTAGAGCCCTGTGGCAGTGATGACTAGACATTCACTGACTATTTTTGTTGCTTTCCTTGTGTTAAGTTTCTTGCTTGAAAACCACAGCCCAGTTACCGACTGGCTTCAATGTCCTTTTTGTATCCTAGTTGAGACTCTGAGACTCATTTCTAAATAATGGAGTATAGAGTGAATCAATATATGGTACAAATTTTGACCCATAAAAAAAAAATCCACCTTTCCTTTGGAATGGATATCAATGTCCAGAAAAAAACACATACTAAAGACTATGGAGCTTATGTCATACTTGGTCACCAATGACATCACAAAACAGAGCTCCCTCATCTCTGACCTCTGTGACAATTAAATGTAGTAGAAATAAGAAGTTACATTATGTTATTGTGTAACACTAGGACTTGAAAGTTTGCTACTACCGTTACCCTAATAATAAAAAATCAATATAATGCCATTATTATGTTGTAAATGGGAAATAAATATGAAGTTGATTTATTTTTGTCATTCTTTTCTTTTTTTTATTGTGTTATGTTAGTCATCATACAGTACATCACTAGTTTTTGATGTAGTGTTCCATGTTTCATTGTATGCGTATAACACCCAGTGCTCCATGCAATCCATGCCCTCCTTAATACCCATCACCAAGCTCACCCATCCCCCACCCTCTTCCCCTTTGAAAACCTCAGTTTGCTTCGCAGACTCCATAGTCTTTCATGGTTCATCTCCCAGTCCAATTTCTCCCCCTTTGTTTTTCCCTTCCTTCTCCTGATGTTCCACAAATAAGTGAAACTTTATGATAATTGACTTTCTCTGTTTGATTTATTTCACTTAGCATAATCTCCTCCAGTCCCGTCCATGTTGATGCAAAAGTTGGGTATTCATCCTTTCTGATGGCTGAGTATTATTCCATTGTGTATATGGCCCACATCTTCCTTATCCTTTGTCTGTTGAAGGGCATCTTGGCTCTTTCCACATTTTGGCTATTGTGGACATTGCTGCTATGAACATTGGGGTGCAAATGGCCCTTCTTTTCACTACATCTGTATCTTTGGGGTAAATACACAGTAGTGCAATTGCTGGGTCATAGGGTAGCTCTATTTTCAATTTTTTTAGGAACCTCCACACTGTTTTCCACAGTGGCTGCACCAATTTGCATTTCCACCAACAATGTAAGAGGGTTTCCCTTTCTCCACAACTTCTCCAACATTTGTTGTTTCTTGTCTTGTTGATTTTTGCCATTCTAACTGGTGTAAGGTAGTATATCAGTGTGGTTTTGATTTTAATTTCCCTGATGGCTAATGATGATGAACACTTTTTCACGTCTCTGTTAGCCATTTGTATGTCTTCTTTAGAGAAGTATCTGCTCATGTCTTCTGCTCATTTTTTGACTTGATTATTTGTTTTTTGGGTGTTGAGTTTGAGAAGTTTTTTTTTAAGATTTTATTTATTTATTTGACAGCGAGAGAGATCACAAGTAGGCAGAAAGGCAGGCAGAAAGATGGAGGAAGTAGGATCCCTGCTGAGCAGAAAGCCCGATGTGGGGCTCAATCCTAGGACCCTGAGATCATGACCTGAGCCCAAGGCAGAGGCTTTAACCCACTGAGCCACCCAGGCGCCCCAAGTTTGAGGAGTTTTTTATAGATTTGGATATCAACCCTTTGTCTGTAGTGTCTTTTGTAAATATCTTCTCCCATTTTGTGGGAGAAGAATGTCTCTTTGTTTTGTTGACTGTTTCCTTTGCTGTGCAGAAGCTTTTTATCTTGATGAAGTCCCAGAAATTCATTTTCACTTTTGTTTCCCTTGCCTTCACAGATGTGTCTTGAAAGAAGTTACCGTGGCCAATGTCAAAGAGGTTACTGCCTATGTTCTCCTCTAGGATTTTGATGGATTCCTGTTTCACATTGATGAAATTGGTTTAAAAATAAGTTAGTATATAACATAATCTCTGAACAGTTTGCAAAGCCCATCTACCTTCTTCCATAATTATTTCTATTAGAAAATCCCGAAAGCAAAGCATTTTGATTAAACATTTAAATATTTTCTGTTTATTCTTTTGTGTGTGTGTTGTTCTCATAATGTATTTTTTCCTAGCTTAAAAAAGACAAGGACATTACTTTGTGATTAAGTCTTAAGATGAAGGTCACATGTTATTGACCCAAAATCCAGATACAGACTTTAATTATTGCTTAATTGGCTAAAATTGAAAGACATTAAAAAACTTCACATCAAAATCTGAAATTTTCAGCTTCGGTTGAAAATAAGATTTGACAAGTGTGCTGCCTCCCACCATAGCCACGAGGAGCCAGAACTGATTGGCTTCTCCCCCTTAGATGAGGGGTCTGTTTTCCTTCCTCCTTAGGTGCAGCCCTTCTCCCAATGTATGCATGCATTCTTCTACCTGGCCTCACTTACCTATCTGGCTCCAAGAGGAATTAGGATCACAACCATTTTTGAAAAGATAGAAAGAAAGAAAGAAAGAAAGAAAGAAAGAAAGAAAGAAAGAAGGAAGGAAGGAAGGAAGGAAGGAAGGAAGGAAGGAAGGAAGGAAGGAAGGAAGGAAGGAAGGAAAAAGAAAGAAAGAAAGAAAGAAAGAAAGAAAGAAAGAAAGAAAGAAAGAAAGAAAGAAAGAAAGAAAAGAAAGAAAGAAAGAAAACAAACCTGGCACATTTAGTCATAAAACTAAATATATTAAGTTTGTTTCCTGGCATTTGAATTTTATAATTGTTACACAGATTTATTATCATCACATAGAGCTTGCATCTGTGATTATCTTAGTTGAGTGTCAGAAAGGTGGATTGCTATTATTATCTTACCTCTGCATATTAGTTCATATTTTTAAAAAATCTGTTAGTTACATTTTGTCTCATCTACTTATTTGCAAGGGGGAAACATAAAGCAGTGGTTGTGCTTCATCTTGAAATAGTAAATTTAAAAAATATGAACTATTATCCATATGTGAGACTATATAAACCTCATAAAAAGAATATGTATATTATACATCAGACTTCCAAAGGTATTTAGAAGAAGTTGTCATCGACTCACACATGTGTTCAAATTTCCAAATATCCTTAATAACAATTTCAGATGTGAACTTGGGGAAATCAGCGTTCATTTAATTTTGCTTAATATTTAAAATAGAAATGAATATTATTTATTTATTTTTTTCTGTTTGACTGTCCAGGATCTGGGGAATTCTCCATTGTGCTGGTTAGAATGTGTTTAGCTTTAAGTAATAGAAAACTTGAGTTCAAAGGTCTAAACAAATAGGGGTTTATTTTTCTTATATTACAAGGAGTCTGTATCTTGTTTTTGCTGGCACTGATTCAGTGGCTCCTTATTATCAGTGTTTGCATCTGTAATTTTTTTATCCTTGCTATAGTCAAAGCTGATTGGTATGACTCCAGGCCCCATGCCCACTATCAAAATAGGGCAAGAGGGTGGGGAGGGAGATGACATCAGTTGAAACTATCATTACTATCAGGAAAAGCAAAAACATCCCCAGAAATCCATCTACATAATTCAAAATATGTCTCATTGGTAAGAAAGATCTCAGATGGCCACTTCTAACTAAAAAAGAAACCTGAACTGAAAATATTTAGAGGTGATGGTCAAGGGGAAAGAGACAGGAATGAGTGAGTGCTCAGTTAGCCAACCATTTGTATATGCCCATAAACCATGTGGGTTTTGATAGGGAAGCACATACTATTTCCTACTAGAGTAGAATTAGAAAGCACCAGATATCGACTTACACAGTCACTCTTGCTAAGCAGGTGCTCCCAATGTAGGCTTCTGGCTGGATCTTTGCTAAGGAGCCCAGATACCAGGAACACTGACACTCTAGGACCAGCAGTGTCATTAATGCAGTAGCCATTTCGAGAGGCAGTAAGTGATAATATCAGTGCAAACTTGGGCAGCCAGTAATCAGCATCAGTACTAGACTGGTTTGGGGCATGGTGTCACTGTGGCCTTAGCTAATACTCAGCTTACCTTCTTCCTGTCCATTCCATGTCTGATTCTGTAGACTTCTTGGATATTCTTTGAATTATCAGTACTTTTTCATTAAATCCTTTATGTGTTTCATGTATTCAAGAAGCTAACATAGGAGTTGGCACAAGCAGTTGTTATAAGCCAAAGACATTCACAGAAATAAGGAGAATCTGGGATTTGTTACTTGGAATTGGTTGAGACTAAAGGCAATTTTTAAAAATCTAATAAGTCTTAAAGGATGGGTGTCTGGCAGCCCATGACATGCAATAGGAAATGAAAACCCAATTATGTTATTATCTTTTTAAAATTGTATTTATTTATTTATTTTTATGTTATTATCAATGGTCACCTGGAAGAAGTGCCAATTGAAGACAATGTTCAGAAAATCAGTGGGGGTAAGAAATAAAATTCAAGACTGCAGAGTGAAGTGATTTACTCCAATGGGCCTGGAAAACAGATAGATTGATAAATTCAAATTCTTTTGCTGTTGTTGTTTTTCAAATGCAGATAGAAAATGAGAAAATCTCTGTGGCTTCTTTGAGAGTTCCTTATGTCTCAGAACCACTAGATCAAGAGCCAAAACACAGACACAAAGTTTGCTTATGTGGGTTGCCAAATTATATTTTTTGGATTCACAGCCTCTCAGAAAATTTAGAGCACTGATAAGGAAAGAATAGGCCTATAATATTTAGAAAAGGGACATATGTGAGGGATCAGAGCATCATGAGTACCAAAACTCAATCCAATCTTAGACTTTCTTTTACAATAGAAATGACCACACTTCCCAAGTCACTGAAGCTGTACCCTGCCTTGCTGAAAGATCATGAAATGTTTGAGACGCAGATATTTAGCAACTCCTGGTTTAGAAAGGATGGTCAGGGACTTACAAGGAAGCTGTGTGGTTGATAGTATGAAATTTAGAAAAGAATTATGTACCTGGGGCTCTCAGAATTGACTCAGGGGGTAGGAAAATTTGTGTTGTACAGGTTTCTTTCTTTAAAAAAATGTCCCAGGGAAGCAAGGGCAAAAATAGTTCATTTTTGCCCTTGCTCTTGGGACTTCATCAAGATCAAAACCTTTCGCACAGCAAAGGAAACAGTCAACAAAACCAAAAGACAACTGACAGAATGGGAGAAGATATTCGCCAATGACATATCAGATAAAGGGCTAGTATCCAAAATATGTAAAGAACTTCTCAAACTCAACACCCAAAGAACAAATAATCTAATCCAGAAATGGGAAGAAGATATGAACAGACATTTCTGCAAAGAGGACATCCAAATGCCAACAGACACATGAAAAAGTGCTCCACATCACTCAGCATCAGAGAAATACAAATCAAAACCACAGTGAGATACCACCTCACACCAGTCAGAATGGCTACAATTAGCAAGTCAGGAAACGACAGATGTTGGCAAGGATGCGGAGAAAGGGGAACCCTCCTACACTGTTGGTGGGAATGCAAGCTGGTACAGCCACTCAGGAAAACAGTATGAAGGTTCCTCAAGAAGTTGAAAATAGAGTTACCCTACGACCCAGCAATAGCACTACTGGGTATTTACCTTAAAGTTACAAACGCCGTGATCCGAAGGGGCACGTGCACCCAAATGTTTATAGCAGCAATGTCCACAATAGCCAAACTATGGAAAGAACCTAGATGTCCATCAACAGATGAATGGATAAAGAAGATGTGGTATATATATATATA
>CM053609.1:107959730-107972199 GCA_028646535.1 Procyon lotor
GGAAGGGATAGGGAGGGAGACAAACCATAAGAGACTCCTAAACTCATGAAACGAACTAAGGGTGGCTGGGAGGTGGGGGGGTAGGGATAGGGTGGCTGGGTTGTGGACATTGGGGAGGGTACGTGCTATGGTAAGTGCTATGAAATGTGTAAGCCTGACGACTCACAGACATGTACCCTGGGGCGAATAATACATATATGTTAATAAAAAAAATAATAATAAAAATTTAAAAAATAAAAAAAATAAAAAGATGTCCCCACTTAACTGAAGGTTTTTAATAACCAAGGAAGACAAATGACTTTGATAGCAATATCAGCTAGTACTTTTTCCAGTCATCCTACAAATTCCTAAATTGGATCATGAACAAATAAGTAAATTAGCCATCGTAGTAAAGATGTATAAATTATATTATAATTATATTATAGCCTAATATTATAATATATTATAATGTATAAATGAATAATAGAATGTATGAATTATAACAATTAATATATAAATTATATATTTAATTTATTCATTAAGTTATAAAAGATGTAAAGTAGTATTTAGGCTCAGCTTTTTTTTTAAATATTTTTATTTATTTATTTGACAGAGAGAGAGAGAGATCACAAGTAGGCAAAGAGGCAGGCAGAGAGAGAGGGGGAAGCAGGCTCCCCGCTGAGCAGAGGGCCCGATGTGGGGCTTGATCCCAGGATCCCGAGATCACGACCCGACCTAAAGGCAGAGGCCTCAACCCACTGAGCCACCCGGGCGCCCCTAGGCTCAGCTTTTATCTCCCATTGCAAAGATCCCTTATCTAATGCCATTGCTGACTGACGTACTCTCCAAGAGCAATGCCCAAACTGAGAACCAATATGGCCATGCACACCAGAGAGACCACACACTCACCTGCTGGCATTATGCCTGCTTCTACCATGGTGGAGGTAATTTACCCTTACTAGAAAAGCCATGTTCGGGATTTGGTTTTGTTTCTTCCAGCTTAGAAGTAAAGATGCTTTAAAGCAATAGTAACACCCCACAAACACTCGTATGTTTGGGCTGTCATAACAATATACCATGGACTGCGTAGCTTAAACAACAGAAATTTATTTTCGCATAGTTCTCAAGGTTCGGAAGTCTGAGAACAAGGTTCAGCGCGGTTCAGTTTCTGGCAGGAACAGTCTTGCCAGCTGCCTTCTTGTTACGCCCTCACATGGCTGAAAAGAGAGACATCTTTGCTCTCTCTTCTTTTTATAGTGACGCTAATCATATCAAATTAAGACCACAGCCTTACCATCTCATTTAGCTTTGAAGAACCTATCTCTAGGGGTACCTGGGTGGCTCAGTCGGTAAAGCATCTGCCTTCAGCTCAGGTCATGTTCCCAGGGTCCTGGGATTGATCCCTGCAACAGGCTCCCTGCTCAGTGGGGAGCCTGCTTCTCCCTCTGCCTCTGCCCTCCCTGCCCCCCACTGCCACTCACTCTTCCCTCTCTCGTGATCTCTGTCCATCTGTCTCTCTCTCAAATAAATAAAAATTAATAAAATCTTTTAAAAATACTATCTCTAAACACAGTCATATTAGGAATTCATGCTTTAACATTTAAATTTGGAGAGGGACAAAATTCAGTCCATGGCCCCACACACCACTATTGTTGACCTAAGAACTTTTTTTTACCAATAAACAAAGAACATCATAAACAAGGGAATGAATATATAAAAGCAATGTACTGCGGCGCCTGGGTGGTTCAGGGGGTTAAAGCCTCTGCCTTTGGCTCAGGTCATGATCTCAGGGTCCTGGGATCAAGCCCCGCCCGCATGGGGCTACCTGCTTCCCCCTCTCTCTCTGCCTGCCTCTCTGCCTACTTGTGATCTCTCTCTCTCTCTGTCAAATAAATAAATAAAATCTTAAAAAAAAAAAAAAAAAGCAATGTACTGATGCCCGTTCCTGTTGTAGGTCTTTTCATGTATCCATAACTCAGAAGCAGCTGACCACACAGAAGGATGGGACGTATTTTTTTTTAAAGATTTTATTTAATTATTTGACAGAGAGACCACAAGCAGGCAGAGAGGCAGGCAGAGAGAGAGGGAGAAGCAGGCTCCCCGCTGAGCAGAGAGCCCCATGTGGGGCTCGATCCCAGGACCCTGAGACCATGACCTGAGCCGAAGGCAGAGGCTTTAACCCACTGAGCCACTCAGGCGCCCCCGTATTTTAATGTCTTTGTTATAGTGCAGTTGTCAGAAGCCACCTCATGATAAAGGTGATGTGCTCAGAACCACAACGGATTTATGGTATTTTTCCTGTAGCCACTATTCATAGACATAGGAACTAAGCGGGAAAAGTGGGAGTGTCAAGTTTTCCTATTACATATATTGATCTCACAAATCTTTCCCTCATGACTCTAGACTTTTGTAGTTCAGAGGTTTTATTACACGAGGGAGAAAACTATCCCTCAGTGGACTTAGCAGGGCCCAATTCTATTAAATTGGAAGCTAAATTACCACCGGTCATTTGGGGCTCTTCCTGCCAGCAGTTGAACAGAATAGTGCTGTCTGATATGATTGATCCTGCCAATCAAACTGAGGTAGGATTGTTGCTACACAGTGGGGATAGGAAGGAACATAGATGCCACCAGGGTTACTGTATAAAATTTAAGAACTATCTTGTTTAGTGCTAGAAGTTGATGAAATTCTATAACAACTCTATACAGATGGGGCCAACAAGGAATCTAAAAAAAGGTTTGGATCACCTCATTCTATAAAGAACAGCAATAGGCTGAGGTCCTAATTGAAAGCAAATGACAATAAATATGAACTTCTTAGTTGAGGAGGTAGGTGGTAAATTCTAAATATGGGCTATGAACAGCTCTGGGAGTGAGGATCATAATGCGTATCTTTCTCTGTGTGTGTAAGTCTGCATGTGTGTGTTTGTGTTGGACTGTTTGATTTAAACTGAAATCACAATGTGCAACTACATAATCTAATCAATCTAGACCCCCTCCATGTTAGGATTTTACAACACCACTGCATTCCAAAATGTGGAATTTTATAGCAAAGCACTATACTATTGCAAAACATTACAACTATTGCTCTAAGTGGGGCATGTACCCTGAGTTGTTGTTTCAAGGGGGTCCAAGCTGAGTTCTTGGCATTTTCATATCTAATTCCATTCTAGCCAACAGCATGAATGTAAGATTTGGGTAGAGATTCAGAGGAATTTATAGGATTGCTCAGAAACAAACCATTTCTCAAGGGAAATTAACCCAATTTGTTGGCTTCTGGAGTATTTGACTCTAACCAATTGGAATAACTGATCATAGATAATCATAGTAGTAGAATTCTCTGATATTGGTGTGTTAATAGCTTATAAGTTTCTGATGTATGGGTGACTTTGCTGGCTTTTCCAAGAAGTAGGCATACATGCATATGAACTTTATTGTTCAACTGATGAGGAAACAAGTCCAGAAAGATTGCAATCACAATCACAAAGCTTTTAAATGGAGAAGCTTGAACTAGAATACGTGGTTCAGAATCCAGATCAGTCTTTTCACCATGTGACATTGACGGAGTTTTTAGACCTACGGAAAAACTGCACAAGTGACCTTTATAAATAAACGCCTACAACTCTGATAGCTTTGTTGCACGAAAGCTTTTCAAAGGTGTCCTCGAAGTGTAGAATTAAGATTTTCATGATTTATGAAACAGCAGTAATTAAGTATAATTTTTAACCACTTGTTTTATACCCTCTCTCTCTTCCTGGATTACTATGAAAGCCCTAAAAGGGTTTGCATTTGGGGCATAAGGGAAGATGTTACCTCAATTTTACTCTTTCATAATGGCACATCAAATTTTTGATCTTTCCCTAATTCAAAATACTTTATGTCATCCTATTTTAGAAGTTATTTAAAAACACACCTAACAACTAATGTTTGGGGGAAATTCTACTTGGAGTTGCCACTTGGAATCATGTCAAGGTTTGGTCATGATATTTTCCTAAAAAAATTTTAAGGTTATTAGGCACCCATGTTAGTTCATATTTGTGGATACAAGAAGCTTCTGCTGAAAAAAAAAAAAAAAAAAAGAAGCTTCTGCTAATCTCTCTCCAATTTTTCATATGAAAATTCATGAAATTGGGGCCCCTGGGTGGCTCAGTGGGTCAAAGCCTCTGCCTTTGGCTCAGGTCATGATCTCAGGTTCCTGGGATCCAGCCCCTCATCAGGCTCTCTGCTCAGCAGGAAGTCTGCTTCCCCCTCTCTCTCTGCCTACCTCTCTGCCTACTTGTGGTCTCTGTCTCTGTCAAATAAATAAATAAAATCTTTAAAAAAAAAAAAAAAAGAAAATTCATGAAATGAAAGAAACCCTGCCCTTTTTTTTCTTTTTTTTAGATTTTATTTATGAAATGAAAGAAACCCTGTCCTTTTTTTTCTTTTTTTTAGATTTTATTTATGAAATGAAAGAAACCCTGTCCTTTTTTTTCCTTTTTTTAGATTTTATTTATTTATTTCACAAAGAGAGATCACAAGTAGGCAGAGAAGCAGGCAGAGAGAGAGGGGGAAGCAGACTTCTTGCTGAGCAGAGAGCCTGATGCGGGGCTGAATCCCAGGAGATCATGACCCGAGCTGAAGGCAGAGGCTTTGACCCACTGAGCCACCCAGGCGCCCTCCAAGAAACCCTGTCCTTACCTCTGTATTTGGAGCAGACATTGTGTAAGTTCTGAGATCAAACAAGAGTATCTAGGTAAATATTGATGAAATAATGAAACTAAAAAAAATATATACTTGCACTATTATATAATACCCAAAATCAACAAGCTAAGGTCATATTAATAAAGAACAAACAGATAAAAATTCATAAACAACAATGCCTCATCTTTTGTAGAAACAGTTCATTTTCCATTTCAATTGACACAAATATAAAATGCTTTTCTTTAACTGAGTGTCCATATTGATTTTACTTTATGATCCATGCATCTTCTTCGTGACTTCATTCCCCTTAGTAACACCACAAATAAGTCAAAATCCATCCATTCTCTAGAGTAGTTTCAATTTTCATGAGAGATCAACACAGTTTTTGACCAGAATACCAACAGTAATTCTCTTCTTTGTCTCTTTTGACAAGTAATTGTATCACATCTATAAAAAAAAACAACCCTCATTAATCCACATTGTTCTTTTCTAAACCAGAGGCTTAAGATTTTATGTTAGATGTTGACTGACCATGCATCTCAAATACCCTTTTATTATATTGAAAAGGTTCAAAGGATGTTACTCATAAATGAACTCCACATCTTGGAAAACAATGTGGTTAAAAAGATAGCATAGATGCCTGGGTGAGACCTGAATTAACTAGACATTTTGAGAGTGCTGAACGTTTCCATTTTCAACACATCTAATTAACCTTGTGGGTATTACATTCCAGTCGATGCAGAGAAACTCATACACATGCATGAAAAAATCATTGCCACAATGAAATGGTGAGTGTTCCACACTTACACCCCTACAGGCACTTTTCTTTTTTTCAGAATTAAATCCACATCAAGCTGCATATTGGAATCCACTTGAAACTTTTCCAATACTTGTTCCTCTTCCTTCATGTCTTTTTACTTTTAACTCCTAGTGAGAATGGAAAATGGATCCTAGGAAGAACCATGGAAGAAAAATTCTGACCATATTCTCCACCATAAACATAAAGAAAACTGTTTTCAAACTTCATGGGACTTTGTTCTAATCAAATTCAATCCCTTGCAGATTTATTCCTCCACTTCCAAATCAGGAAGAAACAGCAAATTGTTCATTTTCATGAGTAAAAATAGGGAAAGCTTTACTCAACTCATTATTTCCAACACCGAGTACAAATAACATCACTATATGTTTATATATTGGAAGCTTTGTTCATAATCTGGTGCTTCCTAAACTGACTCTTGAAAACATAAATGACCATTTGGAAAATTTCTTGCATAGGCCCTGTATAACTTTTAAAGTCAAATAGACTTAATAAAATGAGACTCATGGTTATATCATAAATTCCAAATCACAAAGAAAGAATATATTCTTTCTATTTTTTAAAGGTATTATTTATTTATGTGTGAATGAGAGAAAGAGAGAGGAAGAAGAGGCAAGAGCAGGAGGAAGGGCAGAGTGAGAAGCAGGGAGCCATGGGATTCAATCCCAGGACACAGGGATCATGCCCTGAGTCGAAGGCAGATGATTAACCGACTAAGCCACCCAGGCGCCCTAAAATAATATATTCTAAAACTATATTAGCTTAGCGTGCAAATAACTCAGAATAAATCTATTTCAAATAATTTTAAAAAACGAGTGAAACAATAGATCGAGAAGTCACTGTGATGATTTTGACACTTAAATGACCGACTAAGAACAGCTGCATGATTAATTCAATTGTCTGTGTAAAAATTCGTCATTCAGATGGTCAGAAAACTTAGTCACAAAACCCGCCATTTATGGGGATAAACAGCCTCTGCCTTCACCAACCAAATAGAATATAAGGGAATTTCTCTGTGGAAAAAAAATACAGAATTTGCACATACACGCAAGCCAAGGAGACGACTTCTTCAAGACTTGATTTGTTGTTTTCATGTTTGTTCATATATCGAGGTTTTGGTGTTCTTTTATTTTGCCCTTGTTGTGACAGTTTTGTTTTTATTAGCTGTCAGTAGGGACTATTAACCACTTTGATGACTTACATTTTAGTCCAAAAGCTAACATCATTTTGTTCTCCTTTTTTCCCTCCAGTTGTCCGTTAAAGATAGGCAGGATTAAGCTTATCATATTAATATTTCTCAGAAACAGTGCCTCATACAAATACTTTTGAACAAAAACATAAAAACAGTGGAGAAAAAAAAAGAAGGGATTATGTAAAACTGAAAGCAACCAAAAATTTTCCCCCATCATAATGTGGAAAAAATACTTTATCTCTTTAAATTTCAGACAAAAACTTTCTAAGAGGGAAGAGAAGTCTGCTTAATCTCTTTGGCAAATGTTTTTCTTTTCTCCTTTCCTCGCTTCTCTAAGATAGATCTAGTGTGCATATCAGAGAAGTAAACACTATATTCTGCAGATACCATATTACACACACAGCAATTTGTATGATAATTTTTTTTCTTGATTGCAATTTACTCTTTAAATATGCAAATTGTATAATTACTGCCAAAAAAATGTCCTCCATGTATAACAACGAAAAAGAGATGCATAAAAGTGCTATAAATTTTGCAGAATAATGGGTTTACAGATGAAAAAAGGAATGAACTATATTAGGTAAGTCCATTATGGAAGAAAAACATAACCAGGTTGAAAATCCTTGGAGTTAGAAATGTTTAGGTTGTTGGTGATAACTCTCCAGAGCCCCAACTCTCTCAAAAATTTCATAGAAAGTAAATGTTTCTTCCTCTCTGATAGATTATCCAAACAATATCAGTTAGGTCAAAAGTGATGTTAGAAAAATCTAAAACTAAGCATTTAAACCTGTAGCTACCTGAAATACAAGTACAGCAACATAAGAATCAGATCTATAATCACAATCACTTGTACAAGTAGTTGAAAATAGGGACTCCAGTAAAAATATACACATACTTAATATAAACATTCTCCATATATCTTTTTGCTTGACAATTTTTTTTAATTTTTATTAACATATAATGTGTTCTTTATGACTAGGTAAAATTCTTCTAAAGAGGAATGTCATCGTAATAAGAGCTAAACTTTCCTGAGCCCTGCTATTTGCTGAGCTCTGTGCTCAGTAAGTTATAAACATCAGATCCTTTATGGTTCCCAATCGGTAGGCATGAATAGTATCTCAGTATACAGAGAACCTGAGACACAAAGACAGTGATTAAGAGGTAAGTGTTAAAGGCCAGATTTAAACTGGTGGGACATGCACCCATATTGTTGTACCTAATTCTTCCCCATGGGAAATTTCCAGACCCATTTGCCAGTTGGCTTGCTGGGCGCATGGTCAAGTTAATTATTTGGTGTGTGCCTCAGTCACTCACATCTGATAAATGGAAAAGCTAATTCACTTATTTGCCTAATTCACAGAGAAGCTGTGTAACATGATATGAATGAGAAATGAATTGAAAATTGATGTCTTATGTAAATGTAAACTACAGAAAATTTTACAAATGATTATTATGACACATGGAGTTTAAAAGTTTAAATAGTATGTATAATAAAAATACCATCTTCAAAACACATATAATCAAATTCTGAATTTGTCCTTTAATAGCTAGAAAATCACAGGAAAGATACTTAAACCTGATGAGACTAATTTTTCTACTCCATAGAATGGGGATAGTGAATATTATAAAATTTTGGAGAGAACTTGAATAATGCATGGAAAACAATTTAACATGTAGTAGGTGCTAAACAAATCATATCTATTATTTTTTTATAGATCAGAAAAAAATATCTAAGCACCAAATCAGTACCTGAAATCTTGTATGCATTCTCTATTTGCATGTTCTTTTTTTTCCTGTAAAACCTGATTGAAAAAGAATCCTAAATTTTTATTCAGAAAGTAAATAAATGTAATTCTTTCCCCTTCCTAAGATCAGATATAACTGAATTAACCACATTAGAGAAAGCCATTCTGGCTATGGCATATTTGTAACATGCCATCTTGAATCAAATTTATGTTGCCTGTATAATTATATGTTAAAACATGACTTACTTGGTGTCAGTTTCATGTGAAGGATTAAGGGAATAGGAAGAACCAATAAGTGTATCATCAGACCTCCTATGCCCATCTTGCTAAAGAGCTAAGAACAAATCAGTTCTGTGACACTTTGACGACCATAACTTCTAGCCTAGTTTATCAGAGAGTTTGGAAAAGTAGCAGGGGATTAATCTCTAATATTAATCTAATGTTAATCTCTAATAATCTCTAATTAATTCTTTGGCAAGAAATGAGCTGTGAGTGCCACACCCCTTTTGTAGCAGAGTGGTGGGCAATGTTATTCCCATTTTGTGTCTAATGAGAAAGGCTTCAAAGCAAACATGCAAAAAAGTTGACATATGTCCTCTACAGAAGTCTGGTGTTGGGTTGACATCCAAGGAAAATAAGGTCCAGAGGTTTGCCTGATAACATACACACTTGAAGTTTTTCAGGTCAAAGGATGCATGAGTTCTCCCTGTGGAGCAGATGGGGTATGCATGTAAGAACCAGCCTGGGTCTTGATTTTGTTCAAGAAAGTAACCTTGTGAGTGAAGGAAAACTCATAGAATAGCTGTGGCCATCCTCTTCCTGGTTTGAGAATAAGGCCAACAAACAGAATCTACAAAAGTGCAGAGTCAAGAGAATGAGCAAGGGGTGATGCTTCTGATGTCTCTTTAGCCTCTGGTCTTCTGCTACTTTATGACAGAATAAGTGTCATTACTACCTGCCAATTTTGGCCAAGGATTTTGTTTCTTATAGCCAAAAGCATCATAATCCCTATAATATCTATCTATAGAATTGGTTGTGAGAATTACTAAAAATTTATGAAATACCATTAGTAAGATATCTTCGAACATAGCTGATGGGTACTGGATAAATAGTAGCCTTTTTCCTTAAGGGTTTTGATAGAAAGGAGGGAAAGAAAAACTGGAAAGTATGTAAATAAATTAAAATGTATCAAAGAAACTAAAATATGTATGCAGAAGTATGTAATAAACATTATAATGTGTTAAATGCTACATAAACTATGAGTTTTGAGAGGAGGGAGAGATTATTTCCAGCTGAGGACATTTGCAAAGACATTAATTCAGAAAACACTTGCTCTCTGGCTTCTCTGAGATAAGTTTCTGTTCACAGACATGTTTGGCCATGTATTAACCAGAGTTCAATCAGAGAAGCAGAGCCTTATGAATCACATAGAGGAAGGAATTTTTTATGGAGATTAGATTTTACACAGTCATGGGAAAGACCAATGATGGGGAGATCTATGCAAGACTGTTGGCCCTTCATCTGGTCTTGGATCTGAAGCTGCAATAGATCAGCCAGGAGAGCATTTGGAGAAGAAAGTTGGACATGAAATGTGCTAAAATAAGGAAAACCTGGTATCCTTGTTGATGAGTAGAAGCACACAAGGATAAACTAAAACCTGTGTCTGTCTCTCTTTTCCCAACCCTTGGTGATACAAGTGGCCTTCCACTGTAGCAGCACCTTTGATAATAGACCAGCACAGAGGCCTGGGCCTAGACTTAAAGAAACTTTAAAAGTTCCATTGTGAATTGGAAGCACGAGAGGGCTGGACACTGCCCCACTCCAACGGCATGAGCTCACAGGTCAGAGGTATCATGCCAGACCACAAGGAGGCTGTTTCAGAGAGTAAAAATGGCTACTACTTCACTTGCTTGCAACTTCTAAATCTCCAATTTCCAAAGTTCTCTTGTGGCCAACCTGGACCCAAAACCACACATTCTGGTGAATATAGTCACAGCTTAACTAAGTAGCGAAGCTGCCACAGCCAGTCCACTATTTTTTATTAGAATGATTAGATAGCATTTAAATATTAGAAGGTTTCATGTAAATGACCAAACATTTGAACTTCCCTTGAAAGAAAAATGATCATGTAGATATTCACAAACTGATTCTAAATTTATATGGAGAGGTGAAAGACTCAGAAAAGTCAATATCATTTTGAAGGAGAAGAACAACGTTGGAAGACTGACACTACCTGCCTTTAAGATTTACTATAAAACCACAGTAATCAAGCCGATGTGGTATTGGTGAAAGAATAGACAGATAGACCAAAGAAGCAGAATGTAGAACCTAGAAATAGATCCACATAAATATAGTTAATTGACCTTTGACAAGGGAGCAAAGACAGCAGAGTAAAACAAAGATAGTCTTTTCAAAAAATGATATTGGAACAACTAGATATCCACATGCAAAAAAAAAAAAAAAAAAGAATCTAGACACAGACCTCACACCATTCACAAAGATTAAGTCAAAATGGATCAAAGACTTAAATATAAAATACAGAATTATAAAACTGCTAGAAGATACATAGAGGAAACATAAATGACCTTGTGTATGACAATGCCTTTTTAGATACGGTGCCAAGAGCATGAGCCACAAAAGAAACAATTGATAAATTCGGGTTCATTAAAATTAAAAATGCTGGCTTTGTGAAAGACAATGTCATAGACTGAAAGAAAATATTTACAAAGGACATATATGATAAGGGACTGTCATGTGCAATGTAGAAAGGACTCTTAAAACTCAACAATATGAAAACAAACAATCTAATTGAAAAATGAGGCAAAGACCTTAACAGACACCCCACCAAAAAAGGTATACAGATGACAAATCGGCATATGAAAAAATGCTCTACATTTTGTCATTAGAGAAGTACAAATTGAAACGGCAATGAGATAGTACTATGTACCAATCAGAATGGCCAAAATTTGGAACACTGATAATATCAACTACTGATGAGGATGTGAATATGGAGGAATTTTCATTCACTGCTAATGGAAATGTAAAATTATATAACCATGATGGCAGAGAGTTTGGCTATTTCTTACAGAACTAAGTGTACTCACACATAATCCAGCAATCACACTCCTTAGTATTTACCTAAATGAGTTGAAAACTTATGTCTTCACAAAAACCTACTATAAGCAGATGTTTATAGCAGCTTTATTCATAATTGCCAAAACTTGGAAGCAACTAAGATATCCTTCAGTATGTGAATGGATATAAATGAACTGTGATACATCCAGACAATGGGATATTATTCAGCGCTAAAAAAAAATGAGTTGTCAAGCTGTAAAAAAGCATAGGGGAATCTTCAATTCATATTAATAAGTAAAAGATCTGCAAAGGCAACATACTGTATAATTCCCAATATAAGGCATTCTAGAAAATGGAAGACTATGGAGATGGTATGAAGATCAGTATTAGCTAGGGGATATGGGCTGCGGAGGGGTCAATAAGCAGAGCTCAGAGGATTTTTAGGGCAGTGAAAATGCCTTGTATAATACCATAATGATGGATACATATCATACATTTGTCCAAACTTACAGAATGCCCAACCCCAAGAGTGAATTAGAATTGAAACTATGGACTCTGGGTGATAATGATGTATCAGTGGAGGTTCATCAATTACATCAAATAGGAGGAAGGAGGCAAGATGGCGCAAACGAGTAAGGGTCATCGTTGCCACCGGTCCCCTGAATTGAGCTGGAAATCTGCCAAACCATCCTGAACACCTACAAAATCAACGCGAGGTGTAAGACTGTCTGGATCTCTACACAAGAAAAACTCCACCGTGGCTGAGTGGTGGCTTCCAACCACTCCGGATTTTCCTCAGGTTAATCTTGCCTGAGTCGTGGTTGATATATTGGACCCTGTACATTCCCTCAGCCATCCCTCAAGAGAATGACTAGGAGGAGGAACTCCCAACAAAGAAAAGAACCAGAGACAATGGCCTCTGCCACAGACTTAATGGATATGGATATAACGAAGATGTCAGAAAAAGACTTCAGAATAA
>CM053609.1:107972699-108027673 GCA_028646535.1 Procyon lotor
AGACCAGAAAGTAACAGAGACATTCTACAGAAACAGGGACTTTACAGGCAATATGATAGCACTAAATTCATATCTTTCAATAATTACATCAAATATATAACTGGTGAAGGATGTTGATAACAGGGTAGTCTATGCATATATGAGGAGGGGTATATGGGAAATCTCTGTACCTTCCTCTTAATTTTCTGTGAACTCAAAACTGTGCTAAAAATTAAATCCTAATAAAAAAAGAAAAAAATCAGCTAATCTGGCATTCATACATGACAGCAGGTGACTAGAACTTGGGAGGAAGCCTCCTGTGCTTTCCTGTTTACCATTTGTCTCCATCATTTCCTATCAGCCTCCATCACCAAAACCATATTAGTTATTATTTACCATTGCTAGGGACTGGATGTTTATGCCCCTAGTCCAACCTTAGTCATATGTTGAAGCCCTAATCCCCCATGTGATCGTATTTGAAGGTAGGGTCCTTGGGAAGTCACAAGATTTAGGTGAGATCATGAGAGTAAGGCCCCCATGATGGAATCTATGCCTTTATAAAAGAAGGCAGAGACCAGAGGTCTCTCTGCCATGTGAAGACATTGCAAGGAGACAACTCTCTGAAGGGAAGAAGAAGGATCTCCCCAGAACCTGACCATGCTGACACTGATCTTGGATGTCTAGCCCCCAGAACTATAAAGAATAATTTCTGTTGGTTAAGCCACCCAGTCTGTGGTATTTATAACAACTAAATATTTGTGTATTTATAACAACTAAAGCTAATTAAGATAACCATGATGCTGTTCTTTTCTTTTTTCTTTCCCTCCTTGCCCCCATGAAACCTGAAGTTTCATGTAAGTTTCATTTGAGACCCCATATTCTGAAGGAGGCTTTGGGTTGAGTGTCAGAAGAATTTGTGGTTGACATGGGAAGTGATAGGTATTTCAGGAAGTGTTATTGAAACATATTTTTAAACTCATGAACAGTCTTTGGTTTGGCAATATTTGAAGTGTGAAGGCGAGTTCGGTGCAATATGGTAGTTTGAAAGTAGTTTGGGGCCAGATGGCAGAGAGTCTGGAACGCTGGTTTTATTTAGGAGACATAGGGAAACAATTGGAGCATTTTAAAGAGGTGAGGGAAATCCTATAGCTATGGTATAGGAAAACCAATCCAGAGGTTGTATAACAGTGAATTATGTGGCATCAGAGACAGACATGGGAACTATCTGTTGTGATGCAGCAATGTTTAGTCTATTATCAGTCTTTGCATGAAAACACAGTCTGGTTATTATTGTTGCCACTGAGCCATTGTCTCTGCACCATTTAAATATGTCACAGAATTTGAAGCTCTAGATTTATTTATCACTGTGGTTGATGGATAGGACTCCAAGTTTTCTTTTGTTTAAGGCAAACATATTCAAGCTGGTAATCGAGTTCATATCCAAGCTCCCCAGATGGTTTGGTTGACAAGACTGTTCTGGAAATCTTGCAAGCACTTTTCTGTGGTATTTTAGCATTGCTGCTTTCAATCTTGGTTGGGAACCATAAAAATAATATTTCATTCATTGTGCTGTAGAAGAGACCCTTAGAGCTTGATACCTGAAGGAAAGGATTTTGTGAAGAGCATCACATTCCTATGTAAAATGAGGCACCAGCTTGGAAAACAGTTAAATTATGACATAGGGGATAGCAAATAAATGATGCCATTACACTATCACCAAAAAGTTATGAGGTTTCAGGTACATCCTTTAAGTGACTGACTGAGAGGGAGATTATTCAAACTAGTGAGCCAGGAAAGACTCTTTGGTTTCTTCTTAAGCAAACCCATGATTTGCTTGCTCCGAATGATAAATGGAGTTGGTGTCTTTCAACAGAAACCCCCAAATCACAATAAACCAAGGGGATAGGACCTTACTGACTGCATTTCAGAAACCAGAATCTGAGAATTCAAAAGCAACACTAGTGAATAACCCCCAAATCTCCAATGAATTCAAAATGACCAACTGCTAAAAATATATTAAGAAGTAAATAAACAAAAATATTTTGTGTTCATTGAATATTACTGAGATCTTCTGCTCTTGGGTGGAAGAGCTTGACAACAATTAAGCAAAACCACCAGTCTGTCTTCTACTCTGGTATAAACATCATGCTATCCCTCTATGGCACACGTATCTGGCTTGATTTTATTGAGAGAACTTCAGGGTTAAGGGACAGAGCTACAGCTAAAAGGTGAATAGATGCGATTAAAGTGAGAATGCATTGGCACTTAAATGAAAGAAGGGCTCACATTAGGGTAAGCTTTCTCCTTAGAAATCTTGTGCCCTGAAGTTCGCTATTGCCAACTTTGGCACTTCCAAGCCCTTATTCTGTTTTGGGCAATGAGACCCGCTAGATTTAATCTCCCTCCAGAAAGAAAACTATTTCAAGGCATGATAAAGACCGTATCTTAAAATCCAGGGCCAATTCCCTTTATTTCACTCTTGTGTAAGTCGACTTCCTCATACAAGAGTCTCTTCTATAGCTTTCTGGTTCTAAGTCGATTTGCTTTTTTCTATCCTCACACTTGGTTTGAGCCCCAAATCATGGCCAATTAGTGATTGTTAATCAGAGTATATGAGTCAGCTCAGGCTGCCATAATAAAATATCACAGGATGCAAGGCTTTAACAACAGAAATTTGTTATCTTATGGTTCTGGAGGCTGGAAAGTCCAATATCAAGGTGCCAGTCAATCAATTAGGTTCCTGGTGAGAACCTTCTTCCTGGTTTACAGATGGCCACCTTTTCGCTGTCCTCACATGGCAGAGAGAGAGAAAAAGAGAGAGAGAGATGACAGATCTTTCTCTTCTCATCAATCTATCAATCTTACTGGAGTATGACTCACCTCCCTTAACCTTATTCACCTCCTAAAAACCCCATCTCTAAATCAAGTTACATTGAGGGTTAGGACTTTATCAAATGTATTTTATGGGCACACCATTCAGTACATAGCACACAATAAATTGCTTAACTTTTAAGCCTTAATGTCCTCATGTGGAACAGTGGGCTAATGTCTTCTTCAAATGGCTGTTGTCCAAAACAAATGAGATAGTACATTTTAACAATATCAGAGTTGCACAGTAAATCTAAGCTTTCCCTGACATTAAGCCACCTGGCTAGGTATCCATACTATTCCTGGACCTGAAGTGTCTACATCTTTGCCTCTACCCTCCTGCTGGGCTTGCATCTTTGGCGGGTGTCGCCAGGCCCCTAACCGACAGGATCAGAAGCTCTCAATGCCTACCCAAGTCCCCGACTTGTGCCTAAAAACATTTACCTGTTTACTAGTTCTTCTCTACACCCTCAAAAATCCCAATGTAGATGAAGCATGTAGATATAGATATGAGCTATATAGATAATGATAAATGGATAAAATCCCTGATTTCACTTAGGCAGAGTTTGTATCTTTCCACACCTATTGGGAAGCCTCTTCAAACAGTTTCAGAAGGGCTGATCAAAAGTATTTTAAAAGAAAGATTAAAAAGATTTAATACTGGTACTCTTTCTACTTATCTGGCCCTCTCTTGCTTTTTATTTCCATCCTATTACCTGCTGCTTTTACCAGACCTCTAGATCAGTGGTTCTCTACCAGCAACAGAAGAAAAAAATGGCATCAATTGTTCTAAGGATGCTTTTGAGAAATTCCAAATATAATGCTTTATTTGTGAAGAAACTAAGCCCAGTGTATAAACATAAAACTCCTTTATATTTCCAAAAATTGCTATACACGGTGCACTGTTGATCTTTTCACCTCTCCTACTGAGACGATTGTAATGCCTGCTACAGCAACGGCTTCCCAGTTTCTAAGGCATGCCTGGTCTTGTCTCATCCTCCCAAAACCCCATACGGGCGATGAAGCACAGAAAGATAGGTGACCTGCCCAAGGTCACCCCAGTAAACAGCGGGGGAGCCAGCATTTGGACTCAAGCAGACTGTCTTCGTAGGCCGCACTAAACCATGGTGTAATATACCCTTGAGGTGGAGAGAAAAGTGGCATCAGCCAGTAGCCATGGGATTTTCCATAATCTTGGCTGTGTCTGCCTGAGATGGCATGCTGCCTCTCACGTGTCTTGTCAGCCCCTGAACAATGAATGGTCAATGCAACTCTTTCATATTCTTGGTGGAAAGAAGTTCACCTCTGGTGGAAAAGGACTCTGAGAGCACGGTAACCATCAGTCACATTTCTGTTCAGTGAATTATATCTGACCAGAAGCAGTGGATTATAAAATCCCCTCCCCAAATCCTGTACCTTTCTGTTATTTTGAAATATAATTTGTGTCCAAGAGAAGAGTCTTAAAATGATGGCTCCAAGCTGAAACTATTCAGAGAAGGACTTCAGGTCTGCATTCGCACTTCAAACTTGCATGATATAAGCAAAATATAGGGTTGGCCCACTATGTTTGCATTCAGACAGGAAAATAAGGAATTCTTTTTCTCTTAGGCCTTGGGCAGCTTGGCCACTACAGAGGGCTCAGATCCACTAGTGATTTGACCCATCTATTTGGGAATTAAGCCCTAGCATTCTCGGAATGAGAAAAATGCTGCTTTGTAGAACTACAGGCAGATCAGGAATAGGGAAAATGAGGGAAAAGACAAAGAAGACGTTTTGATTCAACTTTTTCAGAGTCTGTAGTATTAATCACACAGCATTCCCCAGATATTTGATATTCATCTTCTTATTGAAAGGAATGAATACATTTGTAAAAGGAAAAGACTACTTTTGGATGTTATTTAGGGGGAAAAACAGCATAGAGATTTAAACTCGGCTTTAAGCACCCAGGTGGCATTTAAGTAATTAATATAATGTAAATGTCCACCAATACATGAAAGGCAAAGAAAAGCAGTATAATATGGTAGACATATGGGTACTGGAATCTCAATTTTCTTATTTTTGATATAGGGATTCATCTCATGGGGTTCTTGTGAAAAGCAATGCAATATCTCTATATTATCACACTCAGGGAGAGCTAGCATAGTGTAGATTGAGCATACTCTATGACTTCAGAAAAGTTACTTTACCACCTTGGACTTAAAAAATGGAGTTGATAAGAAGAGTGCCTACCGCATCAGATTATTATAAGGATTTAATAAGTAACTAATTATAAAGTGATGGGAACAGGGCCCAAAGCAGAGTAAGTACTATGTAAAATTTTGAAAAATAGTGTGTTAACTACTAATGGTCTGACATTTACTTTTTCTAATTCCAGAACCAGCATCCCATTTTGGCTTTGGGAAATATCCCCACCACCTGTCTTTGAAGGCAGTCTTAGTGATGCAGTCAATCCAGGTGCTACAGCCAAACCTGGTGGGAGCTAGGGGTGGTGGAGGTGAATTAAAGCAGGCTAATCAGACACTATCTTCCTGCAATTTGACTCATACACAGGAACCACACAGACTCTGTATTGTAATGTATTCATCCCAACTCCTGCACCCTACAGATCCCTCTCATGAATTCTTCACTTTAAGATTCCAAGGTTGCCTCAATCTCTGCCCAGTCTAGGACCTTATCAATCAATTCTAGAGACAGCTTCTTTCAAAAAATGAGCCACTAAAAAACAAATTCCAATAAGTAAATAAATAAAAAATAAGCCCCTATCTTTTTTTTCTTTTTTAAATCTATATTTATGACTTTTAATCAAATATTCCCAAATGTTCACAATGGGTACCCAAATACATTTTATTAATTATTAGAATCAGAGTGATCAGGGGCACCTGGGTGGCTTGGTGGGTTAAAGCCTCCACCTTCGGCTCAGATCATGATCTCAGAGTCCTGGGATGGAGCCCCGCATCCGGAGTCTCTGCTCAGCAGGGAGCTTGCTACCCTTCTCTCTCTGCCTGCTTCTCTGCCTACTTGTGGTCTCTCTCTCTGTCAAATAAATAAATAAAATCTTTAAAAAAAAAAAAAAGAATCAGAGTAATCATTCTAAGCCATTCTTTTTTAAAAAAGACTTTATTTGAGAGAGAGCACAAGCAAGAGGAGCAGCAGAGGGAAAGGGAGAAGCAGACTCCCCGCCAAGCAGGGAACCTGATGTGGGGCTTGATCCCAGGACCATGACCTGAGCAGGAAGCAGATGCTTAACCAGTTGAATCACCCAGGCACCCCTCTAAATTGTGCTTTTATATTGAGGTTAATTTATTTATTAGTTACACAAAAAAATATATCAGTGTGACCCTCCTTCTCTCCAAATTAGTTTCTGTTTGTGCTCATTTAAACTCTGATGGAATTATTTAGTTCCTATTTAGTTCCATCTTGATTCCCATCTGTGCCAAGTAGAAAAGCTATATAACCATAATCTGGCAAGAGTTGACGGTATGAATGACTGGAAAGGGGTGTCTCTTCATTGACCAATTCTAGCTGCAGGATCTAAGAGACTATTTGCCTGGCCCATGAGGGCCCAGGGTTTGGCTCTACATTTCCAAAAATTTCAGAGGTACATAGTACTAAATAAAAATGCACAGATAGAAAAGAAGTAGTGTCATTGATAATCATGAATTCTTGGTGTTGCTACCAGGTCCCTCCTTTCACTGTTAAAATATGAAAGGAAATACAGCAGTAAACAAAACAAAATATATGTCTGAATAATTTGAGAATGGCTAATTGGACTTTGAAAAATATTCATATACAACAAAATAAATTTCTAATTGCTATCATTCGAGACCCTAATACAAAATAAATAACTTCATACTGAGATGTTAGAGATCATGCGGCGAGCAATTTGAAGGGGAAAAAAAAGACTTTTTTTCTGGACCAGTTAAATCATTTATCAAAAATTATAAACAAATCTATAGAGACAGAAAGTACATTAGTGGTTGCCTAGGGCTGGGAGATGGTGATGTGAAAATGATTGCTAATGGGTACAAGGCTGCTTTGGGGGATGATGAAAATGTCCTAAAATTAGATTATGATGATGGCTGCAAAACTGTAAATATAATAACAATCAGTGCATTTTGCACTTTGAACAGGTAAACTCTATAGTATGCAAATTATACCCCAAAAAGTCATTTTAAAATGGTTGAATTCTCACCTTATAAGTTATTGGAAAACTCTACCTAGCCTGAATGACAGTTAGCAGACTTGGATTAGGGGTGTCCAGGTTAAGTTGGAAGACCTAAAAATCAATGAAATGCACCCAAATCAAAATCCACATTCAGATCAGTACCAGACAGCCCATGGAAACCGGGGTCTGTATTACAAATGAGAAATGGAGCTGTGTTAGGAAGGAGATGGACATGAACTGAGCTGGAGTAAATTCAGTTCAACATGTCACCCTTATCGATTGGGCATCATGATCTAGTGAGCATTTCTCAGGGAGAGATAGTCTATCTATATTTTCCACCTGCCTGGTGTTGAGTCAAATAGCACCTTGCAGTTAGATCACCCAGTATTCTTTAGGGCACCCTTCATAGCCTTCTTATTTCCTTATCTCAGTCTTCATAAGTGCCCTCAGGCTGTTGCCAGCTTCTAACACTCTCTCTTAGAGAGTGTGGCTATGCAGGCCACACACCTAGCTGGCCCTGTGGAATTCCACAGATTTGACTAAGTCAATGGATGGATGAGGCTAACAGGTGAGGGAACTTCTCACTTGATGTCTAAGTGTGCATGAAGAGCAGCTCTCACCGTGAAGGACAAAGCCCTGTAGATTATTTGCAAAGCATATATTTGCATGCTGAAAGGAACCTAAGCTAGAAAAAGAATGAGAATGTCAAAATGTAATATTCAAGAAGAAAATAGTTGAAATCCAAATACTTAATTTTCCTACATGATTTGTAAACTCTTCTTCTACACACTAAGGTTTTTTGTTTGTTTGTTTCTCTGTTCATTTCTCCTGTCAGTAATAATTAATTTGAAATTTCCCTCACACTGATTGTTGTACACACAAATCACACACAGATGTCATGAAAGCACTTCAGAGAGCCTCTACGATAGTCCCCCTTCATAGCTTTATATGTGAAGAGAAAGAGGATACAGAATTTGGGGCATTTTGCTCAAGTATTATCAACCTAAATTAAAGCTGACTATTTCTAAGATTAAGGATGTCTCCCATTATACAGTCTCCACCTCTTTAAACCAGTGTGTCTCCAAATTGAATGTACACATGAAATACTGGTGAACTTGTCAATCTTGTTAAAATCCAGAATCTCACTTTGAGTTGTAAGGTTCTATCTGTATTTGAAAGCCCTTCTGTAATTTGCAAAGCACTTTACATAGGGTAATAGCATTTTTCACCATGACCTATGAAAATAGAAAATTATAATTGCAGTCTTATGAACAGGAATGTGATATGCTTTGCTTCACACACTAAGTGTTAGATCAAGAATTCAAGCTGGAAGAAAAAAAGAATTCAAGCTGGATCTGTGATTCTAAATCTTGTATCCTTTTCCCTCAATCCCATTTCTCCTTGGTAGAAACACATGTTCTGTGAATGTTTCTTTCTGAGATATAACAGGGGGCTGTAACTTTTCCAAAAATCCTCTTATTTCACTTATTTTTTCATTCTTTGTCTGCCATAGATTTTTCTTGACATGTTTTTTATGTGTAAATATGACCCCATTGTAACTTTTACTATCAATCTCCACCATGAACCCTTTCAAGGTAAGGTTGTATTTCTTCTTCTGGGTTATTTACATATTTTTCCACTGGTTTCAAAATCTCTTCTATAGTCAGTACTTGAGCCATGTACATTAAACATTATATTCCCATATTTTATTTCTGTCTACTAATTTGCCTTTTAATCATATTTGCTGTTTGCCTAGAACTTGCCCAAACTTCTTAGCTCCATTTTTGTATCAAAGTAATTAAAAGGAACACAAATAATCACAGTCCCAAGTTTCCTGACTCAGAATCTATACAGAAAATCATTTCTTTGCTCTTTTCAAGGGCTTTTATGAAAATAGATTATAAAAGGGTTCCAAATGAAATTTTTTGGTGACTTGTTTATTTTGAAATAAAGAAGTCACAGGAGGAAGAGAGAGAGAACACATTTGGAAGGATGATTTAGTGGAAATAGAACTTGCAATATTTAGTTGCATATTATTTTATGGGGATCATGGAAAAATATAAAAGGTACACTACAGCTAATTTTTCTATGTAGAGTTCTTAAAAATTTATAGCATCTATATTTGTTAAAAAGACTTTCTTATTATTTGTAATAAAAATATTTAGCCATCCTATTAAGAATAAACCACGATTCTCTATTATGAATGGTATTTCATCTTTCTATTGTATGAGTCAAAGACCACTGGGTGGAACAATGATCATTCAAGAAAACGCAGGGGTGAATAACAACATTTCTAATTTGGGAGCCATGTTTTCTTTCTGCTTAAATTAATCTCTGAAATGATATGAAATAAAAATCTGCACCACCCATTCTGGTTTTATAAGCTGATTCAGACCTATCTCCTCAATTTCTCTATAGTTAGAAGGAAGGAAGAACCCCATGAAGGAGAAAAATATAAATGCCCCAAAGAGATGACCCACTCTATAGGTCATACCACCACACTATTGTTTGTAAATAGTTGCCATGTTAGAGGCCAACCCTAACTATCCCACAATACGCAGGGCTGATAGAATCAAGATGCACAGGCCTCTGATTCCAGGACAATTTGTACTAAATGCTGATGAAAGATCAGATGACCGCAAGGTAGAGACACTCAGAGTAGTTTCAGAGAAGATCTGTCTTTGTTTTAAATTGCCTACTCTTAGAACTCGGATATGCTCCTAAAATCACTCACTACCACTAAGGATTTCTCCCAGGATCTAGGGGTCTGTCTACAAGAGAATTTGCATTCCTTCTACTCTTACCTAATTTCTTTACTTTCCTGAAGATGTAAGAAGGACCCCAACATTTACCCCACAAGAACAAATCCCCTCAAGAGGAGAGAGTCTGGGTCCTACCTAAAATAGTGATCCCTAACTTTGGTTGCATGTTAAAATAGATGAACAAATTTTTAAAAACTGCAAATGTCCATGTCCCGGTCCTGGGCCAGTTAAACAGGATCATCTACAGAAGGAGCTCTCAAGCTTTAAAACTTCTCAAATGATTTCAATGTGCACCAATTTTGGAGGCTACCTTGGAGATGACCTAGTAAAAATAAAAATAAATACAGTGAAAAAACAAAAATAAATAAAAATAAATTGGCAACAGAGTTAGGATGGTTCCTTTCTAATCAAAGGCTCTTTGTACTGCAGAGAATTGTTGCAAATAAATTTTAAAGAGGGTACCCATTGAATGACTATTTAGTAAATTGCAACTGAATAAGACATGAATATACATTTCAGTAAGGTAGTGTAATAGAAATCAAATTTAAAACCCCAGGGGGAGGAAATCACCAGGGTCAGTGAAAGTTTGTAGCCAGGGAGATTATGTCACATATTTACATTATTATTTAATTGTATGTTAAACAGGATTTGTAAAATGAACTACAAATCCAAATACCCCCACAGAGGCAGAGTCCTAAAAACTTTCATCTCAGGTTGACATGGATTAGAGATTTGAAAGCCCACTTCTCCTTTTACCACGTCAAATTATAAAAGGAAAAATAAAATGCTGATTCGAGTCTCTAATGAAAGGTAACTGTACAGTTATTGGAAACATACTTCCCGGCAAAAGAGGATCTTATTACAGCACCGAACTAGGCCTGCGTCTTCCTACCTTAAGGTTTTTGAGATTGCTGTTTACTTTCATCTGGTTTTCATTTGAAAAATCCCATCTGTGCGAGGCCTGAAAGAATTGTAAAAATACTACAGTTACAAGCATTTAAGTAAGGTGAACAGAATTCCCTGGGTTTACTTTGCTAAAATGATGTTTAAAGAAGATTTCGGTGATGTAGGCTGTGAGACCACTATGATATACCTGCTCCAGCTAATTATGTGTCTGAGATGGGAGGCAAACCAGAGCTTCCACCCCAGAAGGGAGGGGAAATACGCTGGCAGCTTTATGCACTTACACTAAGTATGGACATTTTCAAAAGTGAATGTATTATACTTAAACTCATTATGCAAAACTTTGGATAATAGCATATTTATCTGCCATTTTATATTATAATCTAAACACTTGTGGCTACACACATAAAAGCTGAAAATAATGGAGTGGAGGAAAGAATGTTTCTATATTTCCAAAGAACTAAGAATCAAATCAAATCAAATAAGCCAGAATGTTCTCGTTTTATATATTACTTATAAAGGATTTGGGTTTGCTATGGGAAAACAATGTGTGGCTTAGTTACTCTGGCATCAGCAAATGGAGTACGTCTCAGGGAAAACAGGAGATCGGAGAGAAGTGGAAATGTCAATAGGTTAAATGTGAATGTTTTAAAAGATATCTTGGCATAAACATTATAGAAAGGAAAGAGGGGGTTTGGGTCAACATGGTACCTGGGTAAGTAGGACATGTATCATCTCCCCACTCTCTCCCCCACCCCGAGTACACCATTTATATTGATGGAAATAATTCAGGCCAGATATTTGCAAAGGTGACTTAGATATTTCTAAGGTGCTTATTCCAGAGTTCAAAGGAGGCACTAAGCAACCATCTGGTCTTTGCCCAACTTTGGATGATCATTCACTGAGTGTTTCGATGAAGTTCAGACTTGCCATTGGTCCTAGAAACAGTATCTGTTTAGGGGATTTTAATTCAGCTATTCAAAACTTTGTATGCTCTGCACCTATAACCGGTTGCCCCCAGATGCCTTTGTTTAAGTCCGATTCAAACTTCTGAAAGAGACAAAACTTGATCTCTAATGCTTGCCTGATTGTAAAGTGTAGAATTTATAAAAGTTCCTCACCTCAAGGATCCATGAAGGAAAATGGGTCCTTTATTGCTTCTGCGAAGGATTATTCTGGAAATTTAAACATACACCCCCCCACCCCCCCACAACACTAAAACTGCAGGAAAGGAACAGACAGAGCCACATAAGAAAGGGGTGTCAGTTAACTGGGGGTCTGTCCATTAAGATGGGCATAAATATATATATATGTATATATATATATACTATTCAGAAGTGAGATGATCATTGATGTTTCCCTTCTGTGGCTATTTCCTCTCACTGGTCACAAGTTAGTTGTGTCAAGTCACCAGGTAGAGTTCCCTGAACCCTGAATCTGATAGATTATATTTGCATATTCCCCCATTATATTTTCATAATGATATTTGTATTTAAAATAAAACTTGTGATGCTTTCTGGTTACTTAATGGTCAGTTTCTCCCCCAGTATTGTAAGATTCAAGAAAGCAGACATGGTATCTTATTTGATTTTTCCACAAGTAGGCATAAATAAATATTTAGAGATTTATTTAAATCTCAAATAAATCAGGATATGAATGAATATTTAAATTTCTTAAATTAGGCAGACATATAATCAATTATACCTATTTGCAAGAGCTTTGAGATTCTCATGTATCCAGCATCATGTTTAGAATTTTCATTCTTTCCATTGTCTTTATAAATTATTTTAGAACGAGCTTCAATAATTTTTAAAATAGATCAATTTTAGACAATAGAGAAGTCTCAAATGATACCTCATAATCACCCAAAGTGTATAGTTCACATTAAGATTCATTCTTCGTGTCATACATTTGACAGGTTTTGAAAATTGTACAATGATATGGATCCATCATTATAGTACCATACAGAATAGTTGTACTGCCCTAAAAATTCTACATTCTCCACCCATTCATCCTTCCTCCCTCATAACTCTTGGCAACCACTTATCTCCTTACTTGTCATGGTTTTGCTTTTTCCAGATGCCATATACATGGAATTATACAATATGTAGCCTTTGCAGATTGACTTCTTTCACTTAGTAAAATGTATTTATCGTTCCTCCATGTCTTTTCATGGCTTGCTAGCTCATTTCTTTTCAGTGCTGAATAGTAATTAGTATTATTATAATTATCATAATTATTAAAAATAATTATTATTCCATTGTCTGGGTGAAAACTGTCTTTCCAGTGGTTGTATCATTTTGCATTTCCACTAGCAGTGAATGAGAGTTCATCTTGCTCTTCATCTTTAGCAGCATTTTGCGTTGTCAGGGTCTGGGATTTTGGTCATTCCAAGGACAATGTAGTGGTATCTCCTTATTTCAATTTGCATTTCCCATTTCCCTACTGACATATGATGTTGGACTTCCTTTCATAGGCTCATTTGTTACCCATCTGGCTTCTTAGGTGAGGTGTCCAGGCCTTTTGCACATTTTTTGATCAAATTCTCCATCTCGTGATTATTAAATCATTTTTTTTATTTTGGAAGATTTACCTGATTTTTTTCAAAATTTTTACCAAATTTGTTATTAATAAAATGTTCAAACAGTTCTTAGAGACATTGATAAGTGGCTTTCATGTTTAATTTCCAGTTTAAATGTATAGAATCCATACCTATTATTTTATCTAAACTCACTTTTTATTACCATTGTTTAAACAACAAAGCGAATAGATATTCTAATGGTGAGCATCCCGAACTTTGATGCACTGAAGAAAGAAAGGTTTTCAGAAAGTGAATACATAGAGCAGTGAAAAATGTTATAGAGTACTTTAAAATTTACTTTTCTAAAAATTAAATAAATAGTAGTATGGATTTAATTCTCAGAGCCAGAACCCAAAAAATGTGCAATAAAATTGAATGCCACAGAGGACACGTTTCCCAACTTCATGCCCAGCATTATAATTTCTCAAGAAATATCCAGAAAGAGAAAAACTCTGACAATATTTGATACCCATATTTAGTCACATTCTAAGACTTATAAATGTTATTTCAGGTAATTTTAATGAAGGGGGAGAGAGAGAGAGAGAGAACTTTCCTCACAATTGGCCACTTCACATCTTTAGCCTTTTAGATTTCCAAATACAGTTCCCGCAGGGTAAGCAAAGCATTCTTGCCATGACTCACTTTCTGTACAACAGCTTGTTAGAGAACAAAAATGGAATTCCCAATTAGAAATATATACATAATGTTCAAGTTATGTCCAGCTCTGCAAATGGAAGGGACAGAAAATAGCAAATGTATTCCATTTGCATAAAACAAACACACTTTCCTCTATAGGAGGCATCTATTAAAGCAGGACTCTGCCCAACCAATTTGAGTTTCATGCAAATCCAAATAAGCCAAGAATCAGAGATTTCTGGTACCTAATCCTGGCTTTCACAATATGGAATTAAGTGTTTTAAGAGAAGGAAAAGAAAATCAAATTATATTAATAAGAATTGCTTGTACTACTGGAAGCTTAAGAAATTCTTTGAATATTAAAACAAGCTTTATTAGCTGATACTGGGAATATTAACACATTCAAGGAAGAGTTTAAATGATATTCATCAGGGCCTGGGTGGCTCAGTCATGTAAGTGCCTGCCCTCAGAACCAGTCCTGATCCCAGGGTGCTGGGATCCAGCCCCACGTGGGGCTCCCTGCTCAGTGGGGAGTCTGTTTCTCCCTCTCCCTCTGTCCCTCCCTACTGGTTTCCTTTCTCACTCTTTCTCGAATAAATGGATAAAATCTTCACAAAAAATAAAAGATATTGATCATCCCATCACAATTTGTGTATTATTGCAAATTGACCACCATCCTTTTCTTTCCAGAGCATATAAAATCAATACTGAGTATTAACCTCGATGAAGGAACTGATTTCACCTTGTGAATAAGACTACAGTTTGGGGGCGCCTGGGTAGCTCAGTGGGTTAAAGCTTCTGCCTTTGGCTCAGGTCATGATCTCAGGATCCTGGGATTGAGCCCCACATCAGGCTCTCTGCTCAGCAGGGAGCCTGCTTCCCCTTTCTCTGCCTGCCTCTCTACCTGCTTGTGATCTCTCTCCTCTCTGTCAAATAAATAAAATATAAAATAAAATAAAATAAAATAAAATAAAATAAAATAAAATAAAATAAAGACTGCAGTTCAGCCCCTCTACTTCTCACTGCCAATACTCCTCGGGCAAGCTCTTTCATGAACTACCTATATATCCAGTTGATTTATTCTGTAATCTCTTTGGAAGCAGATGTTTGCCTTGCCTGCCAATCAATGATTATTTTATTGAGTGCTCAGTATGTTCAGTGGAGTATGTGGTACTTGTCCTCAAGAGGCTTATAACTGGTGATTGGATGTCTTGATTAATTTAACAGCTATCTAAAGTAGGGCCTCTGTTTGTGTGCTAGTTCTACACGGAGAGCCTCTTAATCTTCTCAATATTCCTATGTGATGGGTGTTTTTATTGCCATTTTACAGATGGGGAAATAAAACCTCAGAGCCCAAGCTCTCATTTAGTCATGTTGGAATTCAAGCCCAAAATGCCATGCTACACAAGCCAGGGTGATTAATTTTACATATTTTCCTATGTTGGCTTCCCTTGAACTTCTGAGAAAGGCTTCCTCCTCACCTTTGCTCTTTGGATGACATAAAATAGCTTTATTTGAATTTGACATCCTTTAAGCTGGTGACAGTCATCTCAGTATATTTTCAGACCATAATGACTTCAGAGGAAACCAGAAAAAAAAGTGAGGAAAATTATCAAATATTGAAAAATGCTCAGTATGTAGATAAGAGAAATTTCTGGTGGTCAATATGCTGAGAACCTTAATGTTTTACAATGAAAATTTCACTCTAGGGCAAATAAGTGCCCTTAATATTAACAACAGCAGTAACAGAATTCATTTACAGCCCCTTTACCCTACTTACAGCATTCCCAACAAAGGGTTATAGTAAAATGATATTTTAGTCTCAGAGCATCAAAAATAAAGTATTTGTGGATATAGCAGTATTACATTTTGGTAGATTAGGTTTAATCAAGTCACTGAACATAAGAAGGATGACAAGCTGAGTAGAAATGTGCTATAAAAATAAAGATGCTAAGTAAGCACCCTATGTCATAGTGATCATTGTGGATTCTTAGGTAACAGCCCTGGCAGCCCGACAAGTGGAGGAAACTGTGCCTACAGGTGTGGCTCAATCATCAGTTATGCTTTATTAAAGGAAGGACTGATAAACTGTATTGACATTTTATTATTATTTATTTTACTCATTTGTTTATTATTTACGTAATTTATCATTTTGATGATTATTAATGTTCCACAACTTCTTTTTCTCTCATTTTTAGATAGTACTTATTGAAAAAGTAAGCAACCTAGCTAGTCAATGAGCATTGATTGAACATTATTTAATGATTTAATACACACTCTCATAGCACTTACTATGCACCAAGGATTGTTCCAAGTTCTTCATAGACAGGAATTATTTATTCCTCTTAACTTCCTTAGTCTTCTTCTTCTTTTTAAGATTTTATTTATTTATTTGTTAGAGAGAGAGAGCGAGCACAAGCAGGGAGAGTAGCAGGCAGAGGGCTCCTGACGAACAGGGAGACTGATGCAGGACTTGATCCCAGGACCCCAGGATCATGACCTGAGCCGACAAACCCGATGAACCGAGTCATCCAACTGTCCCTTAATCGTCGTCGTCTTCTTCTTCTTCTTCTTCTTCAAGATTTTATTTATTTATTTGAGAGAGAAAGAACAAGCAGGGGAGAGGAGTAGAGAGAGGGGGAGAAGCAGACTCCATGCTGAGCAGGGAGCTTGACATGGGGCTGGATCCCAGGCCCCCAGGATCATGACCTGAGCTGAAGACAGATGCTTAAGTGACTGACCCACCCAGCTGTCCCTATTTCCCTAACCTTCTTAACAATAGGTACACTAGTATCCCACTTTACAATTAAGGAAACTGAGGCAGAACAAAGCTAAAAAACCTTAGCCGTGGTCAATCAGCAAGTACCAAATACTTGGCTCTAGGATTCCTGTCATTTACTGTTACATTATATGCCTCCCACTTTAAAAGAAAAAGAAAATATTTCCTAGCAACATTGAAGAACATTCACAAGAAAAATAATTTATTGGATCAGATGTGAAATATAGATGTTCTTAAAAATGTAATGACCTATGGGTCAGACCTAGTTGGTCAGATAAATGAAAGTGAAAAAATGCACCCTCCCTCTTAGCCACAGGAGTGTTCATATCTGGGCATGTTTAGGGGAAAAAATTCATTTGAAGATGATATTGAATTTTATTTTTTAATTTTCTTAAATTAATTTTATTTTTAAATTTATTTTTAATTTTAAATTAAGAATTAACTTTTAATTTAATTAAAAATAAAAATTTTTAATTATTATATGTATGCAATTGCAAAGCTCATTATCTACATGCCATCTACGTCTGAATGGTGTTTATCACCTCCCAGTTCAGCAGAGGGAAGCCTTGGTTGGTTGAACTCTCTGTAGAATTGTCTCTGTTCTCCATTCTTCTGACAGCAAGCAGCATGGGCTGTAAGAAACACTTGCAGAGGACATGCTGGCTGACATGATATGCCATTTCCTGACCACCCGCAGACTAAACCCAGAGGTGCAGTTCATGGAAAAGGCTTTGCAAATCAGGGGAGGGATGCATGGCACGGGGAAAAGGATCCTCGTTTCCATATTATACTAGAAGGCCATGACAGAAATGCTCACAGTCAGATGTGCCCTGTGAAAAGTTTGGCCATGACAGAAATGCTCACAGTCAGATGTGCCCTGTGAAGAGTTTGGTCATGCTTGACTAAAACCCTGTGTTTGAGACTCTTGAATATGAAAAACCCATATTTACTTGTGTTATCAAATTAGCCAAAATTCATGATTTCCACAGCTTTCCAGTTGAATCTGTCTACACAGATGACGTATTCGGCACACAAATCAGATCAGTTACCATTACCCTATTCTTCTCTTGGGGACTCCCAACTCTGCGGTTAATCTCCTCAGCCATTAAGAGGAATCTGTCTGAGAACGGCATCTTGTTTTATTTACACAAATAGGCATGTTCCTTATAAGAATTTCCATAACATTTGAAATGAGAAATGACTACTTTCTCACCCAATATTACTGTCAAAAATTATCTTCAGAGGACTGGGTTTCTAGGACGAAGGTTTTAAATAATATATAGCACATGTGCATATCATAAACCAAAATATATCTGAAGTACATGAATCGTATGTTAGTGGGTTTTTTTTTTATTATTATTATGTTCTTTCTTTTTGAAGTGGGAACAAGGAAAATAAGCCATGTTTCAATCTGAGAGAATTAAATGTCTCTTATTTGTGCAAAACAAACAATTTGGCTGATCATGTTTAATCAAATTATTCATGTGTGAGGGCTGGCATATTTTCTTTGTGGGACTGACAAGCTGAGTGGAAATGTGCCGTCATCGTAAAGCTTCTCTGTGTGAACATACTCCGTGTGGTCATTTTTTTGTCTGCTATTTGCTGACTGGGGAAGGCAATCAGATGTTTTAAAGTACTGGTCACCTACTAATTTCAGATTTTCTCTTGTTATTCTCCTCTAATGCTTCCCTCTCCTCACTTGATAGTGAAAGAGGTCAGGCCAGATTTCTTATGCGAGTGTGAAGCAAAAATCTGTTCTTAAATATACCCTTTAAAGACATTCCAGTGGTAAGTGTAATCACACTGCGGTAAAAATTCCCTTTCTCGACGGTTTCCAATTTATTTAATGGCATTTGGCATGCCCACTTTCTCTTTCCTTCTATCCCTCCACCTCGCCCCTCCACAGTGTCCTGATTCTTTTCAAACTGGTTTGCCACAGAGAGAGATACAAAAATTGGGGGCTCAGATGACAACCGGGGAAGATGGTGGAAAAGTGCTCAGCTGTGAAATCTCTGAATGTTGTAATAGGAATCAGATGAGCAAGTGACATCACTATGGTTCAGTCACTGCTGTAGCAAAAATCTGGTCTCAATTTTTCAGTTGCCTAGAAGCAAACATAATATTTAAGCAAAATGGGTTATAAAATCAGTTTGTTAGTTGGTAATATGTAAATCAGTCATTTTATCACTTTAAATATCTAAAAACACCCACATACATTAATGAGACATTGGGATTTAGAGCAGGGAACCGGACATTTGGGACATCAAAATAAATACAGAAGAGTTAAAGTCCCCATTACTCATGTGTTTTGAAGGGTCGTGGTGATAGCTAGCCACCCATACAGCACTAGAGCAGTTTACTATGTGCCTTGAAAATGGAATTGGAGAAGGGAGTATGGGCCATTTTATTTTTCTTTACCAGTATCCCTAATGAGTTACAAAGCATTTCTCCTCTTCTCCTTCCTTCTTCCTCTGTATATAATCTATTTCTTGGGCTAATCTTAAGGGTTTTTTCATATTGTTGAGCTACTAAAAGCCTAATTTAGTTGAATTCCATACTCACATCTCCAGCCTGGCTATTCTTGCATAATACCAGCTCTGTCTGGGTCTAGACTGGTACCCCATTGTGGGATGGAAGTAACATTCTTCTTGCAGAAATCCTCCATATTTGTACGTGACATTCTTGGTGCCGCCCTCACTGGATATGGGGCAGTTAGCATCCCCTTCCCTGTAGGGATCTGAGGGAAAGCCCTAGCACTCCTCAATTCAATGCTTCTCAAATCTGAAGACTCTTTGTCTTCTTAACTTTATAAAGTTGGGGGAGAGGATTGGTCAGAGCAGGAGGGAGGGTTAAGGCACAGGCATTATTCGTATCCAGCCCCGAGGAAAGTGTCTAGCTTTTACTCTGGGCATGTTCCTCTTTAGAATATGGGCTACTTTGTGTCCACTTCTCCTGGGCTTTAAGCTTTAGTCCTCAAAAGGGATTTCTAAAAATTATGTGATGTTGTCTTAGCACCATGTGCAATGATTATTGTACAAAAGGAATAATTTTCAATAATGGAACAACTAAAAGTACTGTTAGATTTTTGCATTTTGAGTTGTGACCAAATGCCGGATTTTTCCTCACTCTATCATTCCTATCATCCCTCTTAAGTTCCTCCTTATCCTAGATACGCTCCAAGATAAAGAGGATAATTCATTTTATTATCTTTCTGAAGTCTTTCCCTGTCCACCTTGAGAACCTGTGATAGTTCAAATGTAAAGAAATCCCACTCTACACACAAGGCATCCAGTGTTCAGGACTCAATGGGTGTTTATCAATACCCTGTCATAGAAATAATCAGAAGATTGAAGAATTCAGGCATATCATTCTTGCTTGATGTGATCAAGATGTAATATAGATAGTAATATAGATGAATGAAAATAAAGATATCTTTTCCTCCAAAGAGTTAAAGTCTTTGTAAAAGATATTATGCTTATTATAGAACATTTTATTTGAGATAAGTACTACTCATCTTCAGATTTCATGGACTTGAAATTTGACGAATTGATGCACACAGTGACTTATTCCAGTGCCTATAATCTGAGTGGTTGAGGGAGCCCAATCCAAAACATGAGCTTTTGGAATTTCAGGCTAGAACCCTGAGCTGCATGAGCTCTGCTTAAAGGGGGCATCTTGCGAACCTTCTGTGTCCATCCTTGCCTAAGATCAAATTCCTTCATCCTAGAGAGATCTGGCACACTCAAGAACCTCAAAGTGCAGGAAATAATTGAGGATGGCTTACTGGGAGTGTTCGTATCATATGCAAACCTTACGAGGTTGGTGAGCTATGTGGAATAACACCGCTGTGTCCTAGCCACGGAAATTATCTGTATGAATGGTTGGTTGACTGTGTCCTTCCAAACCTCAAATACGTATAATGCTACTTTCCTCCAAGTCATATGTGCTTAGAGCTCTTCCACACAGCATAAAGTTACTGTGAAAGCAACCGTTACGAATAAATTCCATACTGCCTCCAATGCCACCCTCAGTATCTTTACCTGTAGATGCAGATTCTTCTGAAGACATCATCTTGGGCTTTCCCTGTCTTGTTTGTAAGAAGCAATACTGAGATGAACCATGTCTCAAAACACAGAAGTAAGTTCTGACAGGACACATTTTTATCTTCTGCCAGGATTATTTAGAGGATTTTTTAAAACTTGGCTTCTGAAAAGAGCAGCTGAATTACAACATGTAATAGAGCTGTAATGATTTCTGAATGAGGGGAAAAAATGCCTTTAAAGGCATGGAATTATGTTCACATACGTGAACGTGTTTATTCAGGCACATTCATGCACGTGCTGGTAAATGGCGATGTTTCTTCCTTTCTCTGTAGCGCAGGAATAGAATTTGGCCAAAACTTTAAAAACACCATTTTCTTTGCTTCCAAACTTTTTTTTTTTATTTCAAAACATGGACAGCATAATGCTATCTGGTAAGGATAAATTGGAATACTATTTTTTCTCTATCTCTTATGTTACTAAATTCCCCCATGTTCTCTCTTAGTTAAAATAAATAGGTCCTGTATTTTTGCGTTTACATCAGATGTCACACTGTGACAAGCAACTTGCTGCACCTGATAGAGAACTGTATCCATTTTTTATTAGTTCCAGTCCTCCTGGTAACTGAAATCCTAAGGAAGAAGTTGCTTTGCACTGATGAAGCCAGTGTTCTCTCCAGAGTCGAACAAATTGTCTTTCTTGCCGGTACCGATTCCTTCAACACTCTCTGGAACTTGTCAAGGACAAGGAGGGTCAAGAATAGCTCTCCCATTTTAAGCTACATGACAAAACAGCAGAAAGTGTCCCATTTCAGCAAGACTGCATGAAGTTTATTCCTGTCATTGGTGCAATCAAATCAAATCTGTTCACCAGAAGTCAAATGTATTAGCTCCGTTCTTTTTTTTAAAATTCAAGAATTAGAGAGCCATCTACTGGCCTAATCTTCCTAAGTGATTTTCTAAACAGCTAGGGGACTAACATGAAGAAATGAACCATAGACCAAAACTCGAAGCCACACAAAAAGTATGTACGGTTCCCATTATATTTGGGGAAAAAGAAGTAAATATTTTCTCCTTCTGAGACTAACTAAAGAAGAAAATAGAAGTACAATTTCTATTGGAAAGATTAGATAAAATGGAGTCTATATTATGTAAATAAAATGAAATGATAATGATTAATTAACCAGTTAGTTAATCAGCAAGTAGTTATGAAAAATGTGCTACGTGTTTATTACCCTAAACATTTCTGGATAATTACAACACATGCTAATTCTTGTCAGAGAATTTATATTCTAATTTGAAATAAAAGAAAACAGAAACAGGACACTGAATGTGTGATACAGCATTCTGGCATCATACAAATATACAGGACTTATAGGTAGAATGCTTGAGTCTAGGGACACCTGGGTGGCTCAGTTGGTTAAGCATCTGCCTTTGTCTCAGGTCATGCTCTTGGGGTCTTGGGATCTAGTTCCACATCAGGCCCCCCGCAAGGAGTCTGCTTCTCCTTCTCCCTCTGTCCCTCCATCTGCCCATGCTCTCTCTCTCTCTCTCAAATAAATAAAGTCTAAAAAAAGAAAAAAAGAAAGAAGAGAAAAGAATACCTGAGTCCAAATGTTGCATATCCCACTTGGAAACATGATTAATTTGGGGCTGCTCGCTAAGCTTTCGATGTTCTGTCTGTAAATTGAGGAAGATAATATATGCTTCATAATTTATTATAATATGCTCGAATTAAAAAAAGTGTTATATGCATGCCTAATATAAATGCGGGAATCATAAAGTCTAAATGCATGAAATCCTGAGATCTCAACACTTCCAAAGGAGTAGTGAAGGCCAGAGTACTTATGGGAGGTGTTTTAAAGAGGGCCTAAATAATACTGCCATAGGTGAAAGTGATTTGGCTGGACATTTTATAAAGTATTTAAGTAATCTAAACACAGAACACATCAGACAGAGTGGGAAAAAAACTGTTAAGACACACGATTTCCCCATGGCTTGTAGCAGTTTAATTTATAGTGAAGTGTTTGAAGGATAGGAGGGAGGACAGTCGGAGCTGAAATTTAATCTCTGGCTGAACATAGGTTTTAAAAAATCAGCGAGGGAGAGAAGAGAAAATGAAGTAAGGAATAAAATGAACGGAAGATAATAGAGAGTTTCCAGGAGCATTAAGCTGAAGAGGGGACTTCATAAAAGAGAAGTCGAAACTTTGAAAGAGTCAAATTAGCTTGGAAAGCAGGAGGTGAAAATAATCATGTTAATGACTAAATTCTCTGGGATATCTAGAGGTTTATGTCAGCGTTAGGACCGTAAGGGGGGTACTCAGAGACGCACGGCAGTGGAATGCAGTGACTCCTAAAAGAACACTGCTCCCTTCATTCAAAGCCCACTGAAGATCAGGAATTTGGAATCCACATAGGCAAAAGGTCTGAGATTCCTAGGAAGAGTCTTTGCAAAGGGAATTCTAAAGCCTGCAAATATCTGTACATTACCTTTGCTTCAAGTATAAATGCACATACGAACGTTTCTTCTTTGTATGACTTCATTTCAAAAAAAGTGTTTCTTTAGAATGTAATAATAAAAAAGCCTGAAACCATCATTTTCCTTGTCAGTTTGCATAACAATAGTGAGTAATATAGCTATCCTTAATTTTTAGACAAGGAAGGCAAATTAATACTGGGCCATCTCGTGTATCTTCCAAAGCCTTCCATATATTTAGTACCGATTAAAGAGCAGATTTGATCTTCAGTATTTCTTTATTAAAAAAAAAAAAACCTCATTGACATTAACACAATTAATGGAAAATGCTTAGGATGCTTAAATTCTTATATCTTATTTTCTGGAAATATTTATCCATCCACAGTCTACATTTATAATAGGGGATTCAAACATAGATTCCAATTTTTCTCACACATATCATCTTTAAAAGTCTAATTTACAGGCTACCTCCTTCCTGAAGCAAGGTAATTCCTGGTACTGAAAAAGTCTGAAGGTGAAACTCACAAGCTCTTCAAGCACAATATGCTTAGTTAAAGGAGCATCTCCACCTACAATGAACTAAAGCTTATGAGTATATGTCTGTTAGTTTTCTTCCATTCCTTTCTTAATTGCACTGCAAAATAATCTCTTTCGCACTTGAACATTTATTTCGGCTCCCAAATGAAATTCCTGTCTCCTTCCCTCTGAAGCCCCAGAGGTTTTACTGGATTCCTCCTTACAATATTTATTTTTCCCTTGCATTTTAATTAGTGTCATCCTTAATAGATTCTAGTATGGGGCACCTGTGTGGCTCAGACGGTTAAGCATCTGCCTTTGGCTCAGGTCATGATCTCAGGGTCCTGGGATGGAGCCTCACATTTGGCTCCTTGCTCAGCGGGGAGCCTGCTTCTCCCTCTCTCTCTGCTTGGGTTCTCTCTCTCTCTCTCTCTTTCTTTCTTTCTCTCTCTCTGAAAAATAAATGAATAAAATCTTTGAAAAAAATAGATTCTAGCATGAAGTGTTGCTTAAAATAGATGTCACCCTCTGGGAGGGGTCAATGGATTGATGGATTACCCTCTCTCACAACACAAACCACAAGCACACACTCACACATCTCTTAGCCTGCATCAGGATGGAACAGGAAGAACAGGGCCCATCACCCCACTGGGAATCTTGCTGTGTTGATTAGGCCATTTATGCTAGTGATGGTTAAAGGATCTAAGAAGAGGTTGTCCAAACCAGCTAGATATTGAAATGACCTGAACTTAAGAAAGGAAAAAAAAAAAAAAAAGATTACCTAGACCTTATCTTAAAAATTCTGAATTATACTCTCCCCAGGATTGAGTCTTAAAAGTTGTGTTTTAAAAACCCTTTAGTGATTCTTATACAAACATCCTACAATTCATATCTGAAACCACTGGCTAATCCAGAAATGTATGAAATTAGCTAAATCTTCAGATCTGGATTTAAATTATTTTGAGAAATGTATACCTTTTACCTTCTAACCTAGCCAACTAGAATTCCTTAGAACAGTTTAGGGCTCGAGTCCAATTTAATGTTTTGTTTGCCTTCCTTTGCCTTGTTTTGTATGTTTCTGCCTCCAAGTCCTTTTGGAATGGAACACGTTTTTGCAAGCACGATCCTGGATACTGTGTCAGAATTCAGGACATCCTGGCATAATCTAAATTCCCCAATCCCACCCTAGGTTTTCCATTACCTCTAACACTTGCAACGTTGTCTTGGCATTAATAAGGTGAATTTAAGGTGAACTGAATTGAAAGTTAAGGTTAGAATTTGAGAAGAAGCCGTCAAATCATTAAGGCTCACTTTTTAATAGAGATAAATTGAGTACAAAACCATAATTCAAGCCATGTTTTATAGTCTTGGAAATCTTTGGAGAGCTGAGGCTAAGCGTGTGGATTTTTACTTCAAACCATTGAAGTTCAAAGCACCTGTTCCACTTGTTTGCAGTTGTATTGACACTGTTCCATCTCTCAGAGACTCAGTTTCTTCATCTGTCTAATGGTGATAATTACACTGTCTACCTCAGAGATACTGTGAGCTTGGTTCCAGACTACAACAATAAAGCGAATATTGTAATAAAGCCGGTCAATGAATGTTTGGTTTCTCAATGCATTTACAGTGATGCTTACACTATAATATAGTCTATAAAGTGTGTGATAGCATTGCCTTTGAGAAATGTACATTCATTTATTTCAAATAGTTTATTGATAAAAAATGCTAACCATCATCTGAGCTTTTAGCAAGTCATAATCACTGATTGCAGATAACCATACAGATAAAATACGATAATGAAAAAGGGTTTGAAATATCGTGAGATTTACCAAACTGTGACAGAGACATGAAGTGACAAATCATGTTGGAAACGTGATGCCCGCAGTCTAGCTCAATGTAAGGTTGCCACAAACTCTCAATGTGTAAAATAATGAAATATCTGCAAAGCACAGTAAAGTGAAGCACAATAAGATGAGATGTGTCTACTACAGATACCCTGAAACCGTTGGAGAATCCAATCCTGTTTGCTTAGTTTTGTTCATTCCTAGTACTCTTGGTCAGATCATTTCCAGTACTGTAAAGCCCAAAATGAAATTCACCACAAGTAGATGCACTTAGTACTTGGGCTATTGAGTCCTCCAGTGAACTGAACTCTTGAACATGTGTCCCTCATGTGTCCCTCTTTTGCTTCCATTTCTTTCTCAAGCGCACTGCAAAATATCTCTTGCATGTGAAATTCACAGACACAGAATTGTCAGAAGAAGCCTGGGAAAGTTTTGATTACAACCCCAGCAACTTTTTTTGGGATCTTGGGAAAGTTTAATCTCCCTCCTTCTTATTCCATCTTTAAAGCAGAAAAAACAAAATCTGTCCCAAACTTCAGCATTCTTACAGAAAAATATCTGTGCAGGATTCAGTAATTACAAATACTGAAGGAGATGGCACTCAGAGATACATTGATCAAAAGCCAAACCTCAAGAAAAAAAAAAAGAGAGAGAGAGATTAAGTATGTGGGTAATGACCCAGACTTTTGCTTCTACCATTTGGCTAGTTTTCATCTTGAACTTATTCATTGTAGTTGATTGAATACATTGATCTCTTAACTATGAGAGGTAGCTGGATTCTGTATATTGCAGACAATCCCTGGTCTCTGTGTATTTCATCGCTGCTGCAACATGCTGGGGGGTTTCATCTGTGCATATTTATGCCTTTGAAAATTATCTCAGTATGAGCTATTAAATGTTATTGGATTTAGTCGATATTCCATGTGAAGTGGTAAGTACAGCTCAGCTAAGTCACCTAACAAGTCCCCGCAGTTAAGGGTTTAATTTATAACACCTTCCAGAACAAAGGAATAAAACTAAAGTACCACTTAAACTCAACATTATATGATATGTCTGTGTATCTCAATTCCTCCAGGGGCTGAAGCTGTTGAGCCAGCCGGACAACTGAGAGTCTTACATTTTCATAAACGGGGTATCCTACAAATTCCCTTTCTCACACTGTGGCACAAGGAGTCTTTTTCTGATTTAACCTCAGCACTAATTTAAACAGATAATTTTTTAAAGATTTGATTTATTTGTCAGAGAGAGAGAACACAAGCAGGGGAGCAGCAGGCAGAGGGGGAAGCAGGCTTCCTGAAGAAAAAGGAGCCCTATGCAGGACTCGATCCCAGGACCCTAGGATCATGACCCGAGCTGAAGGCAGAGGCTTAACCGACTGAGCCACCCGGGCATCTCTTTAAACAGATACTTTTGCATTTACCACAGTCATGAAATTTCCATTGTGCATGCATTTTTTAGTTAAAATATAAAACCATTTTTTCCAGACATGAAGTAAACCTCTCAGGATTAAAGAGTAAATATTCTCAGAGATACAACAGTTGATGCAAGTGGAGGTTCAGTGATCTGCCCAGGACAGCTGGCAGGATATAAGTGAAATAAAAAGCAGGTATTCTGGAAGTTAGTATTTTAGTATGGCTTTTGGATGTATCTGATGTGACTGATGGAAATTGTAGATGTTATAACATGTCTTGGAGAAGATTGTTCTGAACTGTAATAACAGGATGATCTATTAGCTTCATGAACTTAGATGCCCAACTCTCCCCGGGATGGGGAAGTTCTCCCTCATGAGTCTTTTAAATGGAATTTCTACCTCTCTCCTCTCCTTCTGGAAATCTGATGATTCCAATATGGGTATTTCGGGTGATATTCCATAAATTGTGTTGCTGCTCTCTCTTTTTCATTCTTTGTTTCTTTATTGTCCTCCGACTGGATTGTCTCCAAGTTCCTGTTGTCTAATTCACTGACTTTGACTACATTCTAGTTATTCTGCTGTTGAGAATTCCTACTGCATTTTTTTATATCATTCAGTGAAATCTTTGGTTCCAGAGTTTCCATTTAGTTCTTCATTATGATTTCTATCTCTTTGTGATACTTCTCATTTTGTTCACAGATTCTTTTCCTGATTATTTTGCATCATCTTTCTGTGTTACCTTGTAGTTCCTTGACTTTCCTTAAAATAGCTATTTTGAATTCTTCATCAGGTAAATCACAAATACCCAAGTCTTTGGGTTTGGTGATTGGAGGATTGTTATGTTCTTCTGGTGATATCGTGTTTCCTTGATTTCCCTTGATTTTGCACGTTCCTTGAAGTTTTTCACGGCTGCATTTGAAGGAGTAGTCATCTCCCCCAATCTTTACTATTTATCTTCAGGTGGTACCTCTACTTGTGCACAGATGCTGAATTTTAAATGTTAAAGAGAGGACAAAATGGGGGCACCTGGGTGGCTCAGTGGGTTAAAGCCTCTGCCTTCAATTCAGGTCATGATCTCAGGTCCTGGGATCGAGCCCCGCATCAGGCTCTCTGCTCAGTGGGGAGCCTGCTTCCCCCTCTCTCTCTGTCTGCCTTTCTGCCTACTTGTGATCTTTCTCTATCAAATAAATAAATAAAATCTTTTAAAAAATAAAAATAAATTAATAAATAAATAAATAAAAAGAGAGGACAAAATGAGGTATATCTTATGTGTCATGATGTCTGGATATCACTCCAGACTATGTTTTTATTAAACACTTTTTAATATTTTATTCATCATGGGTTTTTGCATTAGTTTTGAGGATTTTTTTAAGACTATTACACTAAAATATTATTTATCTCAGTTATTGAGTTTTTCGATCCCCTTTTTAAATTGCTTGTTCTAGAGGAGGGCCTATTTCCTTCACCCTAGTCTTGGCCCTGCTTTCCTGATCACTCACTATGCAAATAGAAGTAGTCACCTTCTCCCTTTTATTTTGCACAAAAGTGTAGTGTTACATGTCACACAGTAATGTTTACACGTCTTTAAGCATTGCCTTCACCATTTAATATTCAAAAATTTTAAAATAGTTAATTATTGCTTTTCCCATTCCACAGATGTGAACCCTGATATTTGGAGATGATACAGGATTATCCAAAGCTACATGCTAGTGAGCAGACAAGGGATGTGAAGTCTAGTCTAACTTGCCCGTATCCTTAGCTTGTGTCAGCCCCTAAAGGAAGAAGATGATCTAGACTGACTGATTCTGTTGCAGTCGGGAAGGATGATTGTAAAGGTTGTAGGTCCTCCATCAGCCAATGGAAAATGAATTATCTCATTTGAAGAATTAAGACTTCTCACAGAGAGACTTAATGTCAGCTGCCTGGAGCTAATTTTCTTCCCAAGGTCGTGCCCACAGTTTTGGGATCTTCTTATATTCCATATTCCCTAGAATTGCCACTTTCTCTTCGGTACTCAACACACATTGAATAGCAATCAATATGCACTTTCAACCATCACTGACAGGAGAAGGTGAAGTCTTGTTTCCCAGTACTTCAGAATAACTTCCTCCAGCAAAACTATTAGGTCTACGTGACTTGTTGGCCCACCAGGCTTCAAATAAAGTTATTTCATAGATAATGAAAGTCTTCTAAGCTCACAAGACAAGGGAGACCTTAATTAAAATCAATGAAGAAAAAAAACCTGTAAAAACAATTAAGTATTGAAGTTGACTCCTTTTAATTTGGGGTCTGAAGGTCTTCTTGGGAAATTACTGAATCACCAGGATGATTTAATTTGGCTGCCTTGAATTAAGTTTTGGTGGGTTAGAAATGGTCTCTCAAAACAGTATAATGTATAATCCTGAGAAGCATTATAGGAATAGTAAAAATCCAAAGAACAAATAAAACATTTAAGCAGTCAATTAGATGGTGGAATCTGCTGCCTTCTGGAATAGATTCTTTCAGTTGAAATATTTTATGGGCTGTGTGTTCCAGGAAAAATTAGTTGGAGCCATTTTCTCTGAGAAGTAAATGGAAGTTTAAATAGAAATTTTACTCCAGGAAGGGTCCGTGTTTCAGTCTCAGATTTTTTTCCCCTGGAATTAGGTTTATTGACATAAATAAGTCAGTAAACAAAACAGAATCAATGATTGCATAATTTCTTTATAAACTTCTATATAAAGTAGGCAACGTCATGAATGTTAACAGAAATAGTTGTCTTGTTACTCATTTGAATAGGCATCTGTTGTTTCTATGGCACAGTATTAGTTGAATTTCCTTTGGACAACAGCTCTTACCTTCTTTCTTTCTATATAGTTTTTGGTTTTGTGGAGCTAACTCATCCCTAACTCCACAGGATACATATGATTCAAATCAAAGCCAATTTCCCATTCCATTTGCCGAGGTCAGGGATGACCTCGTGATTCAATTCAGTTCAAAAATTAACGAAGAAAACAAAAATGAAGTCTAAGGCTTTATGTTTAAATGAATGAAGTAGTAGAATCTCTCTCTCTTTTTATGGACTTGAACCAATTCTGCATAATATAGTTTGGATTTTGTTTTCTCTTATCTGCAAATAGTGAAATAAATATCTCCGAGGAAATTTATTATCTGTCATCTGACTTTGGATCAGGTGATATCCGTCCATGGATATAATATATATATTTGGGGTGTGTGTGTGTGTGTATAATATGTATATATTGTATATATTCCATAAAGATATTTGACCTATATAATTATATAGATCATATATATATATACGTATGTGTGTGTGTGTGTCTGTATTCCATAAAGATATTTGATCTGTTTGGAGATTTTTCTCATTCACCTCAAATTTGCATATGTGCAACCACTGAATAGGCCTTTAAAAAAATTCAGCCTTTAAATTTTATGAAGCCCTTTCTCTTCTAAAAGTATGACTTAAGCCAATAGGGCATAATAAAACAAGATAATAATCTGAGATTTCACAATTTATTATATAGGACTGATCTTACTATGGTCATTGACAATAGTAATAGACAGATAAGGAGGGAATAGAGAAAGCTACAGTTCCAAAGTGAATTCAAGGTAGTGGTGGTTGACTAATAGTTAAAGAGCATTACATCAAAATGAAGAAAGTCTAGACAATTTGAAATATTATTATTTAAATTAATGCGACCTAATTTCTTTAATTTCTTATGTCTATGGACTGTTGTCAAGTAAGTTACTCTTGTACCATCAGGAAAATGGATTGTTTCTGATAATTAAATCCCTTCCTAAAATGTTTATGTAGGGGTAAAAGAGAGAGACAGCCAAACAAATGATATACAGTTGAATGAATTTTCACTTCCTTGGTTGAATCAGTCTTGCATGATTTCCTTAGGAAATCCATGCCCAAATACTTTGGTTTAATGATGAACTTGCTCTGCAATTGTTTAACTCCCTTTGGCTTTTCTTTCCCATCCATAATAGGTGACACATCCCCCCACTGAGTCACTCTTGACTTTAAATTATGAAATGATGCCAAAGCTCTTTGCAAAAATAAAGTGTTCTGTATGTGATTCATAATCAAAATAATGATGTTAACCTCTACAAAGTCTCCTAAAAATAATTATGCTTCATAGACTCCAAATCAGTACAGCTGGCTTGAGTTTCATTTTTAAACCCACATTAAGTTAGAAGCATTTGATCAAGTAAAACTGGCTTAAAAGCAATAGACAAGCTAGAGAGGAGATTCAGTATCTAGTTAAGAAGAAACCAAATGGAAAGAGTCAGAAAGAGAAAGAGTTTTGGCAATTTGTATACATAAACACAGGTCTTCTCCCCAAAGCAGAGAACTAATTCCTTGCTTAAAACAAAACAAAGCAAAACAAACAATAATGACAACAAACAAAGAAAGGGTTGATAAAGGCAGAATGAGTCCATAGCCTTCGAAAAAACAATGGTAACAGTGTGCTTTTATTGAAGGTACTGTCTGCGTAAGAGACTAGCTAAGCTACGTACATATTTTTTCCAAATTATTTCATATAACGACTTCAGAAGTTGCTTATTATTAAATCCCACATTTTACAAAAAAAGAAACTGAAATTAACTAGCTTTACCAGAATTATAAATTAGTTAATGAGAAAGAGGTATATGACAAAGCTTGGTTAGCTGCCAAAAACTATGATTTACAGCAAAAAGGACCATATACCCCATGTATTAGGTCATGTGCACCTAAAAATAACAATTTTGCTTACACTTAAGTGACACGAGCTTCTTCCTTCCTTCCCTCCTTCTTTCCTTCTTTCTCTACCTTCCCCCTTTCTTTTTTGTGCTTTCACTGACCAGTCTCAACTGTGATAGAGACAAATGACAGTCAGAAAAGAGTTTTTCACAAATCCTTCTATCTACACCAAAATGTGGTGGAAGATTGCAGTACATTTCCAAGGAAACCCAAACATGTTCAGTGGATACTTCAAACTATCTGTGACAGAACCTCAATGTAATTAGCTTCAGCAATAAAAAATGTTAAGCAGTTTTACTGGATGATATAACTGGTAATTCCACGGGCAGATGTAGCTTCAGGCACATCTGGAACCAAGAACTAAAATGTTCATAGAATCTTCCACTTTCTTCCCAACCACACCCACCCATCCCTCAGTTTGGCTTCCCAGTGTAGGTCTCGTCCCTTTGGTGGGGCAGTCACTACCAATAGCTTCAGAAACACAGATCCAACATAACAAGCATAGCAGAATGAAGCTTATTTTTCTTTCCAGTAAGTGTGGATCAGGTTCAGGTAAGGAGTATGAGTGAATTATCTGTATCACATGCTCAAATTACAAACCAATCAATGTCACCAAGTTGTAGGGTCTGAGGAGGTAGAGGCCCATAAATAACTTTCCCTATTATAACTAATTATGAGGAAGGCATACTGGGAAGACAAAGAAGACAGATATTCATTATAGAGGCTACTGTGTTTTTTTTGTTGTTTTTTTGTTTTTTTTTAAGATTTTATTTATTTGACAGTGAGAAACACAGTGAGAGAGGGAACACAAGCAGAAGGAATGGTAGCGGGAGAAGCAGGCTTCCTGCCGAGCAGGGAGCCCAATGCGGGGCTCGATCCCAGGCCCCTGGGATCATGACCTGAGCTGAAGGCAGATGCTTAACAACTGAGCCACCCAGGCGCCCCGAGGCTACTGTTTTTATGTACATCATATATATCTTATTTAGCCTTTATAAGCCTCTGAAAGGTAGCTTTATTATTATTTTAGAAAAAATGAAGTTCAGAGATCTTAAGCATTTTGTCCATTATAACACAGTAAGTGTTATCTTCAACCCATCCTCATGGTCTAAACCATAATGCTACACCTCTAGCAATGACTGATGTTACCTAACAAAGATGAAAAAAAAAATTGTTCTTCCTCTCTGCCAAACTCTGCAGATTCAATAGAACGTGTTGGGTACCTAGAAATTGAGGACATTTTCCATTCCCTTTCAGTTGGACCTAGGGTTCCTAGAACTTCTGCATAGCCATACGTATCTGTAAAAAAATGGAAACTGACTCTGCTTAGAGCTTCACAAACTGTAACGAAAACTTCCTTGCTACTTTGTTATCATGGAGGGGAATTTTTGCTTCTCAGCATTCTGATTCTGCTTTCCTTCTCAACTTGATTGAGGCTGATTAAATTAGGCATACTGGCATGCAAGCTATTAAAAAAAGAAGCTCATCTTTCGGAAGGCAGAGGTTAAAATAAGAGACATAATATAGGCTCTTCTATCCTTTTCTAGCCCTCTTGGAACCAGACAGGGACAAAGTCTTTACTCTGATATAGATTTGCAACAAAATAGGGAACCATCTGAAGTAGAAATAGTGAATGTAGAGGGATGAGCTTCCAGGCTATGACTGTTTCTCTAGTTATTTATCTTAGAAAAGCAGAGAACAAAAGGACAAAGTTCTGTCCTTTGGAAGACTCCATTTTCATGGCCCCAGGCTGTTTGGCCCAGAGCTAGATCAGGTGGTGTCTCTCTTAATGCTTATTTGTCCACAGGGAAGACAGCAGCATTATTTGGTCAATTCTAAATCTTCTAATGATTTTGCTCTGCTTTAAATGATCACCTTTTAAATATTTTTGTTCTGTTATCTTTAAAAAATTCTCCTTCTGACTCTAATATTCCCTTTGGCTCATATGAAAAAGCTAGATGTAATTGTTAGTGCAGGATATTGTTGGGGCTCCTGGGTGGTTCAGTCATTAAGTATCTGCCCTTGGCTCAGGTCATGTTCCCAGGGTCCTGGGATGGAGACAGGAATCAGGCTCCCTGCTGGGTGGGAAGCCTGCTTCTCCCTCTCCCACTCCCTCTGCTTGTGTTCCCTCTCTCTCTGTGTCTCTCTCTGTCAAATAAACAAACAAACAAACAAATAAAAATCTTTTAAAAAAAGGCGTATATTAACCTCATTTCAATAACACCTCTCAAGCTTATATGTAAGTTAACATAACCAAAATCGCAGTGTATTAAGTACAAAATGCCAGTGTAAGATTATATCAGAGCTGTAGGCAACAGATAACATCCCTGACTTCTAAAGTTATTTTTGCTCAGAACATTAAGTCAATTCAACGCAACCAACATTTATTAAACACTGACTGAAAACCGAGCAGTATTTTAGGAGATCTGGAAACGATGTGTGAAAGGTATAAGTGATTACCCAACTACTGGAGAGGTCCTTCATGCACCATATGCCAACTACAGCTTTGGGAAGATGAACAACGTTCTTAACTGTGAGTCTAGACCCTGAAATCCCCAGGGTCATTTCTCAAGTCCTGAAATTTAAATCTGAGATATTTAGAAGCATCACAACATTTTTCTTTTACAAAAGTATTATTTTCCAGAGAAACTTAAGAGTATGGAGATTCTAGAAGGAGACCTCAAGATACTCTGGGTATTTATAAGTCTCAGTGTAGACTGGTGTGGTAGGTGGTAACACCCAAATAGAAGATGAAGTTCTAATGATACCATTAAATGCCTGAGCATCTCCTTGTCCAACGCTGGGTTTGGTTTCCATCACTTCTGAGGGTTATGGGCCTCTAAAATGTTGTAGTCAGTATCTGCTGATACTTAGAGCAAGAACCATGAGCTAGCAATGAAGATGCTGGAAATCCTTTTTACTAGTCCCTAGATACCAAGTATTAATTATAAAGTGATGTCATCTTTTACTTTTTCTTTTCATAGTTAATCTCAGGGTTAAGGATACTATGTAAAAAAGATTAAATTGCCTATATGAGGATTACACAAGGATTAGATGAGTATTAGCATTCTGAGCTCCTGTTCTCACCAAAATCTTAGTAAGACCTCTTACCATTCATCCTTGAAAGATCCCTTGCACTCAAATAAATTGTTGATTTTGACAAGCACAATGGCCTAGTCAAAAAGGTATTAACACACAGTAACTTTATGCCAACAGACAAATTAAATCTCCAAATTTAATGGCACATAAAATAAAGAAACAGTGTTTGCTTAAGAGGCCAACATCACTTTCTTCTTGGAACCAATTTAGAATATGACTTAGAGAGCATAAAAATCTACTTACAAAATAGTTTATTCTTATTTTTCTTGTAAGATTTTTTTTTTAAAGATTTTATATATTTATTTAACAGAGAGAGACACAATGAGAAAGGGAACACAAGCAGGGGGAGTGGGAAAGGGAGAAGCAGGCTTCCTGCCGAGTGGGGGGCCTGATGCAGGCCTTGATCCCAGAACCCTGGGATCATGACCTGAGCCGAAGGCAGAGGCTTAATGACTGAGCCACTTAGGCAACTCTGTAAGATTTTATTTTTGATTATATCTTTTCATTTTATTATCCCCCATTTTGTTTTCAAGTCTGGTAGATTGAAGTAGGATTAAAATATTAAACCAAGTAGAGTATAAGTTGGCCGTCACTTGAGAAAAAAAATTGAAGATGGTAATCAGGAAAATTTGAATATTTATGTAATTATTTGCTGAATTAACTTTCAAACAATCTAAAAAAGTAGGATGGTATTGATGCTTCTCTCTCTCTCTCTCTCTTTCTCTCTTTTTCATCTACCTATCATCTATCTATCTATCACCTATCTATTTATCATTTAAGATCTTCTATATATAGCTAAGTTTGCTCCAATTCCCATTGCCAGTTTGGAAAATCACTATCATTTTTCTGAAAAATGATACAGATACTGAAATAGGAAGGCAACAGGGAAATGCAGTGGTGATCAGCTAAGGTTTTCTAAGCAATATAAAGCCTCCTATTAAAATATTGCCTGGAGACACCCCCAATCTCGGTCCTCATTGTGCAGGAAAAGTTTAGCCTACTTCAACCACAGTAGACTATAAAGCCTTATTATGGAAAAGAGATTGAGAGAAATGAGCTTATTCTCACTAAATAAGAAAAGAATCCTTAAGGATCTAACCTCAGTTTATCTAGTTGCATCCGAGTTGAATGTTCAAGCAAACATCTTGCACATAAAGTAATAGATCCACATAAAAGAGAATGCAACCTTCAAATTAAGACTTTAGTCAGTGAAACAAAAAGAAACAGTAAATGCTCCACTCCAAGCCCTCTGAATGAGAAAGGGAGAGCTCTTGGGATGAAGCTGATAAGATAGGATTTACAGAGTGAAGACGGAGATTAAGGGGAAAATAACTTTTGGAAGCAGTAGCAGTCTTGGGGATGACTTATTGGTTAGTCACCGGGGATTAGGACTGGCATGCATCTTTCTGGATCAGCTGCCTAACTGGCTAGTTACCTTTACTGAGAAGAGCTGCTCACATATTACTGAGATGTTCCCCTACCCCAAACCTCCATGTGGTCTCCTGTATCCAGAAGCTGCTTACTAGTGTGTATTTATTTGAATGGACTTAGCTTTAAATTTATCTGTAGGCAATACTTTACATTCAAATTGGAGTGTAACTTCTAATGATACCTGCATTAGGGTGCTTCATGAGTATCGTTCCAACAGAAATATTAGATGAACAGCATACTTCAGTGTTTGTGGAGCTTTCTCCTACATTGCTTCTTTGAACTCACCACCACCTTGTAAAATTGGCAAGGGAGATATATTTTATTCTATTACACAGAAGAAGAAATGTGAGCTTTTAGGTCTTAAATAACTGCCCCAATTTACAAAGCTAGTAAAAGGTCTAGATGTAGCTTTGTAATGGAAAAGGAAGTAGAATAGTGCACATTGACAATCGGTCTCTAAGTAGGAGCTTTAGTGATGGAAATCTACAGTTTGGCCAGTCCTTGTAGCAACTAATGAAGGAAGCCCTGACCAAGATGTTTGTAATATACAGATAAAATATGCAATTTTAGGGTTTTATCATCATATATTTATTCACTCCATTTGTTTTCAATGCCATTATAAATTACTGTGGAACCATCATGTAGTCCCATAACTAGAATATTTTTAATAGCTTAATGTGCTCTTCTCCATATCATGCCCTGATGTTCTCATTTTCCCTAGAATTTACCACACTATTGAATTTCGCGTTTATCATATATAATATATATATATCATGTATACTTTTCTGTATATCACATATATATATGCCTAAACACAAAGATACTATATCTATCTATCTACGTGGATATCCCATGTTTTTATATATACATATACACACTCAAATATGTATTTAGCATACACACATGCATGCACACATGTACACACACATAAATAAATAAATAAAACATATACGATCACACATCATATTTACCTCTCTAAATTGGCGAGGTGAGGTGAAGTTATGTGACTATTCAGCTTAACAGACAGCTGTAGATTGTTTTCTGAAGAGACTGTGCTGACGTCTACCTTCACCAAAAATGTATAAGACAGGCAATGGGGACTGTCAGACTTTTTAGCTTTTTCTAATCAAATGATTGAAGAACGGTTTCTCATTATGTCCTTAATTTGCATTTTTCTGGTCACTAGTGAGATTGATGTTAATCCATATAGCTATTAGTTACACGCTCAGATCTACTTTATGACCTTGTCTCATTGACAGGTAGGAATCCTTTGTTGCTTAAATGTGCTTCAGATATCTTCTCCCAGTTTTTAAGTTATCTTTTCACATTTTTTAAGGTGTCTTTTGATGAACCAAACCATCTAATTTTGTTCAAGTCAAAGCTTTTAGTCTGTGTAGTTATGCTCTGGGCTTTCTGTGTTTGCTTAAGAAATCCTTCCATGTCCTCAGGTGAGAAAGGTGTTCATCTATTATTTTTAGAAGTTTCAGAATTCTTCCTTTGGTATTTAAATGCTTAATCCATCTGGAGCTTGGTTTTGTGCATGAGGTTAGCTAGAGGTCTGATTTTTAACATAGGCATAATAAATTCCTATCTGTGTTTGTCGAACAACTCCTTTTTTCTCAGTAACTTGCTATGTTATCTCTCTCATATAATAATTCTCATTATGTGAGTTGGCTTCTGAGCTCTCTATTCTTTTCAGTTGGTCAATGTTTTCTTCCCTGCATAAACACCACATTGTCCTAATTACCGATACTTTGTCATGCCTTTGGATCCGCCCTCCCTAAACCTTTTTCAAAAATATCTTGGATCTTCTTCCCAATTTGCAAGTCTATATATATTTTCTAAAACATTATTTTACTGTGAAATATACTCACGGAAAAGTGTATGAAATATAAATATGCAGCTGCATAAAATATTATAATGCTAACACAAAAAAATAGAGCATGCTTTTCTTTCCAGAAGTCCCCCAAATTCCTCTTCTCCCTGAATGAAATCAATGTACTACTTTTAGTGATAATTGCTTACCTGCTGTGCTTTATACTTCTACCATCTAAAAATGGATGCACACCTTAGCAATATAGTTTTAATTTTGACTGCTTTTAAATATTGTATTAGTGGATAATATAGTATTACATTCTGTTTGGCTTCTTTGGGAATAAATTATGTTTTTAAGATTCATTCATGTTGTGCCATATGGGTGTAGTTCATTCATTTTTACTTCTATATAGTATTCCATTGCATGAATATATACCACAATTAGTTTATCTTATGGAAATTTCTGTTGTTTCCAGTTTGGAACTATTAAGAATAGCATCTCCATAAATCATTCCAAACATCTTCTTAGATGCATGCACACACATTTCTGTAGAGTAATGCAGGCGCTTAAATTAATGGTCATAAGGGATGCATAAATTAAAGCTTGATAGATAAATGGCGAGCTGGGTAGACCAATTTGAATGTCCATAAGAAGTATTTAAAAGTTTTTGATCCTGTATAATTTCACTATTGATAGCAAAGCTTTTTGTTTTCTTGTAGTGATATTTTTAGCTACTCTAATGAATAGGTATTGGTCCATCATGGTTTAAATTTGCATTTTTCTGATTAGTAACAATACTGAGTCCATTTCCATATATAATTATTGGCCATATATATTATTTCCACTGTAAATGCCTATTTTTTTTTCTAATGGTCCCTTTTTTACCATATTGAGTTTAGAATTTTAAAAAAGTATTGTAGATAGCTTTTGTTGGCTAAATTTGTAGTAAATATCTTTTCCAACCCCATGGTTTGACTCACTCTCCCTCACTCTCTAAATGATGGTCTCTTTCTCTCTCTCCCATTTCATAAACAAAAAATTTTAAATATATACATAGTCAATTTCAATGATTTTTTTCCTTTCCTATTAGTGTGTTTTGCATACTATTTATGAAATCTTCTCCTATCTCAAAACATGAAGGGATCTTTCTGTAATACATCCTAAATTCGAACATAGCTTTTATGCTGTATATTTGGTGCTCCTTTATAATTACGTTCATAATCCATATGGAATTGATACTTTGGGATATGGTATAAGGTAGGGGTTAATGGTCTTTCCTCTCTTCCTGAGTCTGGACATCAAACTCCTCTCAAAAGTTTATGGAAGAGACTGCTTTCTCCCCGTTATTCTGAATGCCACTTTTTTCTCAATTAAGTGTAAATGTGGGATATATTTGTGTGTATGTGTTTGTTTACTCTTGCTCCAATACTATACTATTTTAATTATAATAATTTGTATAAAGTTTTTTCTTTATTATAATTATACATATAATTTTAATATTATAAAATATTACAATCTGTATAAGATTGCATGTCTTATGATTGTTTTCATCTTCCAGAACATTTCAGCCATTTTTAGTTGTTTATATTTCCATATGATATTTTAAAAGGTTTGTCAGTTTATACATACACCCACAGATATGCATACATGATTAATGCACTTCAGTTACAATTGTATTGAAACAATGAACCATCAGTGGGAAATTGTATCTTTATATTGTTAATTCTTCCAATCTATGAAGATTGTGTATTTTCTTTATTAATTATTCCATTGTTTTTGATTGTTTTCTGTGAATTAACTTTTAAATATCTTTATATTTAATTTTACATAAAAATATTTTAAAGATTTATTCCTAGATATTTGTTATTTAAGATGCTATAATAGGTAGCATTTTCAAATTTTATTTTTGATTTGCATTAAAAATTTAGAAATAAAATAGATTTTTGTTATAATGAATTTGCATTCTTTGTTAAAGAAACAAATAAATAATCCTGTTTTTATTTTATATTAGAATTATATGAAATCTTTATAGCAAAGTGGTGGGAACATCTACCTTCATGATATCACCTTTTTATCCATGAATATGGGTTATATTCTTTATTAGGTCATTCAAGTGACTATTGATAAATTTTATGATTTTACACATAATTTTATACATACCTTGCACAGTTTCTGTAGGTTTATTGTACTTGTTAACATTAAGCACTTTTTACACATTGCATTTTTTATTTTTTTGGCTTTGGTGTAAATATATAATTGACTCATATTAATTTTATATCCATGTACATTTATAGATGTTTCAACATTAAAACATCCTTGTGTTACTAAGATAGGTCAAATGGTTTTAATTTTATATTGACTTTAGGCTGCTTATATTTTTTAGGAAGTTTTTTGTTTTTGTTTTTGTTTTTCATTCAAACTTAAATGTGAGGAAATGAGCCTTAAGATTTCCTTTTTTGGGGTGCTTACATGGCTCAGTCATTTTAGCTAGGTGACTGCCATCTGCTCAAGTCAAGATCCCAGGGTCCTGGGACCAGGATCGTGGTCCCTGCTCAGTGGGGAGCACTGGGTCCATGGACCAGGACCATGGTCCCATGCATCATGCTCCCTGCTGAGTGGGGAGCCTACTTTTCCCTTTTCTTGCTGCTGCTCCCCCAGCTTGTGCTCTTTCGCTCTCTCTGTCAAATAAATAAATAAAATCTTTTAAAAAAATTTCTTTCTTATACTATTTCTCACTAGTTTGGTATCAAAAATATACTACTCACATGTAATAAGCTGGAAAACATTCCATCTTTTTCTCATTTTTTTATGTTTATTTATCTCAACTCATTTATCTATCTAGGCTAAACGGGATCATTTTTTTAAATGACTCCCCAATTTCTAAAATTATTTGTGATTTCTATTTCTTTTTAAGTTTTTCTTAGAACAATATAAGCTTTCAATTTTATTGGCACTAAATTTCACAGAATTCTCTCTTCATTCTAAAGATATGTTTTATCTGCTGTGGTAGTCCCTTCCATTTATCATACATTAGTCCCCTGTTTTCCCTTGTTTCACTTTCTGTGCCTTTGGTTAACCGCAGATGATTCTCCTTCTGACATATCATCAGAAGGTCATTTAGTAGCCTAACATTATATCACAATGCCTATGTCGTTCATCTTCATCTCATCATGGTCCTATTTTATCTTCTTACAGGAAGGGTAAGTACTGTACAAGAACATATCTTTAGAGAAATCACATTGACATGACTTTAATTACAATGTATTATCACAATTGTCTTATTTTACTATTAGTTATCATTAATCTTTCACTCTGCCTAATTTATAAATTAAACTTTATCATAGCTATGGATGTATAAGAAAAAAAAAACCACATTATATATATATATAGGGTTTGAAATAATCTGTGATTTCAGGCATCCACTAGGGGTCTTGGAACATATACGTACCCTGTAGATGAGAAAGGAGACTACTATACTAGTTGTTTTTTTTCTTTTTTGTCTTCATTTTTTGTTTGTTCTGACCAATTGTGCCAGAGGTTTGTCTGTTTTACTAGGCATTTCCAAGAACCAATTTTTGTGATTATGTATTCTTTTTATTTCTTACTTGATTTTTGCCTTTATCTATGTTTACTTCTTTGTAGTTTGGTTATTCTGTTTTTCTTTTTTTAATTTCTTAAACCAAAAAATTAATTCATTTGTTTTTCACTCTCTTATTTTCTAATATAAACATTTAGGGCTGAACATTATTCTCAGGTTACTCCTTTTGTAGTACCCCTCTGGTTTTGATATGTAATATTAAATTTAATTTTCATATGTGTTATCTATTAAATGTATATGTATATCTATTGAATGGTTTTGATATGTAATATTGTCATTAAATTCTGCATATTAAAAAAATTTCAGGGGTGACTGGGTGGCTCAGTTGGTTAAGTGTCCTACTCTTGATTTCAGCTTGAGTCATGATCTCAGGGAGCCCTGCAATGAGCTCCTTGCTCAGCACTCAGCAGTGAGATTCTTTCTCTCCACCCTAGCTCATGCACTTGCTCTCCCTCTAAAATAAATAAATTTTTTAAAAAATTAAAAAAAAATACCATTGATGTTTTCTTGGACTTGCATTATTTATTAGAGCTAAGTAGCAGTTTCCATTGTGTTCCGCAATTCTAGGCACACCTGACCTCTCAGTCTTCTCATTCCAGAAGCACTGGTGAAGGAGAAATACCTGTCTGGGACCATGACAATGACCTCATGGCAAAGAACAGAAACATCTAAGGCCAAACCACACCACATGGGCAAATTATTGTTTTTCCTTCACTGTTTTGTGCCTGGATTGCTCGCATCTCTTACACAAAGCAAATTATTAGCCAATCCTGACATTGGGGCAGGAACATAGATTCACTCTTCCTAGAGACATGACAGAGTTGGAAATAATACTCTTATAGGTGAGGGATCCTATGATTGGAAACAATAGTAAAATCTACCATAGTGATCAAAAAGGATATCTACTCTGTTTTTTTATTTTATTTTTCCCAGAATTGCCATCTGCTTCTTAGATCATGCTTATTAATTATTGCTGAAACATCTGTATCTTTTTTATCTGTCTCCTTGATGTAGCAGTAACCAAAAGAAGTTTGCCAGGAAGATAAAATGTATTTACTTGATAAAGTAGCCTCATATGTATGAAACAAAAATTACTAGACCTATTGAGGAATTAAATAAATCCATCATCCTAATTGGACATTTTGAAACACATCATGGTCTACCTGAAAAAGAAACAAAATCTTATCTTCTCAATTGTTTATTTGAGAAGTTTATTTTTGTGTAAATTTTTGCAAGCAGCTTTTTCCTTTTTTTAAAACAAGAAGGAGAGGAAGAAGAGGAAGGAGAAGGAGATAAAAGGAGAATAGTTTCTGAGACTATTTTATATAGTTGAGCCTTCCAAGCTATTTTCAGTGCAGTGGCTTCAACTAGGAAAGGCAGATATTTAAATTCAAAAACAGATTTAAATGCTTACATTTAGAAAAGATTAATCATTCTTAAATTATTGTTAACACAGATTTTATCTTATGTTATTATTTTGTCACTTGTAGCAAATTTACATGCAAAGTCATAACTTCTCTCCAAAAGGCCAAGATTCAAGTATGCCTATGAGCCAAATGAATATAACGAAGGTAGGAAAGATTTAGCTTTTGCCTGTAGTAAGACTCAGAATTGTAAAGTTTGGGTTACATGAGTGATAAGCCTGAGTGCAAAATAAAAGATGACCTGTACATTGACTTACAAGGTAGTTGATTGGATGCATTGGTGTTTCCTACACATACTGCTTTCATAGACATCTTCTAGCTGTTGGTAGCTGGTAGCAGCTGTTGACATTTACAGAGCAAGGCAATGCTATCCTGGAAAAAAAAATTAAAAGTTAAAATTCTGCATGTGTGTGAATATGTGTCAATAGTTTTGCTGCCCCAATTTAAATAAAATATCCCATTGTTCAGTTATAATTTTATCATGAATATTCATCAGAATTGTTCAGCTGGGTTCCCAAAAATGTTTTAATTCCAACAGAGATTTTATTAAAATGTGATGTTTCTGGATCTGGAAGAGGGCAAGACCAGCAAAGATGAGCTTCTGTCTGTCCCCAATGAACTTGACATTTTCTCTGTTGATACGGTTCATGTGAGAGTGGGAAAGAAGTAATTTCTCTGAGAACATCACAAAACTCTGGAATACCACTTTCTACTGTGTGCCAAAACACAAGTTTCAATGTATAGAAAATTTTAGACCCTGCCTCCCCCGGCATGAACACAGGAGCTTTCCTAAATCAATCTGAATCCTTTGGTCATATCCTGAGCTATGCAGGATAAATGACTCAAAACAATTACACTTCACTCTTCTTTAATTCATTCTGCCTATTTCCTGGATATGGTCTTCCCACAACTTCTCTATTGACAATAAAACAATTCTTGGCCTCCCAGCTTATTCTATATAACCAAGCCATTCATTCATTCTTTCAACAAACTAGGATGTTCTTTGGAAAAGTTTGACAAATAACAAGACTCTGACCAAAGTTTGCTTTACGTGATGGTTCCACCAATGCATTTTTTATATTCTCTCCCCAGCACTTAACAGACCTTGCAAAAGTCACTGGTTTATCCCAAACTATCTTTCACTGGTTGCTACTACAGAACCCCATGACAGCATTCCTCACATAAAGAAACTATGGTTACCACCTCTCATATCATTGTTCAACTTAAATTTAAGACTCTTCCATCTGTCCTTCCCCAATCTCTTTTAATCAGGCAGTTTGCCTGTCAAAGCAATGTCATTGCTTTGTCCAACCAGGAAAAATTCTCTGAAATTAATGAATGAATGCTCTTGTGTCATTTCATGATCTTTTGACTTTCTATGAGCTCACTCCAATTTCAACAGAAGGAGCTCTTTCTGTTTTCTTCCCCTGACTAAATGCATCCTCTCAAAAATGTATACAATGCAAACATTTCCCTTTCTGATCTAGGGAAAACATGGGGCTGTTCTTTCAGACCAGTCTTTCTTTCAAATCCCAACTGTTTTCCCGGTAAGGGGGTACCATTTCAGAACGTGTTTGAACCAGTTTAGCTCATCTCAGTTTGAAATTGTGATTTATCTGGGAGTCAGGTATGAATGGTAGACGTTGGTTAAAAGGTAAAAGTTTTCATAAGTGCTGGATCAATAGAAAATGCATTTATGAAGGTTTGGATTTGTTTTCAGAAGCTGAGAAAAGTGAAAGCTCTGATTTATGAGCTAAGGTTTAAGAATGAGTTATAGGCAGTAGGAAAGACAAGGTTAGGCACTATTTTTATTTTTTTTTTAAGATGAGTCATCTCTAAAACCAGAGCAAACGGAAGGTTGATGTTCATATCAGCTTGAAGAGTTGCACTTGAGTTAAAAGATTGAGGTTATCACATGCCCTTTCTAATTGTATCACACAATATTTTGATTTTCAAAGTGAGATTAGAACCATGGATAATGTGAATTGCAGTGCTCTGAGTGATACATCAATTACAGTTAGTTTCTTTATAATTGAAAGAAACTCTTGTGTGATATGAGCGAGAATTTTACAAATAGAGCTATCATTAACAAAACCTTAAGAAAATCAATTAAGGAAAAATTTTCTTGGCAGACGTGGGAATAATATTTAATAATAGTAGAAATCCTTATATTTTTTTAGAGTTTTCAAAGCCTTAACATGCACAGATAAAGCAATTATTATGCCCAAAAAAGCCCTTTATGACATCAATTAACTGTAAGCTTACTCTGTCTTTTTGACATGCACTTGCTGTTTTCAGGACATTCATCCAGTAAAACCAACTATAAGCTATCACTTTTTCGGTCCCTAAATACAAAAAGGAAAATAAAAGGTTTCTCAATACTCAGGATTTTAGGATCTGATTATGCCAAGAAGAAGATAGAATTAAGGAAGCCCTTCCAAATTCTGTCTTCTGGCAATAATTTCATTGGACTAGTTAAAGGAAAAAGATGAGATTTCTCATTATGCAAGGAAGAAGCAAGTAAAACTCATTTCCAAGTACATTTTCCTAGTCTCTAGGAAACTTCAGTGAAGCAGTCCATCTAATCAGCAGAAGAACAGATATACTGTATAATCAATATTGATGCAAAATGAATGCTAAGTCATACGGTTTAGGGAAACAACCATCCACCGGGCTTTGGTCTAGTGCCTAATAAAGCTACCCCCAGTTCTTGCCTCCCCTTCTTGAAGATAGGCCAGCACAGCTTAATGTGAAGTTGTCCACAAATACAATCTCCTGTTCATCTCCTGCTTCACAGAGCACCTAATATCCAGAGATGGGAGACAGTGTTTTCCCCAGATTACAGGTGGAGTGTATGAATATACTCTGTCCTTGCCGGGGTTATTATTATTTTTATTCTGGATTACGGTCTCTAGAGAAAATTGTCAAAGTATATTTCTCCACTCTTTGATTAAATATGATCCATGTAAGAGAAGAAAGGACACAAGCAGACCACTTGGCATAAGAGGTGGAAAGAAAGCAGGATTTGGAGGGGTTGGTTCTGGTATTTATTGACTAGGTGACCTCCAGAGACAGCGACTCCTTAGACCTGTTTTCTCATCCTGACAGTGAGGAGAATGAGAAGTGCCACCCTTTTAATTCTCGAGAGTTCTTGTGAGGATAAAAGGCATAATCTGTAGATATACCATGAATGTATATATAGTTCCTTATTTCCATTTGATAGAGTGACACAAAATGGAAATGTTTTCTGTGGCTCTGTTGTCCCCAGATTACCCCCCAGCAAATGTTGAATTATATTCATGGCGGCTGCCCGTCTTCTCAAACATCAGTTATTCTCCTTACAGTCACTAATTCACAGAGCTGCGCCTTCTTTCTCCCTGCTTTTTCTACTCACCTCTCTCTCCTTGCTCTTCTCCCTGGTCTCTGTCTGCTTGATTTAGTCATATCATTTTCTATTTAACAGAATTCCCCTATAAAACATAGCAACATAATTTAAACACTGAAGAGAGTTGAAGACAGTCCATTGGGCTATGGGAATAGGATTATTTATCCTAGCTCAAAAGTCAGAGTCATCATCCCCTCCCCCTTGATCCTCAGAGCCCCTTTCTTTGTAAAATGATTTCTTGGTCCTCTAGGAACTGAATTCTTGACTGGTGTTCAGCTGTTGAATTATGACAGCTATGTAGTGTTTCTCCAACCCTGCGTTCTTCTGTAGGAGTTAAGTGACATCTGTTTGGTGTCTCTTTCAATCTGTTTTGGTGGAGGTAGCTATCTTCTCTGATTATATTTAAGGAAATGAAATATGAAAGTGAAACAAGCTAAAAAAAAATGTAAAAGGACTTAAACCTGTGTCAACACTGACTGCATACATGTAACATCAGTCTCTGGATCAAAGAATGTCCGCGGGACCAATGTGATAGACCTCACATGGAAATGAAGACCTGCTCAAAAGTCAGAGTCATCCACAGAATAGCTTGTGTGCCTGTTTGGATTGTTCAAGCTCCTAATTTACAAGACTAAATCTGTTTGATGTCCCTCTTTTATTAAAAGAATACACTGTTGTCAGTAAATACCTTGTTTCTACAACATGTCTTTGAAAGCCCAGAGTCCTGGCAAAAATACTCCAAAGAACCAAGGTCAATATTGATGTGTCCAAATGGTGTGTGTCACTCTTCCAAAACAAATAAGATCTGGGACTTTGGGATGATCATACAGTTGTATTAAAACTGTAAAGGCTGTATATACAACCTATGAACAACATCAGATTTTGTAAACTCAACTTAAAGCTCAAATTAAATGAATGTGCCAAGTGTCATATTACACTGAATAGTAACAATTATCCTTGTAATGCACTATTGGTTTTAAGGTTTATTTTTCTTAAAACAAGTATTTGAGATCAGTTAAATAAGCAGAGGCAACAAACCCTCTTACTGGCTGATCAGCCAGCCCCCTGGATGGTGTTAATCAGTCTTTAAAAATCGATGCTGAAACATACACATGCATAAGTCACATTTGATCAAGCATAACAATTAATACTGAGCCACATAGCTAAAACTTAAAAGGTATGAACTATAAAATGTGGGCAGCCAGGTCAAAATAAATTGAAATATTCTTACACCTATAAATCTTTTTTTTTAAATTTATTATTTTTTGCTAATAATGGAACCTACTTGAGAACACAGTTAAAAATAACAGAATAACACTTCTTTACTCTTCACACAGTATTTTGTATATATTCATTTGGCAATGTTCAAAAACAGCTTTAAAAGCAGAGTCTTGCTCTAAGCAAAAAATCACACAGGAGACCAGTGTGTTTTACAACTAATACAAGCTGGGATGTTGTGGCAAGGATGAGCCAGTTGAGACAAAGACAAGGATACTCCCACATATCCTCCAGAGGTTTGAAGAGGCCTCCAGGGCCCCTCCATTTGGGCAATGATCAGGACTCTGTCCAGAGTCTATTTCAGACCACTCCATTTGAATTTTTTGATCTTCAAAACAACTTCAAGAGTGAATGTAATTATCTTAGAGAAAGCCAGGCCTTAATGACATGAAGACTTGTGCAAGTTCCTCTGCCAGCAATACAAAGTTCTCCAAATCCAAAGTGGTTGCCCTTCTTCATGACACCATGTGTGTCCACAGGAGAAAATACTAGCTGCATGCCTACAAAAATAAAGATCACGGCAGAAAGGAGGTTAGTATAGGTGATTGTTAAACAGTCGAACAATTAATTTGGTGTAATGACTATGAAAACATCTATGAATGCTTTTCGACCTGGGAAATGCTGCCAGTCAAAATCCTATAAGCTACCCTCTAAAATAACACCCTTCTCTGGATCATTTAAGGTGAGGAAAGTGATTTTTCTGAGTTGAAAGATGTCAGAGTATGAACAAATATAAACATTTCCCAACCTAAGAGTGGCATCCAAGTGCAGTTCTGGCCAATTTCATTGGTTTTATGCTAACTGTGAACTTTTCTGCTTGTCACTGGTGAGTCTACCCTTTATTGACTAGCTATGCACCCATATAACTTCCAGTTAATGAGCATTTTAAGGCCATCAATTTGTGGGAAGAAAAAATCAGTATCTTTAATCGTTCACACTTATATAGAAAATTCAATATAAGGGGAGGGTTTAAAAACTTTATTTCGGTGTCCTTTTATTTTTTTTTTAAACTAGTGTAGTATTTTGGTTTAAAGAGGTTAAAAAAATCAATCTTCTTGGGAGGTAGATAAATAACATAAAGACTTCATTATATGCATGATTTAAGGACCCTAATATCTTGTTTCAAGGAAAGGGAAAAGTGAATCTAGAACTCCTGACCTTTCAGTTTTTGTCTCACAAATGTTTTATAACAACACTTACATGTGATGTGGTAAGTGAAACTAGTCAGAATGTTTAAGATTATTTCAACTCTTTGGCTGTAAAATACTTGTTAAGCACCAAATAATTATATTTAGGTTTCTTTTTTGGCAAAATTCAGTGAGCAAAAATGTCTTTAGTGAGTTAGAATAAATTAAATTATATAACACATATTAATAAAAACCCAGTTGTACACCAGGCATTGTGCCAGTAGCTTGGGGAATAAGGAGACCTTATTCCCTCAAAGTCATCAGCCCAGTGGGTGGGAACATACACCTCAAAACAATAAAAATTTGACTAAATTAAAAAAAAATAATTGTGTATCTTTTCCCGTGTTTTCCTTTGCACTTATTTGAAATAAAAGAAGCATATGATTACTTCAGCCTTGGAAAATAACCAAGTGTCTCCCTAATAGCCACACTTTCAGGAAAAGCCCTAGAGGGTGATAGTTTCTGAGAATGAGTGTGTGTGCTATATGTGGAGGCTGAGACCTAATTTCTCCAAATTTCTCCATGCCCTTCACATAGTGCAAAAGAAGCATGAGGGAAGATAAGGCTGGGAAGAGAAGTATCTCATGACATGAGGAATCTCCCTAACGTTCCTGTGCAATGGATTATCCCAGGAACTTTCTAGAATTGTTGGAGAAGGAAACCTCCAAAATGGCTATATTTGAATTCTCTTATCCTAGGAAGATGGATATTTAAGCTCAGAATTAAATTCAGATAAAGGAAAACAAATGCAATATATTCTTTCTAACCTGAAACTGAAATGCACATCTGTAAAACAGAAAATTATTTCTGTTGGAAGCTCTATGAAAAAAATAAGTAAATAGGATAATGAAGGTAGTCTTACCTGTGGAGGTGATGATTAACCTGAGAATTAGATGCAAGAAGAGTTAGTTGTATGGAGAACACCATTTAGTCTACGGCCATACAACCCTGAACGTGCCCGATCTCGTCTGATCTCAGAAGCTAACCAGGGTCGCGCCTGGTTAGTACTTGGATGGAGAACATCATTGAGCCAAATATGAGATTTATGGGCCATCCATATGGCTCCCTGTTCTCTCGCATGAGTGATGTGATGTCATTGCTTGCCAATGTTTAGTCATTTCTTTAAGATAAAAGCCTGGGAGGCGGGGGGTGGGGGTAGGGATAGGGTGTCTGGGTTGTGGACATAGGGGAGGGTATGTGCTCTGGTAAATGCTGTGAAATGTGTAAGCCTGACAATTCACAGACATGTACCCTGGGGCAAATAATACATTATATGTTAATTTTAAAAAAGCCGTATTCTTCTGTGCCAGATGTACAGAAACTTCCTACTTCTCAATGGAGGCACCTTGCTCACATTCTATATCCCATCTAAACTGAGGTGTTGTCAGGTCCCCCATCATACCACACTGTTACCCTTTCTGTGCATTTGCAGGTAAGATTGTGTTTGCTTCTAATGCTTCATCAAATTCCCACTCATTCTTTAAGATTAAATAAAATCTCTACTCCCCTTTAGTGCTTTGAGCTATCCAAGGTAAACCGAGTTCTCTGACACCCTGTTGTGACATGGACTCCATCCCTTACTTACCTGCTATATCACGTTGACTTTGGATATCTGTTCTTTCCAAGAATCCATAAACAGTTTTGGGAGAAGGGACAATATGGTATTGGCAGAAGTGAGTCCAGAACCTGGCACTTTTCTGAAAATGATTAAGTTTAATTGAATCTGCTCCTAAGAAAGCCAGGGACAATGTTTACCAGCTACAAAATACCTAGATTCTGCCCGGCTTCTTATAAATTATCCACCCTTGCGTAGGTAAGAGCCTAGTTTTGATCCCAGGACAGACGCACAGCTTTCTCAAGGTCTGAAAAATAAGAGATGTAAACTCCTCTTAGAGTTTCTAGAGTTATGAACCTTCCGTTTGACATAATTGTTGTAAGGGCTCCTGCATCCTTTCCCTCCTCCTCCACGTGTTATAACCAAAAACCTTCCTTGGTCTGGCAGCATGCACCAGGACTGCCCGCACCAGCGGCTCTGAGCCACCTGTGTACACCTGGTCCCAAATCCACATTCACTGGCTCCACATTAGTGGCTTGAAGTCTGCCTTGGTGGACTTACTTCCCCAAGGAAATTGTCAAGTACTACCAATCACACAAACCTGCTGAGATAGAGACAGAGACGGAGAGATAGAGATGATAGAGAACAAGTGAGAGAAGGAGGATGAGAGCAAGGGTATTAAACTAAGGCTCGAAGAGATTGGGAAACTTGCTTAAGGTCATCATAGGACAGCGAGAATATAAGCACAAATGTCTGTTACCTTACCATCATGCCTTCTTTCTCTCATTTCTCAGCCAGGCTGAAATTTCCTCTTTCCCAGACCCCTCAGCATCCAGTTGATAAACTGCCCCAAATTCAAATTCTAATTTGCTAAAACTACTCCCAATTCAGGGCCGAAGGTCCAATGGTTTACTAAACAGATCAGAAGAAAGTAGAAGAAATTGCCAAAAAAGACTGCTTTGAGGATACTTTGCCCATGGTGAGCCATCACTGATAATAATCTGATATCCTCCCCCAAGCAATCCTGCAGCTATGGGTCTTCACCTCAGTATATCTCAGTATATTGTCTTTGCTCTGTGAAGCCGAATGACCTTCAACGTCTAGTAGGTGCCCCTGACACACACACCAAAATGCGCCAGGGTTGTTACCTTTAGACCCAGAATTTGCTGCATGATTTATACTTGGGATATATAGTTGTATAGAAGCACGAAGTGTTCTAGAGTGTAACCCGAGTCCCTTTTTGTATACCTTTTGACAAAAGAGAGTGCATGTACTTGACTGACTGTATTCTACAATTCATTTATCTTGAAAATTGACCTGAAACAGTACCACTCTGGATGTGCCCTAAGGCCCCCCTGGCATTCATCAGAGGAGAGTGGCAGAGGAATCTGAGTGCACGAAAACTTAAAGCTTGTAGTAGCTTCACTTTTAAAGACTACCAAACTGTGTCCTTCTAAATCAAGTCCTAACACAATGACTTAAGGCCGCTGTCAGGGAAATGCTTTGCACTTTTAAAGATAAGTCAGAGACGCTGAGGTAAGTGAACTATTGACGCCCTCATGAGTCAGTAAAATTGGCCAAGAAAACAAAAGGATTTCCTCTGCTCACCCTAGAGGAAACCTCTTTCTCCCACAGGGGATGAAGATTTTATCACAGCCATTCAGAGGGACAGATCTGAAAGAGCAGGACCCGGATGCCATCTTCTAAGTTTCTGGTACTTTCCTCAAACATCAAATTTGAAAATCTCCAGGAAGTAGAACAAAGGAGAGCTCAAGATAAACCTTTTCATTTCGGGAAGTTAAATGGGAATCATCAGGCTAAAATATTAGCACAGTGATCTTTCTCCGGGATGAACGTGATTTAGTGAGGTTCTCCCTTTATCGAGAATAGCGAGAGAATGTCAGTTGGCTCCAGAAATTGAGAGCCCGGCTCTCTACCTCTCCAGGGGGACTCAGAAACTTATCTCCATGTATTTTAAATGAGAGAAAATACAAATACTCCGTCGGCAAAACCCTTCCCCATTTCTTGTCAATATCCACCCCCCACCACCACCATCCTGTGTTGACAGGACCGATTTGCAGAAGGAGGGTTTAACATTACAAACACCCTTTCAGCAGCTTAAAAATTGAGGCGAGTCAATATTTACATCATGTTGCTGATCTTTAAAGTGCATACCCTGTTTTCTGTCATAATAAATAGCTGTCACTCTTGCCTCCATCTGAGTTCAGCTGAGAGTGGTTGGCATGCTCAGTGGTCCCTGCATTCCGGGAACGATCTAATATTTCAGGTGTCTCATGTGGCAGCAGGTCGATTTCTTTCTCTCGCTCCTTCATATTGGTTTCCAATGACAGACCTTATAAAACCATTTAGGTCTGCTTAAAGAAAAAAAATCCATAAACATGCTAGGTTTATCTTTCTCCAGAAATGTGTGAAATCTAATACCTAATGAGAGAATATAGGCAGGTTATTTGTTAGTCTAGTTTGCTAGGCAATTTTCAGGACATATTTTTCGACTAAAACACTGGGTGAACTTACTATGTTCCTAGTGCTTACCAGTGATAGGGAATGATATCAAGCTGGGACAATAGAAAACCTTTATTCTGTACCAGAGAGTTCATAACTTTAACACCCCGGTGTGTGACCCTCCTTCTGTTCGTGAGTGATATGACTGGCTCTGGTTTAACTGGGGTTTACTCAGGGCATGGCTATCCCAGTGGACCCAGTCTGATCACAGAGGAATCTCAAAATGTCCTTATTTATTTTACTTTTCTTTGGCTGGTATTGTTGTTGGTTCTCACCTTCCAAAATCACTGGTATGGTTCAGGAACACGGAGGCGTCTAGAACAGAACTGAGTATTCTTTTCTTTTGAACCATCTGCTTCTCAGACTGCAGAAAGCTGACCTCAGAAGGGCGTGGTGAGTATACTTTTTAAAAATGAAGCAAAAGGGACAGAAAGAGAGATGGTTTGAGAAAATAGAGATGTCTTGGAAGACTTGAAGGAATGTTCATTTTACAAATGTGAATTAAGAGCTCTGTGATGGAGAACAGATGGGGGTAAGAACTCTGTCCCCCAGATCACACGGAATTTCTGGAGACGAAATAAGAAAGTGTGATACCAAAGCAGATGTTCCTTTCCTGCATTTCCCTGCCTCCCTCGAGGTACACAGTAAAGATGAGAGCTATGTGCGCACAATGGGTGTGATCCAGGAGAGGGTGGAGAGGAGTCAGCCACAATGCTGTAGATCTAGATGTGACCTTTGTCCAACTCTGTGTATGTGTGTGTGTGTGTGTGTGTGAGAGAGAGAGAGAGAGAGAGAGAGAGAGAAGGGAGGGAGAGACAGACAGAATTCCACCTCAATTTCTTCTATTTCAAAAATTTGATGATGCCTTGTTGCTAAGAAGTCACCTTAATACACTGACAAACCACTATAATATATTTGCCTGGGATATTTGACTAAAAGATGTTGACATCTCCATTTGTGATTATTAAGGCCAGAGAAGTGCAAGGGTTTCAGAATCTGCAGGTTCCACATAAAACAGCTAAAGAGAGTATGAGGAATGGTCAGCCCTCGATGTCCTCTGAAATCCATCCCTGAGCTCAGTACCCCAAGCTGAAGTACAACCAGGGATCATTTCCATGTGGCTGATGACTCAGCTCTCACTATGGATTTGATGTCAGCAGATGTTTTTGAGTTACAAATGACACCTAAAGTCACTACAGATGCCTTATCCATAGCAGTGCGCAAACAACTAAGATGAAAAGGAAAATCCTACAAATAGATTTGCAGAAGTGAAAATCCTCAAAAACAAGTGGGAAATATCCAAGCCAGCAATTATAAAAAACATCAGTAATTAAGTAGATACGGAGTTAATAATTAATTAGTCTATGAATCGATCAGCAATCAGGTCAATTTCAGTCCTTGACCCCATATTTCTCTAGATAATTTCTCTTGTAAAATAGGACATTTTTTTTTCTTTTTCCCTGCATGACCCCAGAGAACTGGTGAAAATACTTTTTCAAAGGTCTTTCCACCGTTAATGGCTGCTTTGTTTTGTTTTAGCTTGGCACAGTATATGAGCCATTATGTGATGAGTTTTTATTATTATAGTTTCTAAAGTATGAGAGGAAATGAGGTCAATGATTAATGGCAGAGTAACTTAAAGCAAGATGGCATTATAGAAACCATTGAGAAATAGATGGGAAATGCAGCCTCCCCAATGGAATTTGATCCAGGTCCAAGGGTAACAGTCTTATCAAAGGTGCCACAAGGTTTTATTCATGATCCCAAGAAGTGGGGCTCTTGGCATTCAATCTTAGTGACTGCACTCTACCTTACAGCCACGGGAAGCTTCTCTCAGCCCTGGCGTGTGATCCATCCTGTCTCAGAGGGAAGCCCTCTTTGCTCCAGGGCTAGCATCATTTTTATACATCAACTCCTCTTTATTTTGACTTTCCAAAGTGGGAGCTGCGACCCAGAGTTTGGGGTTGGTTCTAGGA